>KV875271.1:189610-309928 GCA_001879505.1 Calonectria pseudoreteaudii
AAAAAAAGAGACTTTACGGTAATTCCCAGGAATGTCCGACGACGACGACGAAGAAGAAGAAGACCAGCCAGGGTGGGTTACGCATAAACACTCTAAGCAAAACGTCTGTTTGGTTAATTAAAGCTTAAGAGGCGGGACTTTTTTTTTCTGTGCAATGTAACTGAAACGGCGTTCAGACAGCGCGCTCGAGAGAGGATCGAGACGGTCACGCACAGGGGTTATAGTGCTGGGGGGATCCATCATCTGATGTTTTTGGACTGGGTCCCCTGGAGCGAGCATACGTCACCCCCCACAGCAGGATGGAGCTGTTGGAGCGCAACAACACAATTGAGCAGGACGCCGGGGCAGGATCGGGGATCAGAAGGAAATGGACGAGGGAGAGAGAGTACGACAAGGGTCAGCGGGAAGCACATGCACATGCACATGCAAGAGCAGTCTATCCGATGAGGAAGAAAGAGGTTGGGGAGGTTGAGGATGATGGGGAGGAGGGGAAGGAGGGGGGGGAGGATTACGCGTTTCTGGCGCTTTTGTCTATCGCTGCTAGCAGCCTGGGTCTCATGATGGTGAGACGAAGGGATGCAGTAGCATGTCAATCATATTTCTTGGCTGCAGGACAAACTGGACAAGGAAAACCAAAAAGTACCAAAGGAAGGAAAAAAGAATCACAAATGGGCAAGGGCAGTGGGAGAAGATTACGCGTCCGACCTCAATTTCTGCTGGAGACCATGTACTCGACGGTTTGTCTCATTCGTGTCTACATAGATATGATATAGGTTTTGCGGGTATCTGTCTAACTTAGTCATTCATATGAATTCGAGGCTTAAACAAGCAAAAAACTCCCAAAAAAAATTGTTGTTGTTTTTCTGTGCTTTTTTTCTTTTTCTTCGTGTGGTGTTGCTGAATGAAGGTTGAATTGCGTTGCGCATATGTACTTGCGTGAGTGTGTTATGTGCGTGTCCCAATAATTACAAGGAAGTATGATAAATAAGCAAAAGCAGGAGAGCCGCTAAAAAGTGACGATGACGTTATTGTTCTTTGTTTAAAACTGGGCGAGAAGGACGGCGGCGGCGGCACCGAGGGTGACCAGGACGCTGCTGGGGGAGAGGGCGAAGCCCAGCGAGACAGTCGAGCTGGAAGTGGATGAGGAAGAGCTGGAGGAGCCGGTGGGGGTGGAGGAGGAGCCGGAGCCGGAGCCGGAGCTGGATCCAGAGCTGGAGCCAGGGGTGGCGGATGCGGTCTGGTCAGCAGCAGCAGAGCCGGTGGCAGTGGTGGTGGCATCAGACTTGGTGGAAGTCTTGGTACCGGTCGACGAGGCGTCGGAGGCGGAGCTGGCCTTGGTGCTCAGGGTGGTCTTGGTGGAGCTCTTGCTGGAGGACGAGGAAGAGGACGACTTGGACGACTTGTTGATGGTGATGCTGTCGGCGGTACCGCTCTGGTCGCTGTAGGTGTAGCTGGCGGCGGGGTTGTAGTTGGTGACCTTGATGCTCTCAACAGTCATGGTGAAGGGCACCTTGGTGTAGTCGGTCTCGCCGCCGGCCCACTCGATAGTTCCCTCGGCGTTGTCACTGTCACCACCGGCCCAGATACCGAGCTTGACGCGCATGGGGGTCTGGGGGTAGTCGCTGCTGTAGCTCAGGGTTCGCACCGAGGCGCCGTCAATATACCACGTGCAGGCCTCGGCGGTCCAGTCGATGGTGTAGTTGTGGCTGGTGCCCTGCGAGTCGCTGACGCCCGACTTGTTTTCGCCGGCTGTGCTGGACGAGTCTCCCTTGCTGAAGTAGTTGGTCTGAACGTACTCATTCTCACCTCCGAGCCACTCCCAGTCACTGTGGAATTGCACGTTAGTATGAAACAAATAAAAAAAGGATTACACCTCTGATGTTTAATCCCCCCCAACAATTGACTTCAAGTCCCAAGCTGAGGCGGGCAGGTGCGGGCAGGCCAGTTAGGTTGTTCAGACTTACATCTCATCAAGATCGTCGGAAAGAAGGACGGCGGAGGAAACAATACCAGTGCCGCTGGCAGCCTTCATGTGCACCTCAACGCGGCCAAAGAAGATGTACCATTCCGATTCGATTGTGGGAGCGTTGCCCTTCTTGTTGATGGTGAACTCGGCACCGTTGGAGGTGTAGCTGACATCGCCGGAGCCGATTGACTCCCAGTTTGAGCTGTCCTCGCCCTTGGTGAAGTCGTAGGAGTATGTGGTAGTCAGACCAGTGTCGTCGGGGCAGCCAGCTATTGATTGAAAACGATCAGTATTGCCCGTTGCACGAAACGAACGAACGGCAGCCGTGTAAGCCAATTCGGCTCAGCCGTCATGTCACTCACTCTTCTTAGTTGGGTCGCAGCTGCTGGTGGTCTGAGCAGTGACCCCTGCCATCAGGGCAGACGCCACCAGACCGAGAGAAATGTGCTTGAGCATTTTTGCTGGGGGGGTGGTGGGAACAAGCGAATAGACTGGGGAAAATGCTTAAAAAAAGAACAAGGAAATAAAAATGAAAAAAACAAGATGCCGCTAAGTGTGATTAAAAGCGAGTGTATGTGTTGCAGGAACGACTGACGCGAGATGTGTGAGTCTCTTGTCGGAAAGGAAAACGAGAGAGTTATGAAACGGGTTTGGGAGTGAAGAGACGGAAGGCCGAAGGATGGGGGGAGCCAGAAGCATTTCAATGAGCCGCAATACGAGCAAAAGACAGCCCAAGAGACCAAGACCCTTCGGCCAAGCCTCTGGGCGGGCGCAACCACACACACACGAGGGCGAGGGTACGCGGCTGGGGGTGCCCAGAAGCCCAGGATGCCGCAACCCGGGGCCGTTCAGGACGGATGAAGCCATTAGTGGGGGTCCAATTCGCGACAGCGCTGGTGGACCCTGCAGCGGCCCCCAGGGCAACCCCCTTTTTTGGACGGCCTTTTCCCTTTTCTTATCCAGTGCCCAGAGACGGGACGGCGGCTGACAGGGGCTGGCCCCAGCGCCGTCAGTGACAGCTGCGTAGCTTCGCCCCCAAAGAGGGCCGCCCATTCACTTCCAATCGCGCTGGGGCGAGCAGCACTCGCTGGGCTTTGGCCATGATCGGAGTGCGCGCGCACCGCGAGAGTGTGCGTTTGACGTCAACTGGCCCAGTTTTCCCCAGCGCAGGAGACGCTGCTGAACCTCGAGAATCGATAGACGCTGCACCACGTAGTGGTGGTCGCGGATCGCATTCATCCTCCTCTATCCTGTTGGGCGCGGCAAATGTCGTCACAGCTGTGCTTGTGCGTCCGGGTTCGGTCAGTCTAGTGCCGTTGCCGTGTGTGCTTGTGCGTGGGTATCTCTGCCCTGCTGTGCCTGGGCCTTGGTATCCATACCGCAAACTCCGCATCCCGTATCCCGTATCCAACACAATGAGAGACAGAGATAACACGAAAAAAAAGCCCAGTGAGTGACTGACGATGGGGGAGAGGGGGGAAAAATGTGGGCATTAGACGCAAGCGCTAGCCATGCCGCCGGTCGCACCTCCCCCTTTGCTGTTCCTGAACTAAACCGTCTTTTGCCAATTCTATACACGTTTCCATGCAGGTGAGTGCTTGGCCAAGCCAAAGTCCGAAAGTCAAGTGCGGCGAGGCTTTTGAGTCACGGCAGACGAATACGGATGAGACGGACCAGAATAACAACACAACCAATCCCCTTTTTACATAAGCGGTGGCCAAGCTGTCGCTCACTCTTGGCCTCATTTTGCATGTAAAATATAAACTTTTTACTTTCTTGGCCTTGATCCCTGATAATTATTTTCATCCTTATCGCTCTTCCTCGGTGCCTGGATAACGGCCCGTGTGCTGTGCTGCCGTCACGGGGAACCAATGGGGGCTTTTTTTTTACGACCAACCAAGCTCCCCTGCACTCCAAAAAAAAAAAACCTGTGCCCTCACCGTCGCTCTTTTTGTTCGTGTGTGTGTGTGTTTCCGCTTTCTAATTATAATCGGTTCCCAATCTCTTCAAGCAACTGGATCTCCTCGGGCATTAAAAACACGTGCGAGGGCAGCACGAGCTTTCCCCGCCCGATGACAATCTCGTGTCGCTCGCGCTCGCGGTCCTCAAGCTTGGTGCGGTCGCTGCCGCCATCGTCCAGCACCGCTTCTACGCCGCCGGCATCTGTATCCGTTCCAGCACTCGACTCGCCCTTCTCGGCTGCCGAAGAGCCGGTGTTGTTCTCTTCGTCCTTGGGCGTCGACCCGCCCTTTTCGGGATGCCTATGCCGTCGTAGATCGTCTGGGGTCCACCAATACGAGGGGAACGTGCGCTGGATGTTGTTTATGACCAAGGCCACGGCAAACATGATTGCACAGTTAAGCATGACGACAGGGACGAAGAACCATCCCAGGTGCCGGATCTGGTCGTCGACAACTGCAAGGAGCGCCGTAGCCCCGGCCGGCGGGTGCACCGTCTTGGTGAGGGCCATGACACATGTCACCGTCGCGCATGACACGGCGCCGCCGGCCCACCGGATTGACTCAAAGTCGTCGCTCAGCAGAAAGAGTTTGCAGATTCCCATGCCAATGATGGCCGCTAGGATCTGGCCGAGGAAGAAGTTGCGCGGTTGCGCCAGGGGCGACTCGATGGCGTAGAACTCGAGCACCGCACCGGCTCCCTATGGGTCATTAAGGTTAGCAAACACCCTTGTCCCACTGCTTTGTGTTTCCCCAGAGCAAACCCGCACAATACGTCACGTTACATGCCAGCCAGGCACAAATACGGGGTGGTAATATACCGCGCTAATATAACCAAAGATAAAGAAGGAACAGGAGGAGGTGGGGGAAGGGAAGTATGACAAACAAAACAAAGGCCCGAGTTGGGCGCTTCTTTCTTCTTTGTCTTCTTTACTTACAAAACTGCCAACAATGATGGGAGCACTCCGATGCTCAAACTCCGGGATTCTTTCCGACACGGCTACGATGGTGCTGATGGCGCAGAAGACTCCCACAAAGGCCCAGAAGATGGGCACCACATTGCCAATGTCGCGAGGCTTGGTCTTGCGATGGCCCAACATATGGGCAATTGGGTAGGGGAGTATGTCCCATGGCGGCGGAGGGACGAAGCGATTGAGGACTCTGTCAATGTCAAACCTCCATGTTGTCGGCCGTCGCCAAGTTGGCGACGACATTGGCGATGCAGAGGGCGCGTCCGTGAGGCGCGAATGTCGGTGAGGACCCGGACCACCGATGACTGTATCCAAGCAACGAGTGTTGTGCGTCGATGTGAGATGTTGTCGATGATAGCTGACAGGTATGTATGTGCGAATGTTGGTTGGTTGCACGCTGCCTCCTTTTCTTCCTTGTGTTGCCGATACACTCAAAACAAGCCCGTTACACACAGGCGTCGAATCTTTTCTTCCCTTCCCTTTTGTTTCCCGTCTTCCACGATCCACTTCGGTCCAATGGTGGGAGCCAAGGCCAACTTTATAGCGGAATTCCTCCGGAGTCGACCACCTAATCTAGTCTGGGCGCTAGGGCGAAACTCGGTGACCCATATCCACCGAGGCTTGTGTTGATGGAGAAGTGGAGGGGGGCGGTTGCGAACAGATGGACGGACACACCGGGAACAACAAGTGACCAGAAAGGGAGCGAAGGCCATGTTCTCTCTCCCTTATTTAAGTAAAAGGCGATGCCGCGGAGATGTCGAGACAGGGCTGGGACAGTATCCAAAATACCCGAGCAGAGGGAAACTCTCATAGAGGGGTGACCTTGCTGCTATTGGCATCCTGAGCGTTCTATTTCGTAATTGAAACCAAGGTTGACGTTGACGAGCCTACGAGAAGCTGTGCTGGTTTGCTCGCCAAGACGGGTAAATGTGGGGACCCGAACCTCTCTTTCCCCAATCGGGCCCTGCTCCCCCGGACCAAGGGCATGTCCCCCGCTGAACCAACCCTTTCAGCGCTCTGTTGCTCTGTAATTTTACTGGGCTTACACACCGTAGGAATGCTGGGAGCATGACCTCGGGAAACCGGCATGGCGGGACCCAACATTCGTCGGGTTTTGCTCGGAAATCGTGACTCAATGGCTATTGTCTTTCAAATCAAGCAAGTGCTTGGATAGATCTGAACGGGGTTTCGGGTTTAACCGTTCGGGATGACAAATAAGCGAAAAAAAAAAACGAAAGAAAAAAAAGAAATGAGAAAATGGCAAAAAAAAAAATTGAGAAAGGAATGGCGGCTAATCAATTAATGATTGGTCAGCCATTGTGTCATTCTCGACAAGAGAGCAGCAGCTGTTATGTTAACCCGCTTTTGCTATGACGACATTCAAGGGTAGGTTGTACAAATCGGGACCCGTTTGGCGACATACAACATGGGGTTGATCTCGCATGCCAGCATACATCATCATGCGTTACGATTTGGGACACGCCGTCTTGGATCTTGATGTTTCATTGGACCGAAATTTTGAGCCTTATGGGATTATCTGTCTCAACGACAACAACTGTCACTCCGCAATGCATAAATATTCCCTCGTCGCCTTCTAGAAAAAAAAATAGCATTATTAATAATGGAGGGCATGGATTTTTCGTTTTTGCTTTTTGCTTTCAATCCATTCAATGTACTGGCTGGAACCGAATGGATATGAAAACACCGATAAATAAATGAGGCGAGATATAAAAAAGGCTGTATCGCTCTACAAATTTTGGGGTTTTAATATTTTGGCAAGTTCCCAGAGGGGAATGATCCTAAAATATGATGCCAGCTGCCCGAAACTTTTCAAAAGCCTCGAGCCATCCCTCAATTGGTAACCTGTCCTCCTCGAATCCCACGTCGCGGAGCCGCGTGGCGCTCAACTGCCGGTCAAACGTCAACCACCAGCCCACACCGTCAAGCTGCTTGTTGCCGATACCCACACCGGCTGACAGCGCCTTTGGTCGGTTGTTTCCCTCAAATACGTGTTTGTGTTCTTGAATGTACTCTCCTGGTGGTTTTGGGGAGTTATCACCTGAGGGGCCCACACCTACAAGTCCGAACCAGTTGGCAATAGACGGCCACAACTTGCGAAATGTGGTCGGCTGGGCGGAATCGAGCATGTTGATTACTTTGCCGCCACATTTCCCCGGATTTAGAGATGCGTGAACTGCAATTTTACCAAGCATCTGAGAAGACACTGGAGTGAATTGCGCATCGTAAGCTTGCTCGTTCCCAGGGAATGGAACCTCTACTACCCTAGACCCCGCGGGTGTCTCAGATGCGGCAACTCCATGGCTGTGCGCATACAGCGACAGATATTGGGCCCAATGCAGTGCTAGCGAATAGTTGGAACCGACAGGGCTGAATCCTACCACAACGTCGGGACAGACCTCGGACCAGGACCAATCCCTCCCGCGGGATGCGTCCGTGAGAATCTGGCGAAACCACGGATACGCAACCGTCTGAGCGTAGTCAGCTGGCAAGGTATCGGCCATGGACTCCTCCAGCGGGGCCGTGAACGTGCCATTGGGAACATAGATGCCATAACCCTGGAAAGAGAGAAATAGAGATAGAGTTAGCATTATGACTATGTGAGCAAGGATAGACTGGGATCCAGACTCTTGTTCCGCCGGAATAGACAAAGGACTTGAGACGCGGGGCAAGCGCGTTGAGCGCCGCCGCAACCCTGCGCATCATGTCACAATTAAGCTCGCATTCCCGTCGATGGTCGCTGTCGAATGGGGAAAAGACTAGGAAGTTATCCACTTGTGTTAGCTTCTTCTCCCTTCCCCCCCTCCCCCCCTCCCCTCCTCCCCGCCAAAACGGGCCTTGACAGGATGATGCAAGATGGAATGATGGGATTGTGGGGTTGGGTTGGGTTGCGGGGGAGCTCAAGACGAACCAAAGTAGAAGGCATGGGTTACACGGTGGATGTTGTCAACCTTGGAGCGCAATTGGAGCTCAACGTCGTCGCTTTGCAGGTTGATCCCGGACACCTCGTGCAGCTCCGGAGTCCCATGGCCCTGGGTGGGCCAGAGCGAGCTTGATGCGGGGATGGGGCGATTGCTGAGGGCGGTGACGCTGGCGAATGAAGTCGGCGGCACGTTTGGAGATGGTGTCGTCGTTGTCGCCGTCGTTGTCGTCGTCTCCGTGCGTGCGGGGGAGGCCCCGGCGAGGAGCTGGTCTACGACGGCCCAGCCCAGTAGGCCGGAAGCGCCAAAGACGAGGGCGTGATGTTGGTCTTGGGTCATGTTCCTAGTGCAGTGACGGATGTGGCTGTTCAAGTCTGACTTATGCGTGATTGGCGGCCGTGCTGTATAGTATTATATTAAAGAAGGAAAGGAAGGTTGGTGATTTTTAAATGTTGTCGCAGCATGTTGTTGCGCGGGTACTAGCCTAGTGGTTTTTCTTTAGCATCATTATGAGCCATAATGACTTCTGAGAGTGATGATTTCCGTCAACTACTGAACACGGACAAATACTATGCGGCTGTCAGCGATCGACAGAAGCTCCTGGGGAAAGAAAAGAAAGCCAAAAGAGCCGCCATATTTGGTGTCTGTGCCATATGCACGCTGTCTCGCCTGGTTGTCACCTTGATCCTAGACAGTGAGCGGCTCGAGGAATGGTATGCATGCATGCAGAGAGTGTTTACTTTGCCCCCCCCCCCCCGGCTACTCCCCTAGCCCCGGGGGGCTGGGAGCATGGACCGCCTGGACCACGCACCGCGTGCGCTGGAGCCACCAATGGCGGGGCCAGCCACATGCTTGAGGTTCGGGGAGTTGCCATCTGAGCTCCCCATTAGAGCCTCCTCCCTGTAGCGCTTGTGCGGGTGAGACCTAGCCCTGGTGGCTCCATTACCGTTGGTGATTGATATCGGAAGTTGACCAAGGCGTAAGTAATCACACAAAACGAGAGGGGCGGGGCTATTTCCCCAGTTTTGGGTTGCGAGAACACGTCACTGGGGTGATGAGGGCATGTTCACGCCTGGCTCTCTTTACCTGGAGCATTGGCTCCTCTTCTTCAATTCCCAACCTCCTCGCTGTGTTTATTCGCCTCTTCAGCTGATTCGCAAAGCACAACTCCCCCACGTCAATGCAACAGTAAAAACCCATCAGCAGGCTCGTTGCCAAGACTCAGTCGATTTAGCCCTAGCTCGACTCTCAGCCTCCCCGCACCACCCTCCCAAGAGCCGCGTCCAACAGCGTTGCCACTTGCGGGGTCACACTTACGACAGTACGGCCTCGACCTCGACATGGATGGGGGGGATGCCGGCATGGTGCGATGCGACACTGCGGAGGCACCCGTCCCACTCACAGCATTTTGAGTTGCGGATGCTTGATCCCAAGACGGGAAAGATATCTGCAATGTGCTCTCTGGTTGCCGCAACATGAGACGACACGCGGGGACGTTGATCTCTTGGCCATGCGACGACGACGACTACTACAATGATTTGAAAGGGGCCACCCAGCCCTGATGCCACATTCAATGTGACTATGATGGCATCGCCTGCGTCACATGGTTTGGGACGCATGTCATGGACAGCTAGAGCTATGGCGTTGTCGCCTTTGACCCGCGGTTCAACTCCATTCGTTGCTCGCACATGCGCTAGCTGGCAAAGGGTGGTTGAATTGGGCTACGCTCGCTAATCATCAGCGCAAGTCTGAGACAGCACCAGCAACCGAGCCACTGGCACCGACCTTGCGGCACCCTAAACAAGGTTGCTTGTTTCCACCTCACATGTTCTGAGCTTCTCCTCCGTCCGCTGCCTCGCGCAGGGCTCTTCCCCGTGAGGCCTTTCGACAGTGAGGGAGGGTTCAGCGTCGTGCCAAAGCGGCGACAGAGCGCTGGGGATCCAGCAAAGAGGCTCCAGCAGAGGCGCCGCGCCACCAACCCATGCATCTTTCCCATGCCCAACTCGTCACCGCCCTTGTTGGTTTCGGAGCAGAATAAACGACCTCACGGCTCCGTTGCCGCCGTTTGCGACGGATGGCGGCCGGCAGCCCCTAGGCGCATCTAGAACCCCCCTTTCGCAAAGCAACGCCAATCATGACCACCAGCCCGCCGACGTCATATCGGGCTTGGCAAGCCTCTTGTCCTAGAGGCTGACAGCAACGACGCCCCGAACGACGCCTGGATCTGATCCCGTGCCGCTCTCGTCGGCGCCCGGGGTCCGCGATGGCAGAGCAGACGGCCGCCCGACACCCTCCCTAGGACCTAGGCCTTTGCTTCCCATTCCTGCGGCGCGCCACGGCTGGCAGGCAGCCCATCTGGTTGGACAAGTCGATCATCCTTTCCCAGGCCGCTGCCAACGTCAAGCTGTCGAGACTACTGCACCCTCGTTGATTGATCGATGCATTGTTGATTGTGCGCTTGCTGCTGCTCCCGCCGAACCACATGGGGTGGGCGCGGGCTCCTGGTTGAACAATGCGCTTTCGCTAGCGGCATCCTTGTTCACGCCTCCATCCTCTCCCCAGATTCAGCGCCCGTTGCTGCTGCGAGCCATGTGTGTGTGTGATACGGCCACGGTCGGCACAGAGATGGCACCCCCAGCTTTGTTAATTTTGTTTTTTTTTCCTGGTTTTCTTTTTTCCCGCACCTTGGCATCTCGTGAGGAGTGATAGGGAACCGAGATTGGAGCTTAACCTTGCCCTTGAGCATGGCCCCGGTTCCCTAGTGTAACCAGCCCGTCGAGCTCTAGCCCGTCAAGCTCCATCTCGCCAGGGACCTCCCCTCACCCGCTTTTCTGGACTCCACTTCGCATGCTTAATCTTCAGAGATAAAACTGTCCTGGAGCCTCTCCCATTGTTCAGAGTTTGTATCTCCATCGTCACCCTTCCTCTCTCACCCCTCCGCTCAGTCTTGCTCAGCAAGATTGCAGTCGCCAGACTCACCCTCAGAGGTGTTGTATTTCCTCTCCCACCACCCTGTCTAGAGAATTGAAGGCCGCGCAACTTCATCTGTATCTGCCATCGCACTAGTCACCGTTGCCCGTCATGTCTGCAACGACAACGAGCTCGGCGGCAGCCGCTTCCGCCACGGGCGCGCATCCCCAAGGTGGTATCCTCGAAGGACTCAATCCCATCAAGTACAACGCCAAGGATCCCATTGCTCTCTTCATCGTCCAGGCGTGCATCATTGTCATCTTTTGCCGCCTTTTGCACTATCCTCTCTCCAAGTTTGGGCAGCCTCGTGTCATTGCGGAGGTGATTGGTGGCATCGTCCTCGGTCCATCCGTCATGATGCGAATTCCCGGCTTCAAGGCCAACATCTTCCCGACAGACTCCATGCCCGTCCTGTCCAACGTTGCCAACCTCGGCCTGCTCCTCTTCCTCTTCCTGGTCGGCCTTGAAGTCGATACTCGCATGTTCAAGAGCAACTGGCGTGTCGCCCTCAGTGTCGGTCTCGCCAGCATGATCATCCCCTTTGGTCTCGGTGTTGCTTGCGCCTGGGGTCTCTATGAAGATTTCCGCTCCGAGAGCAAGATGTCAGACATGTCGTTTGGCACTTACGCCCTGTTCATTGGCACAGCCTTGGCGATCACGGCTTTCCCCGTTCTCTGCCGTATCCTGTCCGAGCTTCGTCTTCTTGGCACCGCTGTGGGTGTGACCGTCCTGGCGGCCGGCATTGGCAACGATGTGACTGGATGGGTCCTCTTGGCGCTCAGCGTGGCCCTGGTCAACAACG
Organism: Calonectria pseudoreteaudii; assembly: GCA_001879505.1. Classification (NCBI taxonomy): domain Eukaryota; kingdom Fungi; phylum Ascomycota; class Sordariomycetes; order Hypocreales; family Nectriaceae; genus Calonectria; species Calonectria pseudoreteaudii. The sequence goes on from KV875271.1 coordinate 201,217, forward strand.
CCTCTGGCCTGACAGCCCTGTACGTTTTTCTGACCGCCGTTGGCTGGGTGCTTTTCCTTGTCTATGCCGTTCGGCCTGTTTTTCACTGGATTCTGCGCCGCACCGACAGCATCCAGAACGGCCCTTCTCAGACCATCACCGGCTTGACGCTTCTCCTCGTCCTGATTTCTTCCTGGTTTACTGGTAAAGTCTCCCCATGCCATCGATGGCTGACCCATGTGCATCGTGCTAACTCGAACCCACAACAGCCGCTATCGGTGTCCATGCTATTTTCGGCGCGTTCCTGATAGGCTTGATCTGCCCTCACGAGGGTGGCTTCGCCATTAAGCTCACTGAGAAGATTGAGGATTTGGTAACGGCGCTTTTGCTGCCCCTTTACTTTGCGCTGTCCGGTCTCAACACAGACCTGGGTCTGCTCAACGATGCCAAGACCTGGGGATACGTCGTCGCCGTCATTACCTGCGCTTTTGTTGGCAAGATTTCCGGCGCTGCCGTTGCCGCCCGAATGAACCACTGCCTGTGGCGCGAGAGTTTTACCATTGGTATGCTCATGAGTTGCAAGGGTCTCGTCGAGCTTATTGTCTTGGTACGTTTGCTGCTTCGGCTAATTCTGGCAAGAAGCTAACATTTGGAATAGAACATTGGTCTGCAGGCTGGCATTCTCTCTGACCGCACCTTTACCATTTTCGTCGTCATGGCCTTGGTTACTACTGTCACGACTACACCCCTCACACGCCTGATTTACCCCATGTGGTACCGCGAGAAGGTTGACAAGTGGCGCCGTGGCGAGATTGACTGGGATGGCAACCCTCTGATCACTGATGCTCAGGCCTCTGAGAGCAGAATGGAGCAGGTTCTTGACAAGGCCCAAACTCGCCGCCTCATTCTCCATCTCCGCCTCGATGCCCTCGGTGGCTTGTTCAACTTGGTCTCGCTGCTCGGAGGTTCCAAGACCGTGTCTGAAATCACCGAACCCTCCAAGGAGCAGGAGGAGAATGGTTCTTCCACCGATCAGCCACCCACTCGCCCGCTCGAGGTTCATGGAGTCCGACTTCTCGAGCTCACAGACCGTACCTCCTCAGTCATGCAGTCTGCCGAAGTCGATGAGTTTGCTAACCGCGATCCCATCTTTTCGGCATTCCAGACTTTCTCTCGACTCAATGGCGTCTCCGTTGCTGGTCAAGTCTCGGTTGTTCCCACTGCCTTGTACGCCGAAACACTCGCCAAGAGAGCCGAGGAGTCCAAGTCGGATTTCATGCTCATTCCCTGGAGTACCCACGGCAGCCTTGCTGAAGACAACCTTGGTGTCCCTGTCGAGGCCAGCTCGCCAACCGACCGATTCTTCAGCCGAACATATATTGAATACGTCCAAGGCGCCATTGAGCGTGCCACCTGCACAACCGGTGTCTACATTGGCTGGAACCCTGAGGATTCAAGGTCATCCGGACGTCCCACCCTCACTCGAAGCCCATTCACCGGGTTGTCTGTGCACAGCGTTCACGATTCCCGCGTGGTCCACTCTGCCGTTAGCCAGCGCCAGAAGATCTTCATGCCGTTTATTGGCGGCAAAGATGACAGGGCTGCATTGTTGTTTGTTCTTCAGCTGGCTCACAACTCCAACGTGTCAATTACAGTCGCCCACTTCAGCTTTACGGATGATGCGCTAACTCCTGATGGCGATGGAAAGCACATTTCTGGTGAGCCATCTGCAACCGACCTTGAGCTTCTGAACACCACCAAGAACAACGCCTCAAAATACCTCGAAGACCGAGTGACCTTTGTTGATGTCTCTGTCGACATGGTCCGCAACCTGCCAGAAAGCGCTGTCAACAAGGCTGGCGAGATTGTGGGTAAGGCTCGCAACAATGTCGGTGATCTGATTGTCGTCGGCCGAACTCACGATTGCCTTGAGGACTTGCTTGCTGCCGATTTCGGTGCCGAGAGAGATTTCCAGAAGACTGTGGGTGTCTTGGGCGACAAATTTGCCCGTGCTGGCATCAAGGCCGGTCTCCTGGTCATCAACGACGAGAAGGCGAAATGAGCTCGCATTGCCTGAGATCATGTTTGGTAAACGTGCATTGGGTTATATCCCTGGCGTCTTTTGGGTTTGGATTCGGACTTTTGATGTTTATGAGGTTTTGAGGGATATGGGATTGGGTATTCTATGGATGAAGATTGCTATGATTCCGCGTCATTTAAAGTGGACCGAACATTGGGTGCGATGATATATAGATAGCACCGCTTCCTTCACGAGAACACTACTGGTTATGTCCAGGATGATTACGAGATACGATTCAATCTGAACATTAATGATATTGCATTTACATTCCTAAGTGGCTTGAACATATAACATAGTGTGAGACCCTAAGGAAATACTATCCCTCGTTAGACGAGAGTGGGTGACTAATGTTGCAGCTAACTTGTTGACTTTGTAACAAACATGAACTACAAACGCACCTGAATATTACCACAAGGCCTACGAAAGCTAGGACATCACCTGGGTGATTCCGACGTGCCATTGGTCATTTCGTATTGAGCAGCCAATTATGCTGGATTTATTCTAGTATCCGGTCCTGCTCGCAAATCCCTCTTTTGAATTGAAGCCTTTTTAGGTTTCTCCGAATTTTTTTTTAAAAAAAAGAAAAGAAAAGAAAAGATTCAGTCAGCACCTTGTTGTGAGTTGTGCCGATGTTGCTGGGTTTAAGCGATCTCTTGTCGATATGGCTGAGGGTAGTGAATGCCTGTGTGGGGCTAAAATTGCAGTGCAACACCGCTCGTTGCTGCGCCGCCTTGAGGACGACGCACAGCATTGTTATGACTGACCTGGAGCTAAAATTGCAGTGTAGTTTGCTGAAAATACACCCTCTTTCTCGATTAATCACTATGGAGATGATGTTTGGATGGTGGATGAGTGCACATAATTCAGTCTAAGATTTAAAAAGTGATTTCATTTTAATTGTTGCAGGCACTATTTATTGGTGATGAGCTTGGGGTGGAACTTTAAGCGTGTCTCGCCGTAGCCCGTCACGTGATGGTGATGGCCTCGCTGTGCTTGGGGTGACAATACCTTCAGCTCCCTCGGGTCCCATGTCATGTTCGTCAGAGACCGTGTCATGTGATTCCGACATATGGGATCGGACACCGTGATCGCTGCTTGAATGAGACATCTCGCTCCGCGCGATGCTGGCCGCGACCGAGCTCGCCCTGTTCTCATTTGCTTTTGCGCGTTCCTTACCACGCTTTCGGATTGCGGCAAGGTTGCCGTTCCGGCCACCCTCCCCGGGAATCTCCGGGTACTGCCGGGCCTTGCCGCGCGTGAAGCCCGACTCTTCAAAGTAATCTTCGGTCGGACTCCCGAGCCACTTGCCTATTCTAATGAGGGTTTCCTCCACTTTGTGCCGGCTGCCGTAAGAGGGTTTCGTCACGCTGCCCGACTCCGATACGAATGTGCCGCGCGACGAAAGCCGCGATGCCAACGATGAGTCGCGGCGACTTCCGGGACGAAGGAGGATATTGTCGTAGCGGCTTCGCGAGTTGTGGCTGTTTATTGAGGGGGCTCTGGATCGCCTAGTTCGTCTTGAGCCGCTTGAATTGCACCGGTGAGGGCAGTCACATTGGCTCTCAGGTGGGTTTGGATTCATTTCCTCCTTGAAGACCTCGAGCTTAGTCGAGATCCAGGCGTACAGCGACCCAACTACAGCCATGGCGGTTCCACAGATCGGCGCCCACTGCCCTACAGATGCTATGGGTTCTGTCTCATACTTCATCTGCCGACTCCACAGGTTGCACTCCCCCAGCACCAGAACAGTGAGGCCAACCCCACCAAAGACAGGTATGGCGGCAATGGTACGGTAATAGTCGGTTTTCCCGTTGATTCCCTTCATCGCCCCCTTGGTGGCCGTATAGCCCTCGTGGACGAGCTCGTCCAATTCCTTATTTTGTTTATCGTGATCCTTCTTCCAGTTGTGCTTGACAACCCTGTTCCACATGGTGACGAGACACAAGAGCGCATGCACGCTGCATGCGGCTGCAAGCAAGGTGGTGGTGCCAAACGTCAGCGTGTCCGGCGCCGGAATAATGTATACATTGTTGGCTGCGCCGCCCCGCATGGGTGAGACTGGGCTGTGCTTGTCGACAGAGCAGCTGAATGAGATGTTGCAGCTCTTCTCGTTCCCCCATAAAAACTCGGAGAAATTTGACGTGACCGGGGTGCCATCGGCTGTTGTTAAGCAGGGGACGGTATCAACTCGATAAAACTCGACGGTTAGGCACACGAGCCCTGCACATTTGCATGTTAGATGCAGTTTTGACGCCGGAAAAGGTAGAGAATTTGGTTTACTGACCAACCAGGATCAAAAGAATCCAGATGAAGATGGTGTTTCTCCCGGGAGCGTTGAAGTATGTCCGCGATATCATGACTGTTACTGGGGCTGCTAGTATGCCTATCGAGCACAGCTGAAAAGCCCCATAGATGTCCAGATCGACTGCATCTAATAGTTATTAGTTGAATTATCTTTGGTGAAGAACTGTATCATGGGTAGTCTTACTCTCGACGTGTAGCGCTGCAAGGACAATGCCATGAACGGCAGCGACGGCGGGGAGCAGCAAGGCGGCGGCCAAACAGGCACCTACCAGCCATTCGGCCCTTCTTGCCAATAGGCATGCGGCTATGAGTGCGTAGTATCTATATGGTGGTAATAATCCCGTGGTCAGTTTGATGTGGTGTTGAGAAAAAGCGGTTCCATGGTGGATACGTTGACATACAAAACTCGTGTCCCAGGACCATATTGGCCGGAAACCGGCCAGGCGCAGACAACATGCAAGACACTGCCAGTATCATTTGAGGCCGAAAGTGGAGCTAGTTGGTCGGAGGTGATGTTTGAATGGAGGAGAGGCAGCGACGGCATGTCCACACATGTTTCTCTACACTAACAATAAAAGGAAAGAAAGGAGCGGATTGAGACATGGAGAAGCGAAGAGGAGAGTTTTAATTGGGGACAGCTGGCGAGAGAAGGCGAGTCGTGTGCACCGTTTCTACTTTCAGATGAAAGAGACAACAACTCCTCGGGCCCGTGCTACAGGAGGATTGAAAAAGCGACGTAAGGGTACGGTTGCACGGGGTGTAGGGCGTGCGTGTCCATTAATAATGTCCAAGTCCTCGGGCACTTTTACAATTGATGACTGGGTATGGTCCGGGCTCGATGACACCGTAAGTTACGGATAAGCGTCGCGCAGCGCAACCAAAACCGGCGATGACTGGAGGAGGCGTGGTTGTGAATGACGGCATCGGGAGTTGCTGAATCTGACAGCGACAGCGACAGCCTCGCGGTGGGACGCTTGGGGCGGCCCCGGCCATGGCCATGGCTGAGAAGCCGGGCAACGGTGGGGTGACACCGGGCCTCCACACCGGGCCTAGTGGAGCTGCGGCTCTTCCAGGCAGCAGGATTAAACAAAGGCGAAGGCGAGTGGGAATGGCAGGTGAGATGGGCTGTTGTCAGGTGCCCTCGCTGAGTTGGGCAGGTGCGCAGCGGGAAAGAAGAAGACAGGTGCCACCACAGATCCCTTCCAGAAGCCCAAGCTGCATGGAGGCGGAGCAACTTTTAGCGGCGGGCCAACTAAGCCTCGCAGCCCATCCCCATCCCCATCTCCCCATCTGTTCGATTGGGTTGACTGGCGGCGGCGGCCGTGGAGGAGGCTGCTTCGAGTCTAACTTAAATACGGGGCGGGCTTCGATTATTGCCGCCTCCTGAGCACTAATCCCGTTGATATCCTCTTTCCTCTTCTGAATCCCGATTGCCCATTGTGTTGCGCGGCACATCAGATGAGTCATTTGGGAAACCGTCAACCGCATGCGATAACCCGCCCGTTCGTGATATCGGCTGTCCAGTTAGCGTGTGCGGGGTCGGTCTGCGGCGTGTAAGGAACTTACTTCGCCAATCGTGTTGCAAGAAGGCTCTGGCCCGCCCTAAACGTCATCCATTTTTTTTCTCGCTTGTGCGGCCGTCAAAAATAGACAATGAGCCCCATGCCATAGCTTATTTCTACATTCTGGAAGATTGTGACACAGGTGAAAAAAAATGGCCGATTCAGGGGCCACGGCCAACATCTCGGATTGGAAATCCATCGTGACACTCATTCTCTTCGTTGTCACAAGTAAGTTTGCACCACTACCACCCCGAGCCTTATTTTTTGATGGGATTTTGCGGCTGATCGTGTCTGGGGAAAACCCACAAAGATTTCATTGTGCTATTTCCGTTTCATATCCCGGTTTACGTCCCTCGGGTGGTCTCGAATGCCGTCCTTGACTTGCTGGGCGCGTTGCGGGTGATTGCGAAGCGGAAAGTTGACACCCAACATGGCGGCGCTACTAATGGCGAGGGTGATAAGTCAGACGGCGCTGGCTATTTTGTGCGGCTTCGGTTTCCTGTGAACTTTATCACTGCGCCTCTAATTTCTGATCTGTTTTTACTTGCCATCAAGGCTATCGGCAGACAGGAAGTCCACGATGGGACGATTGGAGCAAACAACATCTCCCCGATAGACGTAATGGTCTTCTTCATTACTCTCGCCTACATTGCCATCTCAATTGACGCCTCGGGTTTGATCAGATGGCTCGCCTTCAGGGTACTCAAGTGGGGCGGCAGCGTTGGCCATAGGCTATTCTTCTACCTGTACGCATTCTTCTTTGGGCTGGGAACCTTTATCGGCAACGATCCGATTATCCTGTCTGGCACAGCTTTTCTCGCCTACATGACGCGGGTTTCGAAGAACATTGACCACCCAAAAGCCTGGATTTACAGCCAGTTTGCTGTGGCAAACATTGCGTCGGCCATTCTGGTGTCGTCCAACCCAACCAATCTGGTTCTGGCTGGTGCCTTTGAGATCAAGTTTATTCACTACACCGCCAACATGATAGTCCCGGTTGTCATAACAGCCGTGGTTTTGTTTCCGTTTCTTTTATATATAGTGTTTGCCAATGAGTCACTCATTCCGGCCTCCATCGAAATGGAGACGCTCTCCGAAGAAGAGCAAAACAAAACACCTATCAACCCCAACATTCCCTACGCACGCGGGCCTGTTGACGAACAATACGAAAGCGCTAGCGACGGAGATCAGAGGAAATTACTGCCGCTGGAAGAAATCATGAATCCCTTCCTGGACAAGGGGGGAGCAGCCTTCGGAGCCGTCATTATGGCTGCCACACTCATCACCGTGCTGGCACTGAATGCTGCTAGCACAAGCAGTGGAGAGCACCCAGTCTTTTACGTAACACTCCCAGCTGCCTTTGTTATGTTCTGCTGGGACATTGCGTTTGGCTGGTATCGCAGAGCCGAGACACGCGAGATCGCTCGAAAGGGACGTCAAGAAGCAAGGCGGCTACGAGCCGAGAGAGCAAGATTGGAGGAGGAGAAAAAGCGTGAAAAATCAACCTCACTGACTTCATCACCAGACCTGGGAAACCCAATTCCCCTGATTGGTACAGCCGCAAATGTAAACTTGCCACTGACTGATGTTGCGGGAGACGGACCCCATTCGCACCTACAAAAACCATCCTTTGCCCTGATTGCTGCAGGAAGCGACGTGAGCCATGCAATTGATATAGGCGAGAGCGGCCAGCCGATTGAGATTGCGGAGAAAAGTAAGGCAGATGTTTCGACTACCAACTTTGCTCGAGAGGAGACGCTTGAAACAAGGCGGAGTGAGAAGGCGACTCGGCTGAGTCAGGATATTGAGGATCCGACCTTTTCCGAAGCTGCACCCACCACACTGGTGTCGCTCGCAGAGAATGGGTACATGTGGTTCCAGGACACCTTTCCTACAGCTTCTGCAGTCATTGCGCATCTGCCCTTTGCACTTGTTCCCTTTGCGTTTGCCATGTTTGTTCTAGTCCAGGCCTTGGTGACGAAAGGTTGGGTGCAGATTTTCGCCAAGGGCTGGGACCACTGGGTTAACAGGACGGGAACACTGGGATGCATTGCAGGCATGGGTTTCCTTTCCGCCGTCCTCTGTAACGTAAGAAAACCTGCCAATTGGAAGAGCTTCAAGCTAACAGCACCCGTAGTTCGCAGGTACTAACATCGGCACCACTATCCTCCTCTCTCGCGTTATTCAGGAATGGGAGGCCCTCCATCAGCAAAATGGTAGCCCAATCAGTGACCGAAACTTTTGGGGCACCGTCTACAGCATGGCTCTTGGTGTCAACTACGGCGCGTTCAGCACGGCCTTCAGTGCCTCATTGGCTGGCCTCCTCTGGCGCGACATTCTTGCTCGCAAACACATCAGGGTCAAGAGCGTCGAGTTTGCAAGAGTAAATTTTCCCATCATCGCTATTGCGATGACAGTGGGGTGCACGGCATTGGTTGCTGAGATTTACATAATCAGAGACAATTCACCATACAACGGGTAGACGGATCATGACCTGCATGTGGACGACTAGTATAGGCGTTTGACTATAGAAGGAGGATCATTTTTGCTGGTGGAGATGATGCATTTGGACGAGTTGACGTGACGTTTATTGATGTCGACAAACGGAGCATAATATATTTACATTATAATGCATGTTCCTTTAAAATATATGGGTTCTCATGATTAAATCCAGTACTGCAAAGAAGCCATTGCTCCAAGACTGACAAGGTCAAGTATATCCTGGTTCGGTGGCGCAAAACTACGGTAATGACGACGGTTGAGATTGCCTGCACACAGCAACACCGAACAAAACAAAATGGCAATTGCCAGAAACAAGAAAGCCCTAACGACAAGTAAGTAAAGAACGATCATGAATAAAAGTGAACATTCATCTAATGTCGGTAATGGCGCTTTTTCCCCTTTCAGACATCTACTTCATTGACCCGATATGTTGATTTGGATCCCAGCTTAGCTAGACAAAAACGACTGACTGACCATTGATAGATTTTGTTTTGGAATTTGTTATCGAGCAATCAATTTTTGATGACGAGCATTCCACCAAGTACCCCACCCCACGTACCCTTATTATTTAAATAAATAAATAAAAATAAAAAATAAAACTAAAGCTTTTATTTATAAAACAATTTATTATATTTTTATTCTTAAAATAATTATTTTAGTTTTTTTATCTTATTAATAAAAATAAGCACCAAATACCTAGGATACAATTTGCCTAAACATATAGGGAAAATGGGCTAAAACAAACCTACTATTTACTCTAGAAAAAATGGGTGCTCGTTATAAAAAAGTTGATTGTTGGACAACAAGTCCCTTTTTCTTTTTTGGACTATAGACACTGCGTTCAGCTTTTTTGTGTGTATAATCATGTCATAACTCATGACCTCTGCTTAGAAGAAGCGTAAGCTTTCGCGATTCACACTGCGTGTTCATCACGTGCAACTCAACTTGACAAGCAAATTCTTGAAATACCCAGTGGCAACTGGTCCTCTTTGCCACAAGCACGTCACGGGTCAAGTCACGGGTAGTGGTGCTGCCGCAAGCAAAGCCCCAGCAGGGCCACCCCGCGGAGGGGAGCAGGTTCCTAACAGGGTCAACAGCACCTTCTAACGCGGTCAGTAGTAGCTTTCCAACATGGTCAGCAGCAGATTTCCAACAGGATCAACAGCAGTTTTCTAACGTGGTCAACAGAAGCTTTTCAACACGGTCAGTAGCAGCCTTCTAACGCGGTCGGCGGCAGCTCTCTAACGGGATCAACAGTAGTCTTTCAACGTGGTCAGCAGCAGTCTTCCACTATCGCGACGCGACGCGACAACTCAGCCGATTAACGGCTGAGCTTTTCTCTACTCTTGGCTCCGCGGCTGATGTGGCGTGGTGGAGGCATTGCGCGGCCATCCAGGCCACACCCTCCAGCTGGATATGGCCAAATTTCGGGAGATGATGGCCTACGGGCCAAATAAAGATTGGTTCCGGGTAGCAATGGACATTGTTGAAGATGCCCGTGCCATGTGCTTGGAGTACGTGATGTTGGAGAGCCCATCGTTCATGAACATATCCTAACCAATGTGCTAGAATGGCTCAGACACGGGCGGGGCTTCTCAATGCCTTCCAATTATCCGAGCCATGTTTCCCGTCGGCGTCACACGCACTACGTGCGATTCGCCCAATCTCAGTGCCTCCGCGAGGATGAGGCGCTGAGAACGGCCCAATACTTGGCTTAAGATTTGACACAGAGGAAAAGACCCCTCTATAAAAAACTGCGATGGACAACGTACAAGACTCAAGGAAATAAACCTCGTAAAAAAGCAACATCGATGACGAATTCGCACATCTACGCAGTGTCGATGATCAATCAATCCCTTGCTTCCCAAGGGAGCCAAGACGAACTAAAGATCTATCGAGAAGAGATCTGCCTCAGTCAAGTCACATGACGTCGATGCTGAGCACACGTCCTGAAACCCAAGTTTCGGCATCACATCCGCATTCTGAGAGCCTCGCAACCTTCGAAGTCAACATTCCCAGAACCTCACAACCTTCAGCGTCAGCATTCCCAGAGCCTCGCAACCTTCGCCACGAAAACAGGGCTGATAAGGTGACGTGGAGGCTTTTTATCATTTTGGGCATAAACTGTACATAATGCATTCCATACTTCTGAGTTAAATTACATTGCCGAGAAGCATTTGTCATAACATTCTGATACCTACTTATTAGGGAGGCAGTGATCGACCTTGGCCTACTATCCAAATCCTAGGTCAAAATAATTTAGCAATTTACAAGTCACTCAGACGCGAGCCGATATTCAGAGACAGCCCTTGAACTCCAGGCAGCTAGACACTTTGCACAGGTTGGTTTCTGTCTCGAAGGGTGGCAGAGAACTGGATCCACTCCTCCTGTCAAAACTGCTCGGGCGGGACTCACAAGAACGATATGTGTGGGGTGAGATGCATCATTCCCTGTCCACTCCATGGACTGTATTCTAATGGAAGTTAGGCGCGCCTAGAGGTCTTGCTGAAGCGCTACTAGTGGCACGACGACGATGATGACTCCACCCTGGTTAACAAACGCCGGGAGCATAAAAGACAAGCTCCTCCCAGAGCCGGCTCCCAAAACATATATTGCATCGTTCACAGCCTCGTAGACAGCGTCCAGTACTTGGTGTTGATCATCTGGGAGCATGACATCAAAGCTTATCAGTGGCAACTTGGCTGCATCGTCCGATAATAGATTTTGCAGCAAGCAGGGTCGGAGAACTTGGAGGTGGCGGCCGTCATCCTCATCACCTGCGCTATCCCTTTGGGCGCCGCGGCCCAACCTAAAGAGGCCATGCTGTGCCCGATTCTTTTGGCGATATCAGAACTCTAGAGGTTCAAGACACAATGATACTTAAAATACCACCAAAGAAATAAAATATTGACTGCAGGTTCGTGCTTAGATGTTCAATATTGACATCTCAAGAAAAGAAGCCCAATCTAGTCTTATAAGCGGGGCCTTCCAAAACGGCTCCCTGAGGCTTTCGAGCCCCTTGGACGTGTATACACCACTCCCGTGGGCAATGAACTTGTTTCTCGTGTGTTCTTTGTCTAGACCCCACTCGGTTTGCCTACTATTGGGCCCTGGGCTATATATATTGTTGTACTCTTCTTTAGTTGGTAACTTGGGCTCGGGCTTTCTTTTATTGAACAGTGGCTAAGCACGCTGCCGATAGAGTCTGATAAACTTATTTGTATACCAAGATACGGTTATAAATGAGACCGGGCCTTCAATTGGAACGTTGATGTTAGTGCTGTTCTTCCGAGGGTGCTTATAGAATGCTTGACACCTGAGATTATTAAGTACTTTGTTTTTGTTCCCGAAGCGAAGGATTGAAGTGATGATATTAAAACCTCCTGAGACTATTAATGATGCTGTGTGATCATGTTAATCAGTTCGACGAGTTTCGAATATACTTATTTCTCTTTTATATTTATCGGGGATATCCCCTTCTGGCACTCTAACATCAAATTCTAAACGATCTTGGCTATTGGGGTTAGGAAGTATGAGATGCAAATCTTCCGCAACATATACTTCATAGAGAGTAAGGACATACTCGCGTACATATGAAAGTAATTAAAGTTTATGTGTTGAAATGGCTTTCTTTTCGTACTTGTTCAAAATTGCCTAATCCTAATATCGGAATGGCTTATTTTTATCAAAAACATAATCATATATGAGACCTGGAGGTTGTGGAGCTTCTCTCTAAGGGCCACTGAGATAATAATTTTCGAAGAAGTCGGAGTCATTTCCTCGGGGGCTATATATCTGACAAAGTAACTTATATCGAAGAAATGCCTGTAGAATTTGATATTTTTGAGTCTTATTTAAAGCATTCCGATCAAAATCCTTGGCCTCTTTGTCTTTATGCAACTGCAACTGCGTATTGGTATCACAGAATGGTGACCATTTTGGAAGGCGGCGATATGAATAAGGAAGAAAGTCGCTTGTTGCTTTTGATAAGTAATCTTGGATGTAAACCTATAGACGATCATGCATTGCTATCAATTGGAATGTCAATGGGAGATTTTGGCAGTGTAGCTTGGTCGGATTTGGGAGGGTTTTCTGCCCCTATTTGCGGAGATATATGTGGACGGCTTTGTTGTGTCTCCTTATATTTAGTGGAGCTTGAGCCTTGGGAAATGTAATAATAGCTATGGCATCTTGGATTAGATCCTCTCCAAATCTATTCCTTAAAAACCCAATACAAACACTGGCTTTGAATTGATAAAGGGACTGGAATATGATTGGCGATGTGTGACTCAGTGCAATAGCATCAGCAAGGTCACTGACTGACTGGAGAATACAAAGCCGCAACTCCGGGCTGAATTTCGAGAAATCATCCATGATTTATCAATGCAATAGAAAATTTTATTGGGCTCGGAATGAAATCTGTTCGGTCTCTGAGAAAATTGTAAGTCGCGGTTCGTAAGTGTGGTGCGTGAGGAGTGTTCGTTTCGAAGATGAATGTAGTGCGTTGATTGAGCCGACCGACCGGTCCCGGCAAGAGGCATCTTAAATAGCAAGAAGCGAACCTCATCTCCGATCCATAAGGGCAACATTTGCTTTAGAAGAGGCCATTGAGGTGCTTGTTCTTTTGGTTTGGGCGATACGTTTTTCACAGCCAAGCTTCTTGTATAACCCTAATTGTATGCCACCTTTGTGGCCTGTTTCCTGGATCACCCGGCTGAGCTTACAACTTGTTTTTGTATTGGGCGCGAAGTGCTTAAAATATTCTTTTCAGGGTGAAGCCCGGCCAACCGGAAAGATCCGAACTCTCAACAGCTCCACGCATTCTGCCAATGGGAAAGGACGTGGCCCCCCTCCTCCACACCCAACCGGCCCTCCATGCCGTCATTTTCTTTTTCTTTTTCCATGCTGGAGTCCCTTCGTTCCGGCTTGCGCGTAAGTGAGTTGAGCCTCATGTTTTTATCCTCAGCTGCAGCGGGCATGTAGACGGTATCAGCTGCAAGCTATGATTTGCTGCTGACTGCACAGCCAATGGCGATGCAAGCCATCGCAAAGGCAGCCAAGCCTCTTAGGCAGAAGTTATCTCGCATCAAAGCATCGACCTTTCACATCATTCACCATCGCCGCCATCCGTTCTTCTGCCATTTCATCCTTCCATCTTTGTTGCGCGCTGTTCAGTGGGAATTATATTGGGAAATCATCCCAGTGCACCCGTTGGTCCATCCTGGGATATGATGAGCGACAGCCACTGCATCTGCATCGCAGAGGCCACTTGTGGTCTTTGTAGCTTTGTCCTCTGCGATGGCCAGTCAGCTTGCGCGGGTGTGTAGTATCCATTCCATTCCATTCCCACCAGGACTTTATTGACTCTCCGCAGTGATTGACGAGCATGGCATCTCCAAGTTCGCGTTCCGTCGCTTCTCAACCTTTATGGATGGGAGTCTCGGCATCAAAGTCCACATGTGCCTCCGTAGGTCGTGCATTCGTCGTCACGAGTCGACTGTGGCATTTCACGAAGAATGCTACAAGTATCGCCTCGCTACAGTGACACCTGCACTACTTGCCATTCACCGCCATGATTTTATGCCATCCGCCAGCGAGCTGCAGTTGCGCGTCCAGTACATCAAGAAGACGCTTGCCTCCAATTTGAGTCGCGCCGACTTATGGCCTGAGAGGATCCCCAACGAAATTTGGCTTAACGTTGCCCAGTTACTTGTGACTGAGTCTGCGATCCATACGTCACAGGCAATGGCTGCTACGTGCAACACAGCTGACAATGTTCACATCGACTTCCAGCAGCCTATTTATGCTTCATATGTCAAAGTATACGGCAATTATTATGTCAAGAGCCTGTCTAATAGGCTGGATGCAAGCACAAGCGAGGCGCGGTACCTCATTCTACCAGGACCGGATCAACAAGAGAGGAACAACGTGAGCTTGCTACTAGCAAGGGACCATCTAGGCATTCGCCAAGTACTCTTCATCCCATCAGAAAATTGTGAAAGATGGTGCCGCAACAAATCAGCAGCCTCTGGCGTATGGTGGAAGCACGTCTCCGGTAGAGAACTTCCCTCATCTATTGCCTTTAAAAGCGATGTACGTGGTACACCCTCTCATGCCTTTTCAAAGCTGACAATGCCACAGGGCCTTAAATTACGAGATATAGAGGACATACCAAATCCCAGAGCCGAGCCAGTAACTTGGCTCAGCTGGCAAGTTCCGGTTCCGCATACCCCCTTTGCCACTATGCTCATGGCTCAGGCACAAAGATCCCAGTACAAGGGGTTTATGATGCGCGCTTTTGACTGCAATTCTCCCGATATTGTTGGATACGCTGTGGCAACTGATGGGGCAAAAGTCCTGGCTGTCGTGAGCCACAAAAGTGGCGACAGAGTTGACACCAGCTTGTACGAAAATGTCGACTCTTACTTTTTCTGGATGTATATGCCTGTCGAACGAGACGAATACCTGACGGACATTTGTCTACGGACAGCAGCGATAGCCTTTAGACAAGAAATTATCGGCCTCATGGTGGAACATACCCTCTCCGCTTCTCATTGCGTGTGCTAATACCCCATGCTAGTTTTCCACAAGCAAAGGGCGATCCGTCATGTTTGGACAGTACAGACACGAAAATACCAGCATTCAACGAGTCGCTAAGCTTCCCAAAGCGCCATGCCGCCTCTACTTTAATCAAGTGGACCCGTTGGTCACGGCCGATAGCGTCACTGTTGTTGCTTTTGAACAGGGTGAGCTGAGCTCACTGGCGTCCGATCAGACCGTGCTCCCAGATGTTCCCTTGTCCATTACGATACGTCCGAACAGGATGGAGAACGATCTGTGGGTATACACATCATGTTCGATGGTGGGCATCACCGAAGTCCATCTTTGTGTGAACGACACGCTTTCGTACCAGCCAATTATTGGCATGCTTCTGCATTACACCGACAACCATCGCGAATGTGTCGGTCAAATTCGATTAGATTGGCTTACGAAATCTATTCGTCTCAGTGAAAAGGACAAGCTGTACATTTTTGGCCAAAAGTCGGACAAAAGCTGGGCGTACATATCGGCAGTAACTACTCAAGCACCCTCGGACCAAGCAGCAGGTTCGTGGCTTGAAGTTGCCCAGGTCAAGACTTTGGAATGGTGGTTTTCATCCTGGCATAGTGTTTTGGATTACGACAACCAAAGATTATACTAATGGTGTCGAGACTCCGGGAAAGGTCACGCTTGACATGGTTTTGAAGAGACATTGCATTGAATCCCTTGTAAAAATCAACTAAAACAGAATGATGCAAGGATGCAACATGTAACATAAACTTAATATGTGGGATTTCATTAATAAGCTAATATGAGGCGGCCGGGGGTTTCTATGGAATGAGTAGGCCATTAATGTAAGTGGTTAGGCGAGGTCTAGGTTGGGCAGGATGGACAATTTTGGATGCGTTCGAGATACGTGTGTGGAAAGCCCAGCGATTTTATAAATATAAACAATAACCATCAATTATTTCAACATAAAATTCATAGAAATGAAATATTATTAAAATATTATTTTTACTCAATTTTCTAATTTCTCTTTTAAACCACCCACATGATTGATATACGCTACGACACCATACACAGCACCCACGCATGCCCAAGGCCATCATACACACAAAGGACGCGCTAAAGATGGGACGCAAGGGCTGGGGCACCGCCAATAGAGCTCTTCTAGAAGCACGATTCCTTGAAAAGCAAAAAGATGTCAGACCAGGTGACACAAGACAAAGGGAGACAATTGATGAGCTGGCGAGCTGGATCAGAAGTGGATTCGTTTTGGTGCCCAGCCGCCCGCCCGCGTTAGCATCAGTGGCTAGTCAAGGCGCCACCGCAGTGGCGAGAACTCAATCGGTCCAAGGCCGAGTCAGCCACGAGTCCCAGAGCTGCAGGGGGGACTTATAGACAGCTTCTGTCGCCATTATTCCATAATGTGGCGCTGACCTAAAGCCATCCCATCTCTCGCTGAACTCATCATCCCTTGATTGATTCCCGCAATGCGCTTTTCCGCACCGCTGCTGGCTTTGATCCTGAGCACCATTGGCGGGACCTCTGCAGCTTCGCAGACAATCACAAATGGCATTGGTACATCCGATGCTGACCTCATTGCTGTGGTATATCCCATTGCGAACGATGGTGGGATTGCACAAGATGCCATAGAAAACAGTCGCACGTATACCGGCCCACCACAACCAAGTCTCAATAACTCGCATGGCCTTGAAATGCGCTTCAGCCATCTGCTCGGGCGCACTCACGGTCTCGTTTTCGGGTCAGGCAAGGATTGTGATGTGGTCGTCAGAGATGACCAAGTCAGTCCTCGCCACTTCGCCCTCACCTTTGATAAGCAGAGACGCCTGGTGGCCAAGGATCTCAACTCTCGCACGGGAACTGAGATTCTCTACGACGAAAAAGACACGGGCTATCGCATCAATGGAAAATGGATATTGAATGGCCACAGCACAATCGCTGGTAAATCCATCACTATCAAAACATCGCCAAACATCGCTTTCAGAGTGGTTATCCATCACAAGCGTGTGGATTCGTCCATATATGTCAAGAATGTTCGCAGCCTCTTTGAAAACAAAGTATCACCCGAAGAGCTTATCGGCTGCCCGTGCCTGACCAAAGGCAACCGGAACCAGCTCGCCGCCGCCACAAGCATGGGGGATGAGCCTGTTATTATTAGAAGACAGCTGGGAGAGGGCCATTATGGGCGCGTCACCCTCATGTGGTACGCAAACACCGGCTACCGCCACGTGCTTAAGGAGCCCAAGACTCCCGGCAACATCACTCGTGATGCCATGAGGGTCTGGAAAACAGAAATTGGCATGATGAAGAATTTTTCTCACGTGGGTTCTCCTCCGAAACTGTGCCAAAATTGTATTAATTATCCAATAGCCACACATTGTCAAGCACTTGGGATCAACCTTGAACCCGTACCCTCAGCTGTATCTTGAGCATGCGCCACGGGGCTCACTCGATCAAGAAATCTCACGCAGTGGTCGATTCTCAAACAAAGAAGTCAGACAAATATTGTACCAAAGCTTGTCAGCTTTAGTCTACATGCACGGCCGCAATATCTCACATAGAGATATTAAGCTGGCAAACATCCTGGTCTTTAGTAGAGGCCAGGGGCGCGTCAACACCAAGATCGGCGACTTTGGCACCGCGAGGTCGGGTTCAGCGTTCAATACGTATGCGGGAACCCCTCGGTTCGCCGCCCCGGAACTGTTTGAAACAGCCCGAAAGAGAGCGACATATAACAGTCGAGCAGATGTTTGGGCGTTGGGCGTTGTGGCATACAGCCTCCTCTACCAGCTCCCCCCGTCGGCGCCCAGGACGTATGACGATGCCGAGAAAGGGATTGCCTGGTGCCAGGCCGTGCTCGCCAAGTTCAACGATGACTGGAATAAAGATGCAAAAAATCCCATAATGTCACTTATAAGTAAGATGCTCGTGTATGACCAGAACAACAGGGCATCTGCTGAAGCATGCTACGACCATGAGCTAATGCGCCTCGAGGCTGCACACGCAACAGTGTAGCCGATTAGATAGATCATAATTTATGATCGTATTTGTTTTATTGCACTGAGATGTTGACTCAAATAACCGAACCGGACTGGCCGCGCATCATTGCCGGCATTCCACCATCTGTTGCATCATGCCAGTCGGGGTCAAGGCTGGTGTACCGGATCCGGTAGTGGCTCACAAGACATGCCCATACCAAGGCTCCACAGTTCTCCTGACTGGCTATACCTAGCCCGGTACTTTAAAAAAAAGATGGCTTTTGTGACTATCGAAAATACTGTGGGACTGGGCATTGCCATGAATTTAGCTGCCTCCAGCGTCTCTACTAACAAGAGTTTGGGACATTGAGCCGAGTACTAAATCAGCCGCATCTGGCTGGCTTGGCGCGGCTGGAAAGATGCTTTCCCCGAATTTTGAAAAGTCCGTGTTTGACCAAGATGGGATTTGCGGATTCTTATACAGTTTTGCTCTGTGATTCGCAGAGTAGGTGAAAGAAGCCTGTGATTGCTACTGTACGACCTTTGAAACCTCTTGTGCTTAGACATTGATGATGATACCAGTCAGAAGTCGGTCGATTGAAAAAAGAAAAAGAAAAAAAGGAAGTTTTTAATCAAATATGTCAAGCACAGCTCAATGCCTTCAAACATGCCCAAAAAGCATTCCGACGACGCTCGAGTCATCCAACCGGAGTCAGTGGCCTGCGACTGCGCCAATTTACTCGCTTTTTGGCCCAATGATCTCTGAAGTCATAGTGGCAGAGGCGGTGGCGAGAGACTATTGATTGACTAGCCAACTAGTCGTACGCCGACTTAGATAGCGCTGCTTACCCCCGAGCTGGCGCTGGCGCCACCTAATGCTGAAAAAAAAAGACGAAAATTAGTGTCTTGGCGGGACACACTGTCGGTGACGCTACGTAGTGTCCGTTGAAACTGGCCCCTCTAAAACAGCAGATGGCGTCGATAGTTGGTAGCTGGGAACTGATAGGGCGAGACCAACAAGAACTTTTTCTTTTTCTCATGGGTGAATCTGTAGGTTCAGTTTAAGCATGTCCGCGCGAGCCAATAGTAAATAGTTTGAACGGGGTGGACGATGCAAGGGAAAAAAGTCGGTCGGGTGCTTTGAGATGAGGCTGCTAAGGAGAACGCCAAGCTTGTTTTGCGTTGCCCATATATATCTGGCTTCATCCTCCTGGGGTTATCATTTGAGAAGTCAAGGATCAATTGTTGCAAAACAGCGCGCATTGAAGATGCGTTTTAACTCTTTCATCTTCACGGCGGCCCTTGCCTTTGGTGCAGTGAGGGCTGCTACTGAGCCTGAGCCGACTGTTGCTCAACCAACGGTTTCCGAAGACACGGTGCCTGAGGATACCGT
Source organism: Calonectria pseudoreteaudii (assembly GCA_001879505.1). NCBI lineage: Eukaryota > Fungi > Ascomycota > Sordariomycetes > Hypocreales > Nectriaceae > Calonectria > Calonectria pseudoreteaudii. The sequence continues at coordinate 220,579 of KV875271.1, forward strand.
CCCGGTCTTGACAGTCGTTGAGCAGACCATTCCTGAGGAGACTGTCCCTGAGCCGACCGTCCCTGAAGGGACAATTCCTGTGGATGAGGGTGACATCACTGTCATAACAGCCGAAGAGCCGACTCCTCCCGAACCAACTGTTCCGGAAGAGACAGTTCCTCAGGATACACTCCCTTGGAATACCGTCCCCGAGCCAACTGAGCCCGAGGAGACGATCCCTGAGGAGACTATCCCTGAGCCAACTCTCCCCGAAGAGACGGTTCCTGAGAACACCACCCCTGAGGTGACTACAACACAGTCAACTACAACACAGTCAACTACAGCTCAGCCAACCGTCACCGAGACAACTGTCACCGAAGATACAGTTCCTGAGGAGACAATCCCCGAGCCGACCATCCCTGAGCCAACTCTCCCTGAAGAGACGGTTCCTGAGAACACCACTCCTGAGGTGACTACTACTCAGTCCACTACTACCCATTCAACTACAACTCAGTCCACCACAACTCAGCCAACGGTCACTGAGACAACTATCCCCGAAGAGACAGTTCCCGAGCAAACCATTCCTGAGCCGACCATTCCTGAGCCAACTATCCCTGAAGAGACAGTTCCTGAGAATACCACCCCTGAGGTGACTACTTCCGAGTCGACTACAACTCAGTCGTCTACGACCCAATCAACTACGACCCAATCAACTACAGTGCAGTTAACTACAACTCAATTGACTACAACTCAGCCAACTACAGCCCAGTCAACTACAACACAGTTAACTACAACACAGTTAACTACAACCCAGTCCACTACAACCCAATCAACTACAGTGCAGTTAACTACTACTCAATTGACTACAACTCAGCCGACTACAACCAAATCCACTACAACCCAATTAACAACAACTCAGTCAATTGCACCTGTGACGACCACCACTCAGCCTGCTCAAATATGTGGAGCTGGTCAGATCAAACAAGGCTCTGGCTGCATTCCTGACTGCGGTGTCACCGCTTCATATAACCCGAGCAGCAAGGCTTGCGAGTGCAACAACAAGAAACTCGTCTTCACTGCCGGCTCGTGTGGCTGCCCGTCGGGGCAGATTTTGGACGATGACAATTGTGTCAAGGACTGTGGTTCTAGCGCCCACTGGAGTCCCAAGACTCAGACATGTATTTGTTCCGATACTTCTCTAGTTTTCGACCCCACCAAGGGCACCTGCGGTTGCGCCACAGGCTTGATCTCCAAGGGTTCTAAATGTATCCCTGACTGCGGTAGTCAAGCCAGCTACGACTCAAAGGCAGGCTGCTGCATCTGCAGCAACAGCGGCGCTCTATTCGATACCACCAAGAAGACATGTTCCTGCCCCGCAAACCAAGTCCTTCGTGACTCCGCGTGCATCCCCGACTGTGGTAGTCAAGCTAACTACGATTCCAAGACAAGCAGCTGTATTTGCAACAGCAGCGGCGCTATATTTGATGCCACCAAGAAGACATGCTCATGCCCTGCAAATCAGGTTCTTCGTGACTCTGCATGCATTCCTGACTGCGGTAGCCAAGCCAGCTACGACGCTAAGTCAAAGGCCTGCGTATGTAACAACAAGGGAGCTGTATTTGATGCTGCAAAGAAGACTTGTGCTTGCTCCGTGGGCCAAATTCTAAGCCTGGCCACATGCATCCTCGACTGCGGCAGTCAGGCTACTTATAACTGGAAGTCGAGCAGTTGTGAATGCAACGACGTTGGCAAGCTTTTTGGTATCGAGTCCAAAATTTGCATATGCCCCTTGATGTACATCTGGAACCCACAAAAGAAGACTTGTGCCCGTCTTTGGCCATGGAAGTAGTCTGAAAGGATTCCTGGATCGATTCAAGGGTTTTTAGAGTAAAAAGATAAATAAAGTAATTAATCCGAAAATGAATGAAACGGTCTTATATATACTAGTCGTTCATGGAATAAGGAGTCATCTCTGATAGAATCTAGACCACAAACTCGGAGGTAAGCGGGAATGTGATCTCCGTTTCCGGTTGGGTAATTTAGTAGGTTCCACAGTTTTGCAATCACATCTAAACCGTAGGCTGCTATTACATCATATTGAACTCCACGTAGTGAAAGCATAAGATGTTTCCAGTTGGATCGGCTCTTGTGCGATATTTTAAATCGCTCGGGTGCCTGGATGGCTCATAAGATTCGCTCAGACTAGAAAATGCCAGTGAATAGTGGTGGCATTTTCTCGTTTTGAGCAATGAACACCAATAGGGCTGACATCCTGGTACTCGGACAAGACATCAGACCATGTCGTGGGATCATGGATGTCAAACATTACTTCAGCTGTCCCAGAAGACGTTCGCGTTTGGTGTGATGTCTTTGTAGTGTATTCGTATGTGAGAAGGTGGGAGACAGCAAATAATAGAACTGTGTAATTGACAATCTTTTTTGACCCTATTCAGGTTGGTAAGTGGATCTTGCGTTATAAAATAGCAAAATTAATGAGTTTGGCAAAAAAGAAAACATACAACAGCGAGGATTCCCCGGTCGTCACCGACCCGAGTACTAATTCACCGCTTCTCAGCTTGACTATGGGAGAGCGGACGGGATCCCGTATTTTCTGAGAGCTATGGTCGTATGTGCAGAAATCTGGCAGAGTTGCAACCTTTGAAGGCAGGGGAGTGTCCGTGGTTGTACTGAGCAGCAGTCATCCTTTTTGCCTCATTGTCTTTATTAGTGCACGCACACGTTCTGTTTCATTAGTGCTCCTCTTTCTTCTTTCGTAAATCCAAAAGTTTATCTAAACAGGTTTCTTTTGGCCCAAACTCTGTCTGGCACCAAACCCGATGACGAGTTTTTGCAGTTATCCCACAATTCCAGGTGCATTGCAACTCCGCATATCACTGCCACTTCGTCACGCACACAAATTCGATGGACCGTGAGTTTAGGCTCTCACCAACTAAAACAAAATTAGGCGCTTCATGAATAATTATTCTAAGGAGGCTCCTGGTTCAAGTCCCCTAATGTCATCTAGCATCATCGATGAACAAGAGCTACATACAACGCCGTCTCTGTCTATCTGAATAGCATTTTACAAACTCTTCTGATCGACTATATTCCATTTCAATGTATTTCAACAATGATTGACTGTCGTGTAACCCCTGGACGCACAGGCGGATTGCTAAGTACGTAGGCGGCGATACGGTGGATTCGAACCACCATCATGTAACGGATGGGGTTATCGAGCATCAACTCAACAAACCAAGGAAGCCTAGAGAGGTAATCACGGTCTTCTTTTGGTTTGCACAAGCCCTACCGGAGATTCACATGACGTCCTTTCCGATTATTTGGCGGCGGTCGGCTGGAGCTGCCTTGGTTACCCTGTTTGTGATGAGGTGGACTGAACAGTAGCCGATATGAAGTTTTGTCACTATATCCATTTCCGCGTTGTGATACTTTGCATGTACCATACAAGTTGGACACCCTAGTGCCCTTTCGTCCAATGTATAGTTCCCTCAACAAGCTAACATACCAGTCCAAGTCAGAATCAAATGATTGATAAGCAGTTGCCTTGCTCCAGAGGAGCGAAACATATGTCCAACCTTAAGCTCTCAAATGCATCGGATCAGCAATATGGCATGCTAAAAATAATTGGCCATTTTTCGAGCTTATAAAAGCGTGGTTGCTGTTGAGCTTCGTTGCGCCTTGGTTTTCGACACTTCACCACAGCAGACAGCAGAGAGGACATGTGCGGCATCCCAATTCGGATAAACCTGAATGATGTGCTATCTATTGGTCATCATGCACATTGTCGAAATCGATGGAAACCCCCGCACAAAGCGCACCGAGTTCTCTGGCCATGATTGTGGGCCAGGTTGAGGCGTGCTGAGCTTCTAAAATATCGCGGAAGAGGCTCCCAATGTTGAACTAATCACCCAGACCGTAGCCTAACCTTAGAGTTGGGATGGCAAAAAGATCAGGCGTGATGCGTACCATTTGCGAACTACTATTGTCATCAAATACCTCAATGATTACGCGAAAGCAGCAGGTGCAAAGTGTAACTCATCTGATTGGAGGAGCCGGCTGAATCGCGATTAGATTTATGAACTGCTTACGGAAATCTTATCGTGTCTCCTCATCGTCCCATGACTGACTTGTATTCCATGTGCATATCAACTGTCCTACCCGCCGTGTGTAACAGCCTAAGCTTGATACATTCTGCCACCTAGCAAGTGTATTTCGGGCCAGAATGGCTGAAATCGCTGCCGTTGTTGGTGGATTAGCGGCGGGACTACAACTTGTCCAGCATGTGGCCGCAGCCTTACTTGCAACCATACGGTTGCTCAAGGGCCTCCAGGAGATCCCAAAAGGGCTTGTGGCCCTTATGAGCGATGTTGAATCGTCCATATCTCGTCTTTGTTACATTTGCAATGCTGGCCCCAAGTCATTCCGCAATCTCGAGCCCGCTCAGCTTGATCGCCTCTGCCTGTCAGCTAACGCGCTGTCTCCCGCGTATGAAGAATTGCATGGTATGCTACAACCTCTGGTCAGCGACCCGACATCACGCGTGCAGCCACTCCGCCGTCTCTGGAAAGCCACAATATCTATGAGGATGGAGAAGGAGACGTGCAAAAAACTGGAAAGGCTGAACAGACTCAACCTAGAGATGATCGAAGAGTTGGGGATAGTCGGATTGGAGATGCAATCAAAAGCAAATGGTTTGATCATAGAGGCCAATGAAGCTTCAAGGCAGGGTTTCTCAGATGTTCAAACCCGGCTAGACAATCTGGGATCAGATTTTCGGACTCTCAGTCTCGCTGTCAACCAGGCCCATTCGGTAAGACATAAGGGCGAATATGGATCCAGGGAATTCTCGGGAATCAGGAAGGTAAACCGTGGATATAGTAGCAAAAGAGATATGGGAAGAAGAAAAGTCAGTTCGCAACTAACCAGCCTATATTATCTTCAGGATGAGGAAGATTATTTTAGAAGCATGGAAAGGCAAGATGTTGGGAAGATTTCGAGCGAACGGGCTGAGCAAATGAAACTCTATCTTAGCGGTGGTAATGCATTTACGTCCGACTCAATTCCTAACGCTATTTCAGGTCAAGAGCCATCCATGGCAAATCTTGAGTTTCTCTTGTTTGGTATACGGGCATTCTACACAATGGGGAACTTTGACGCTTCGCCGAGAGTGCCTAAGTCTGAGTTTTGGAGCGCCACAGATCTTGCCATTTACTTGATGAAGGTCTCTGCGAGTTCTACACGTGGCTCAAGCAACAGCGAAGCTAGGGGATTGGAGATTTTGAAAACGTCGACTATGAAAGCACATACTGTCATGAACCAGCGGAGCGCAACCATTCTCATTGAACTTCTGAGCACCCTGTCACCCATCAACACGGATAGTTGCCCATATGTTCGCGAGGGTCTTCTCGGCTACCTGGGTGAACTAGCCAGAGAGCAGCTCCCTCATGATCACCCAATTACTCTCATCATTAACAAATTGAAAGACGATGATGGTGATAACGAGGTTACATGTCGCGCCCTACGCCTCGTTACTGAGCGTCTCCATATCAGCCTGGGCCCTGCACACGAGCTCACTCTTCTTGCAGCTAAAAGGCTTTGTGCGCTCCTTCGACGTAGCGGAAAGCTTGGTGAAGCAATTTCCCTGTGCAAAGACGTCATAACAGCAATAAGAGCCGTTCTCGGCCCCGGTTCTCTTCAAGATCGTCTCGTGTCACGCCAATTGGAGCACACATACATAGACCAATCCGACTGGCCTGCTGCACTTAGTGTCTGTTTCGAGATCGTTGGGCAATCTGTTGTTGTCGGCTCACCCCCGAATCCAGATCCTCTATACCATGATGAATGTGCTGTTTATACGATGGAGGACATTGCCAAGATCTGTGAGTGCGCAGGTAACGTGGGACAAGCTATTGCGTGGTTAAAACAAGCAAGAATTAGTGGGGGCATTGTATTGAAGGAAACGGGCGAGCTTGCTCACATTCAAGACAAGCTGAATGAATTAATGAAGATTGAAGGAAACAAGGAAGATATAAAGTTGTGGGAGAATTTATTCTGAGCGACGTTGGTTTTGTTCTTTGCGAGAACGAGACTCGTTTGGGGCGAGAAACGAAAAGTTGAGCAGACGACGCATTTCACACCAGGTGTATTTTCAGGATAGGTCTAGAAATCTGGAAATGTTGGTTGACGAAAGCGAGAAAATCACGGCCTAGTAAATAAAAAGAATGAGCCCGAGTCTGATGGTTGAAAATGGCCGATGACGTTTCAGAACGAATTGCATGCTCCCGGGCCAGAAAACCACTATGACAGGCTTGCGAGTATTAATCGGGCTGATTACTAACGTTATGATTCCAACCTATCATGCGATAACACGTTTTTGCCTCATGTTCATTTCAGATTCAGAAATCACATCCCCAATTGACTAGTTTATTCTGTCTTTAATTAACCATTATGTCCAGATGCGAATTCTGCCAACTGCTGTCCATCGAGACAATCAGGGCCCGCGAAGTTGACCACCACGTAAACTTGCGTGATCTAAAGGACTGCGCAAGCAAGAGCCTCTGCGATCTCTGCGTCCTCTTCTGGGCCTGTTTGCAAAGGTGTAGCCAGAAAAGCATCCAGAGCTACCTTGAAGATGACCTATCAAACCCCAAGCATCCAGATGAGACGAGAATCCGTCTCACGGGTTTTCTAAATGACATGAATACCGAAAAAGGGCCTAACACGCGATCTGGCTCAGGGAGCGTGGTTTCAGTATCCATCGGGGACAATAAATCATCCAGAGTTCATGCTTTGCTAAGTTTATTTGCAAAGCCCGGTATGTTTGCAGCCATAGCTCAAATTCTCTAGCAGTTGAGAGACGAGGTAACGATGTTGTCTTCAAAAGTTTCCCTAACTGATTTCGTAGGAGAGCGTGCTTCAGAGTACCTTGCTGGTAGAAACCTCAGTGCATCGCATGATCCCGATAATGAGATCTCAATTACGAAATATTGGCTTTCTTCTTGTCAAAAAAACCACCCCTGTTGTGGTGGGACAGCAGCCACGGAGTTACCCACACGACTTATTGATTTGGAACCACTAAAAACAGATAAAAATCCGAAATTGTTCATCACCAATCCCAAGGATCAACCAAGCTGCAATAGCCACTATGTTGCGCTGTCTTACTCCTGGGGTGATGGTGTTGAACATTCGGTGGCTCTTAAAACAGAGACACTGAGTGACTATGTCAAAGAAATCCCGGTGGATAATATGACTTTAACACATCACGAGGCTTTAGAAATTGCGATGAAGCTCGATTATCGGTATATTTGGATTGATGCATTATGCATCATCCAGAACGACGAGGAGGACTGGGAAAGAGAGTCTACGAAAATTGCCGACGTCTATGGAAATGCTGGTCTTACCATCATTGCTGGAAGGAGCTCCGATAGCAGCCAAGGCTTCCTAACTCGAGGATTTAAGCCGTCTCTATCCCCCAGCGCTCTTGAATATAGTCGACCGAATACGCTTCTGCCCGAAGGAACACAATGTTATGTTAGCATCCAACGCTCAACCAAGGTGGGACCAGTGGAGAAAAGAGCTTGGTGCTTCCAGGAATCTGTTTTGAGCAGGCGTATGATTATTTACGGGGAGCAACAGCTGATCTACAGATGCCGTACACAAAACATTTCCGAAGATGGGCAACATAACTTCTACCAGTGGGGGGATGAAGGTCGATATGATCTGTCTAGAGACATTGATCAAGAGTCTTTAGACCGAGAGCTGATACTAAAGCGGTGGTATGAGTTAACGGTGCTCTATTCAACTACAAATCTGTGGAGCCCGGATGACATTTTTGCGACACTCACTGGTATTGCTTCGAGGTTTCAAAAAGCATTGAAATGCAGGTATCTGGCAGGGCTATGGGAAATCGACATGATACGAGGATTGCTTTGGAGGAGTCGCCGGGTGATGATCGGCGAGTACAGTTATACCGCGATGAAGAAACCTCTCAAGCCGACGGGACAAGGAAGTGAGGTTGTGCGTGCACCTTCATGGTCATGGACAGCCCTAGAGGGGTTTATCATACAGAGCACTGGGAGATCAGACGAAAAATTGGTAAAGAACCCCTCTGATTTCCGTTGTCGCCCAGTAGATTCAAATGGTCTCACCTGGAGCCCAGATCAGTGGGATCCCAAACTGGTTCGAAACCTACCGCTTCCTTGCAAGCTGGAGGTGATGGGGTGTCTGAAGAAGGTTTGTTACTCAACCACGTCATGGTCTCAATTTAACAGACGACCACTTGTATGGAAATATTCTCGCACAAAGATGGAACGACACACGATTCCGCTTGGGTCAGCTGGGGAAGAAACTCCTTCACAGAACGAACCAGACCCAAGAGCTCGAGTGGTTGGGTTCGGTCTTCCGGATTTGGAGTCTATTCCCCATGATACGTTCTGGGCCATGCGTGTCGTATCCAAAGAGGGTCTTTTGCTGAACAAGAACTTTGATGGTAGCTTTTGTCGGCTTGGCGTGTTTGCGGTAGAGGAATTAGCATGGTGGGATGGAAAAGAAGAGTCGATTACAATAATCTAATCAATCGCCTTTTTTTTAAAAAAAAAAATAATGTTATGGAATTCCCTCTCCTTCGTCGACCGGAAAGAAGTGGCCGTTCGTCTTGGACATGGGCTTCGACTAGACCTACTAGTCTTAGTCTAGTTACCTCCAGATCAGGTCCGAAGGAGTATAGCAACTGGATTCCTCCCTAATACGCGGAAGCTTCCACAAAGGCTCTGATCCAGGGCGAAAAAGGCAGTAAGGATAGGTATGGTTTGTTTACAGAGGAAAAGCTTGCAAATGAGGCAGAAGATTCCAAAATTGAGGCCATGATCGTTTAGCTCTGGGCCTGTAGGCTTATGGAAGCCACAAGTGAGATCTCAGCGCAATCGAAAGCTGATGTGTAATAGAAAGGAAATCCTATACAGCACCTTCCTTTATGGTACAACAGTTGTGATAGGTTTAGAGTAATTTCAGCCTTTATTCGCAGGGGTGTGATGTTCGAAACGAAATACCTATAAAGCTTACAAACCCTGACTGGCGTGGCTTCGCTTCAGTTTCGCAGCCAACTACTTGAAGATTTCTCAAGTGCGTTCATCTGAATTGTTGAAGGGGCTTTTGCCTTGTGTTAGTGACTAATGGCTTGATTTGCATTGCTGCCTTACTGTTACAGGCTTTTCCTTCCAGTTGGCTTCCAGTTGGTGGATTATACAGCCTCATTCTGCATCGCAACACAAAGGCCTCGGATTTGCCTTCATTCGACTTGACAGGTCGGATCTGGTGATTAGCGACTTGATGCTACTGCAGATGAGTGCATTTTCCTTTGGTGGCAAGTTCTTGGGGGGAAGGAAGAGCCCCCAAGGCAGTGACGCCGCTCCTGGATGAGTTGAACGCATCTGCGTGGTGGAGCTGTTGATGCTTTAAGCCTCAAAATAAAATACGACCATGATGGTTATTGAATCTCTGACGCCGTGAATTTTTTTGTGCTTAGTAGTCAAGCTAATGCTGGAAATGGAATGTAATGCTATAGCAGAATCTATCTCATATCTGCTACGGATGCCTGGTTCATCCAGCTCACCCAAAAACTTGCTTGACTCGCTCAAGTCGTGAAATTGCCTTGACATTATCTGCGGATTGCGCATTTTCCTTCTTGCCCTTGATTATTGCCATCCAAATAAATCCCTTGGCTATAAATACATTGGATACCAGAGTAAATCGATTATCCCTCAGCGGCGACACATATCATGCCAGGTGATTGAGAGTAGCGCTGAACTATTTCATCTGCCACTTTGTAAAAGAGCTGGCTCATAGACCTATCAGAGTACTTTTGAACAAATGGCATTAAAAGAGAGCTCGCTTCGAGGGTATTATCGACATGCAGCTCCCACTGCTCGGTTTGGTACCCCACAGTACCATTGGACATGCCCGAACCGTGGGGCGCACTATCTTGGCACGGGCGGACGATCCATTCTGTCCACGTAACAATGCCCGTGGGGGTGTTCCCGCGATTTCGCATGCCGTTTGGCGTCTTTTGGAAGACGGCGGGCCACTGGTGGGTCTTGGTCAGGCCGGGGAGCATATATATTGACGCGCGGATCTGGTATGCGCGCACAGTCTCATCCCAGGGCCCAAAATAGGGGTCGTCAGAGGTCATGGCGGGTTCAGCAGGGACCTCTTTGAAACTAGTGACGCCCGGCATATGTCTTATTGTAGGTGTGAATGTCTGGACAAGCTCCAGCACGTACTGAGGAGGGACATTGGCAGGAATAGGAGTCGTCAGGGACTGATAGCACCTTGAACGCATGGCCAGATTATTAGATCTATGCTGGTTAGAAATAATAGCATAATTCTGTCTAAAGCAAGTGGCTTCTCTACCTCTAAATGGATGAACGAACAGCACAATTGGTTGATCTATGATCTATGCGCGAATTTTCCCCCGCTGCTGCTATCTAGAGTCCTTTAGGTTTCTGGAGGCTCTAAATGATTCAATTTGCTACTAATGCCGAAAATAAAGTAGATGGGTTTCAGCAGGCTTAGTGCACAAGGTGTGGCAGTCCTGCATAGGGGCTATACGAAAGTCGCAGCGGGAGCGCCACTGGTGGTAATACGAGCGTAGGATCTTCGTCGGGAGAAATTTCTACATCAATTCACGTGACACATGAGCGAATACTTGTCTATCCAGGGATAAATTGACACTGTAGGGGTATGAGACATTACCCTTGACAAGGGACGACCGAAAGCACTGTGAAGACGGGTCACATCGCTTCCCCCCCCAAAATGCTAAGCGAGAACTCCACCTGTTGCTGTTTTGGGACCGATCAATATGGTGACTAATCAAACCCAAAGGGACGAAGCACTTCCAGAAATATCGCTTCCAATTTTCCACCACTAATCATCGGTTATCATTTCGCTTTGTCACGCAACCTGCTGCCATGTAAAAAGTTGGCTATCCCGGCAACTACAAAGGAGTTGATATGATAGCACTTAACAAAATCGTATGTTGTTGTTCTGAGGAGATTCGAGACGTTCTCAAGGAAATGGCCACTTGCATGAACCTTTCGGTAAAAACTAAGTTACTACCCATAAAAAGGAACAAAAAAAATAAAAATAACAATAAACGAATAAGATAAAAACTAAAAATAAAGTCCATTGACATCATTAGGTTTGATACTAACAAATACGGTGTTGATGACATGTCCGAAAATCGTTGCCTCGTATCTTGATCCTGCCATGAAAACGCCCCACGCCACACAAACCATCCTAGCTTGCGAGTAGGTATTTACCATCTCCTCTGCCCGCTTTGATGTCCAATTTCTCCATCACGGGCATTGTGGCGTGCGAACTGCACAAGACCTCCACCGCGAGCACCGTGGTTCCCGAATCCGCCGGAGCTGCTCTGATAGTTCCCGGGTTGCCCATACCCTCCAGGGCTCGTGACCTGCGGGGCACCACCATTGTCATGGCGATGCGGCAGCTCTGGGATGGGGAGCTCGATCGGAGGAGGACGCGAGCCTTGGAAGTCGAAGCCTAGCAGAGGGGCAGGCCCCCGATACTGAGGCGCCTGGTGCTCATAAGATCTGTGGTGTCCATGATGTCCATACTGCTGTGGAGGCTGCTGTGGGGGCGGGTATGTCGAATATCGTTGCTGCTGCTGTTGTTGTTGGGGTCCCGAGGGAGGAAAGAATGAAGGGCCCTGATGGTGGCCTTGGCGATGTCCATGGTGTCCATGATGGCCGTAGTGCTGATGATGCCCATGATCTCCATAGGGCTGTGGGGGCATCTGTGGAGGCGGTGGGAGAGAATGTCTAGGATTGCGAGGTGCTGGTCCCATTCCCGTTCCGGGCCGGGGAGGCCCCCCGTGCTCGGGACGATTGCACGCTCCGTCGATCAGCGGTCCGGCAACACTGCGTGTGCTGTGGCGACGATGGATGCCATCCTGTTGTAGAATCATTAGCCAAGGTGCACCTTGTCTCGTGGTGTCGCGTGCCATCGACTCACCGCCTGGTTGCGGCCCCAAAAGCCCTGCATGACGTACGAAAGGCGTTGGGTCGATAGGGTTCAAGCTATCACTCCTTTTTTTTTTCGAACCCAGAGAAAGGGTTTGTCGATTCCCGTTGGATGGAGTGTTAGTCTGGTGAGCGCAAGGAATGGGATCGTCTTTAAAGTCACAGCCCTAGATCATGATGACCACCTTATCCCTGGTATTCAGCCCCGCAGTGCCTGATGTCAGCAGGGCACCTTCAGCCAATCTCCACATTCTTGTGCCGGACGCGCCCAAGCTAGCCCCGTTGTAGTCAAGCGCGTATGGTTTATCATTCCTGGAAATTAAGGTCAGTAGATTTTTGGTTCACGCGAAATTTCGCATTCGGCCCTGGCGGTTTGCCAAGGCCTGACCCGAGTGCATGTCATGGGACCTTGGAAACGAAAACATTCCGTTTGGTGCATAGCACGCTGTACAAGGAAAAAATAATGCCTTTGTACTTGATGCAGACCCGTCCAGCCACCGTTATATGGTTCAAATATGCGCTTATTGTGACATGGCTACTTTTCCTCATGGCAACCTCCTCTAAAATAGGTTTCCCAACTGGATGCATGATTCGATATTTTAATATGGAAAGAGGAATATAGTACTCCTCTTAGCAAATGGAGAGTTAAATGTCACCCAAAGTCACCGCAAATGTTCGCATTGTGGGGCATGTCTCTGAGGTTAAGTAGGTTGTAACTGTTAATCATTTTAGTTCATCCATCACACTGCAACTAACGCATAGGCATAAAATTTGACATGAAAATTAGAATAATTTAGGCGCGAACCCAACTGAAGGCTATTTTTTTAGAGTACCAAAAGCGTACGTAATACATCTTCAATTCGTTGCGCATTGTACTGGGCTATGTAGGGTAGCTTGGTTTTTTTTCAGTTGTACATGACTGAGCATCTTTTTCATCAATGCTATTTTTATACATCCTAATTCAAAGATGCACCTACCTGGAAATTTTTGGGAATTAGGAAGGACTAGTCCATGATGCATGTTGGAATGTATCTGCTTTACTGTGGGCTGATACGTTTGATAGTATGGTATCAGACTCTTTGTTTGGCACAGAGAGACCATTTTTGAAGTATCGAAATGATTTTCTATAGTGCGTCGATAAGACATCATTCTTATCAATAGAGCTTGAAAGCCTCAACTGCGATTGAGTAGTAGACACAGCCTTGCATCCCCCTCCTGTGCGGTTTCCGCTGGCGCTGAGGCTGGATTTGCTCTGTGGAACCGATGATTGCAGCTGAATGCCATCAACATCACGAGTATAAGAATGCCACAAATCTGGAGGATAAAACATCTAAATCATTAAAAATACCCCTTCGTTTCTCCTATCTGGTATATTCCTTACAATAGAAGAGTTTTTATAATGCATCGTTGCACCGCTGTGGGCGAAGTTGTTGAATTCCACTTCCATCCGCAGGCACTCTCTGTCGTGCGGAGCAGCATCGCCTCTCCATGCCAGCCATCGAATGGCGCAGGGAACGGCACAGTGTTTTGTAGTGGACCCATCAAGGTAGCGAGTGGTGTGAGCGACACTGTCTTCAGCGTGATAATCGAGAATGATAGTCTGATGCAGTACCACTGTGCTCTAGTACACTACAGTCAAAATGGCGCGGCTGGCGTCATCAGTGCCCCGCAAGTTGTCATCCTCAGCAATACGTGTGATACTATGACCAGCATGTAGACGGCTCAAGTGAGCAGAACACTGCCAGGGCGTACTCTGGGCCAGCCGCACTCATGCCTGACCAACCAGTACCAGGCACTTTTCCAAGAGAGACTTTGCGGCGGAGCTTTACTATATTAGACCAAAGATTGGAAATTTGCAAAAGATTTTCACTATTGAATTATAGAAGCTTATGGATGAGTAACCACTGTGAAGCTCATTTTGATGTGGTGAATTTTAGTACATTTGGAAAGTGCCATTGAGAAAAAAACGTTAACCTGCACTAATTCTCAAGTATCATGTGTTTGCTGTAATCAACGTCGGGCATGATGTGACCTCGCTGCCCAACTTGCTTCGTCCAAGGACGTGGAATTGTGTGGTTGAGTAGAACCGTCCTCCATTGGAACATCCATGTCCTCCCTCCATCTTTATATTCTTGCAAATCCCCACCAGCCTTTATTAGCTCTGTGCGTGGATGGTAGATTGCAGTCAAGGTTGGGCTCTGTTAATCTATATGCACGAAGCCCGACAACCCAGGTGTGGGTGAAGAGTTCAAACAACGGTCATTGGCATTCAAGTGTTGAAGGCCTCAGACCTCACCAGCGACCTGCAAGTATCTTGAAGATGTCAAGCAGGTGTCTCGGGGAATTGCCACCTCGGTGAGACAGGTTTGTTCCATTGCATGGTGCATGATGATGGTTATCTTGGCGCGTGAGCCACCGGCGCGCATGCACGTGTGTGTGGGAACGAGACACGAGATTGACAGGGTTTTGACGTGTTTATTTTGTTGTGGCGGTTCAATTTAAACCACGTAATGATCTTACGACAGAAGATTACCTGCAGCACCGTCCATATTTACCCATTGCGGGTGTGCATGGAATTGAAGATGGATCCCCCGATCTGGATATATTCGAAGCCATCTCGGGTCGGAAACCATGGAAGCCTCATTGAGTCCTTCGTCTGAGAACAGAGCGTCTACACGGACCCTTCGTTCCAACTCTGAGTACAAATGCCATTCATTCTGTTGGCCCCCGACGGGTGTTGGGCTGTAGACTGCCCCACTCAATTCTCACACCGCCTTATCCTAAATAATGTCCCATTGGCACCTTGTGAGTAGCTGAATGTACCGCTGCCGCGGCGATCCAGGCGTTATCGGCTGTTAATTATAGACAGCCCCCTTCGGTGTGAGTGCACCTTCGCTCGCACACATAGCCCAACAATTTAGTCAAAAAAAAAAAAACCTGCCCCGAGGTCAAAATTGGTTGCTAATAGCAGGGAAATGGATTCACTGGCATCGCAGGCACGTGCAAACGATACTTTCAAAACCAAGTGGAAAATGATGAGATAATTTTAGTCTATTATCCCAAAATAACAACAATCACACGCGTCGGGCACCGGTGCCTGTGAGGAGTAGTAGAGAATGTTGTTCTAACAAGAGGAGCTAGGCGCTCGATTCTCCCCTAGAACCGGACGTTATAAGCACAATACTCGAAATTCCATTCTATGAACATGTACGTACTAACTATACAAGCTCCCGTGCCACTTGGTCCACCCTGTGGGCTGACCTTTCCCCAGCCAAGTCGAAGGAAGCGCGCCATCTTCATATGGACATGCTGTCGGTGTTTGACAGGCGGCATGCGCGTCGCCCTTGGTTGTTGTCCGGGCTGCGGGTCACCGCGGTGTTCATATTGCCGCGTGGAAAAGATATTCGTCCGAGATTGATTGAAAAAGAAAATGCTGATGATGTGAGAAACCACCTTGCGACTAGCATTGTTCTTGGCAGCTGTCGGACTCGAACTCCTCAAAGCTTTCAACCACCTGCATCTTGGAGAATAGCGCTGCAAACGCGTTTGTTATTGTTGGGAACTTGGCTAATACACCGACAGAAGCCCATATGAATAACGAAAAGACGAAAATCAGGATGAAAAAAGATGTGCTGTTGACCCTAAGAGGATGTGGGATGGCACTAGGCTGCATGGACAGTATTGCAGCAGACAAGGCAATTGGTGTAGCGAGCTGTTTGAGGATGAAAAAAAAAATTGTTAGTTCAAGAAGTTCGAGAGAGCTTCAAAGAGAACTTACGGCAAGCGTAATAAAAGCCATCGTCAATGCCAGTGCGGTTGTTTTGTTTTGACTCTTGACATCCCTGCTCCCATCACGGGTGACGTGAAGACCCAACTATTTTAGCTGTCAGAAAATTGGCGATAGCAGGCTGATTTTATCTTGGACATATAGAAGCTTACATTATGTTCATAGCTTTGGCAATTCTCGCGGAGATGCGTTAGTTTTCTGAGGGACCGCTCCAAATCTCTTATGTGAAATTCGATTTCTGGAAGAACCTTGGATGCGCGTTCTGGCACCGAGGCAAACATTTTGTCCGCGTGACAGGAATTCCACTCATGCAGTGTGGACTCTAACGTGTCGGCCATTTCGTCCAAGTGCCTTTTCGTTTCAATAATTGACCTATAGGACATCACGGACATCTCCACAGTCGAGATATTGGGGGAACCTTTAGTGCATGATGTGCCAGACGCGGTAATAGGGCAGGTTTTAATCTAGAGTATCTGAATTAGATTGTTGAACCTCGAAGAAGGTGTTTCAAAAAGATTGGCAACATTACGTACATATGCCGCGATCCGAGCTTTCATTTTGGTCACCAGATGGTGCCATTCGTACTTGTACTGTTGCAGTCGTAGCTCGAGATTGATAAGGAAATACTCCTGGGGCGTCAAATCCGAGACCGGGACATCGAACTGCCCACCATTCAGGGGACCCGAATGAATCTCAAGCATCTCGGCCATCTCAGCCACATTGTCTTCTCTGCATCTCTGATGTTCTTCAACACTTTCTCCTTCATCGGATTCAAAATATGTATCAAAAAAGCCATAAGCTGTCCATCTTGACTTATCGGTCCCAATAACGAGGAGACTCATCTGTGCTTCGCATATACAGTTGATTTCCAAGGGCGGTGAAGATTTAGTAGACCTGAGAAGATGATTCAAGTCTGTAACATTTCTAAGAGGCTCGCTTTTCCCGTTATCTCGACTACCCTTGTGTCGACTGTCTTTAGGTCTTTGATGAGGGCGAACCGTCCTCAAGGCATAATATGGAAGGTCGAATGCTAATTGGAAAATGGGGAGTCCAGACGCCTACGTAAATTAATAAGAAAAATGAGTTGAAGTAGCTGAATAGGGGCCTACTGGTGGTATTTCCCCGATAAAACTCTCAAAAGCCAAATGTCGATAGAAACTTGTTCTTAAGCCCCTGGCTTGGTTAATTGTGGCATTGGATACCAAGGCCGACATCGACCAATGATCAAAGTTCGTAATGAATCTGCCATTTTCTTTTTTTTAGAAAGAGGTACGAACTTGAATGAAACTACTTACATAATGAGTTGGCTGGTAAGTTGCATATTGTGTTTCTCATATTCCCGAGGCTTCATACTAGTCTTCTGTTCTTTCATTTTGTTTCTTGCAGTTGTATATATCTGAACAGCGCTTAGCACAGATTCATTATCATCCTCCATTGAAAGCGAATACCTTGTTCAACTCAAGATAGAGCCTTCTTGGGCTGAGGGGGCCAATCGGCAGGCAGGTTATGCCCCCTCCTTCGTCATGGCGTGCCCAGTGATCTACAAGCGCAACATCCTTTGTCGGGATTCCTAAAGCACCATGCACCAAGTTCTCAAGAGCAGACTCAGGGCAAAACGCGGTAATCAGCTCTAATGCTGGAGAAGGACGATCTGTGACATCGGATTCGGTCATAAAATGTTCTACCAAGTGACCTTTCTGACCATTATCTATGCCAGTTTGGATGTAGGGAATGTTTGCCTCTTCTAGAATCACTTGGGGATGAGAGTCTCGCCTCGAGAGATCAGGGGAGGTCTCTGAGGGCTCTAAATTCTTCTGCCTTCTACTTCTTCTCCTATTTGTCTTTTTCTTTCTCACATTTCTCTCACGTAACGAAAACTTCTCCATTATGATTGGCGAGATGGGTGTGTAATGGGCCTCATTGAGGCGGAAGGAACGTGTTTGAGGTAGACCGGTACGGTCAAGCAAGTTTGAATTGTACGCTCGGAAATTCTCTTAGGTAAGACGGATTGAATCGAAGACGCTGAAGAGAACGTTGTAAATAAGTATCTGGTGGATTCAATAAGATCCAACGCCGAGCTGTGATTTCAATGAGCGGGTAATGCAATAACGGGTCACCAAATTTAATTAAGGAGTGAAGTGAATATAATTAATGAAATAGGGAGAAAAGAATATTACAGGAAGAGGTTTGTGGAGGGAGGTGGAGCGGCCTCTGGAGGAAAAAGAATGGAGCTTATCAATGAGAGAAACGAGGCGTATCCCTGTTCGGCGCTATCAACCCAAGCCAAGGCGTCGGTAAGATGTGCAAGCTTGTTTAAACATTTCAGATTAACCAGCAAATAATGTCCAGGCTCTGTGATTGAATCCCTGTAGGTTTGGCATTCCCCAGCCGCAGCCAAACTCATGTGTGACGTGGCGGCGAGCTATGCGTCAACGACTGCTCGCCTCGGTATTGGGCACCCTTCCCCCAGATTCTGTTGACCAAAAAAATGTCCCTGTGATCTAACGTCGGGAGTAAGCAACCGGCACCATCCGCCAATGGAGAGACCACGACTCGGGCCGCGATGCATTCCCATTGGTTCCGCTACACCTCGCCGATAATGAAGCTGCTTGGAGAAGGCCCGGACCAGCCTGCGCCGCCTCGTTGCCTCGTTGCCTTTTCCCAGTCCTGCATATCAAAAAGGTTGAAGAGAATTCTCCGGGTAGTGTCGCTCCCATCACGAGGGAAAATCAAGTGGTCCTCGATGGGAGGAAAAAAAAAGAAATGTAGGGCTTTGAATTGAGGCCGCCCATTATGTCACCCTCCTGGAAAACAGAGCATCTCATTCGTAAGGCAACCAAAGCTGGCTGGGTCTAACGCAAAGAGATATGATTAGGCTAATCTACCGGTAGTCTTCGGGTTTTGTGTGACCGACTGTTTATCTCAATTCAACGATGAAAAGAAATCGATGCTCCGGGGAATTACGGAAGATGAATTATCTACAACAAGTGTCTTGTTTGGCCTTATGGGCCAAATCAAAAACTGGCATGCCCTGGAACGTCTAGTAACTGTTTGTTGTACGTCTCGGTGCTAGTTTCATGATGGTGTACCTGGGTTTTAAATAGTTTGAATTGACCGACGCACTAAATTGGATCATCCAGACGCTAGTGGTACGTACACATCCACCCACGTCGCTGACGTTCGGCGGGCTGCTTACTGACTCTGTCCTTCCGAAACTACTCGGTCAGGTGACAAGACCAGGCCCTAGAATGCCGGACTTGACACCGAGACCCTCGAATAAAAAAAAAATTACACAATCGCTGAATGGGCTAACGCCTCTGAGGCAAGAAGTGAGCAAGCCAGCAACAAGAAGCGTGTTGGCGTACAAAATGCTTGAGTTTAGGAGAGTTAGCAAGTAGAACACAGTATATACTAAGGGCTAGAGCATAGCGTATGCTAGAGGCTAAGTCAGGTATATACTAGAGGTATTATTAACTTAATACTAAGGATTGAGTTGATCAATAGAGCTGTTGGAAACTTTTGTTATAGGTAGCTGTTACAGGCCGAGTTCATCAAGTTAACTATCGCGGGCCGGGTTGATCGAACCAACTGCCAGAGATCAGGCCGATCTACGTAGCTATTGTAGGCCGGGATGTTGTGGGCAGAGGCCGGGTCGATCAAACTGATTGTTGTAGGCTAGTTTACTTGACCTTAGTATTGGATGTCGGGTTGATCAATGTAGTAGTTATTGATGGTCGAGTGAAAGGTTATATTAATTAACCTAGCTGTTGGAGGTCAGATTACTCAATCTAATTTTCAAACGACGATTTATTAATTTAGTTGCCGGAAGCCGGGCAACTGTGATCAGAGCTGTGAGGGGTTAGGTTAATCGACCTGAGTGTTGCAGGCTGGGTTGTTGTGGGTAGAGGTCAAATTGAGCAACCCAGCAACAAGAAGTAAAGTTGATCAACCGAGCCATTGGAGGCCGAGTTTACCACACTGGCAAAAGCAAATTAATTAGACAAAGATAGGGCAACCAGAGCAACTTGAGCCTAGAGCCAAAAAACGACCTGAAAAAAATCTACTTAAAAAATTAATAGAAGACTACAAAGAATCACAAAAAGAACATTAATAAGGAAACTTAAGAATAAAGCAAAAATACGAAGTCTCTACAGATACCTATAATTAATATGATATCAATTAATACGGAGCTGGTGGGAGAAAAAAGATGTGGACAGGTACACAGAAGCCAGGCCCAGACAGCTAAAAAAAACTAAGAGGGAGGGGAGGCCCAAAAACAGCCGGCCGGTAAGAAGGAGCACTTTTGTAAACGCGAGCATTCAAATCTCGAGACCAAAGTAGAGTCGTGAGCGGTGAGCGTCACGCCCTGTCAGATACAGCTGACAGACTGCTGAACTCGACAGTAGAAGTACCGGATTGAACCCCCTGATGAAATCATGACCATGATTTCATCTGGATACCAGGTTTTTCCCTTTAGATTTAGCCTGCCCGATTTAAATAAAGCGAGTAAGAAGATACAAGCTTATGTATTTAATAAAACGCTTACTGCATGAACATGCTTGAGGTTTCTGGAGCCGCTGTATTTGGCAGAATCCCACCGACTCATTTGAAAATGGTCTTGATCTGACAGACACTGATCAAATACAGACCGCCGTTCGATCGACAAGAGCGTACCTATCTAAGCAGAGAGAGAATTGGTTCGTTAATCCATCTTATCCCCTCGTCGACCAAGTCGCCGCACCGCCGAATGTTGCTACGGCTACGGCTGATCTAGGAAGAATAGCTATACGGTGCATTGCACCCTCTGAGGTAACGGAAGGGCTGCGGAGCTGAGTTACCTTCTACGTTTACTTCCTGGCGCCGGGCAGGAAAATGGGGACCGAGCCAAAGGGTGAGTAATGGCTATATGGCCAGTCTGCAACCGCATGCATATAAGCGGTCCATTCAGCTTTTAATGCCAAGAAAGCATAGCGAACAAGATGCGAAGTGCTTGAAATATTCTTCTCAGGATTACCCCCTGCAAACCGGAAGGATCTGAATTCTCAACACCCTGCGCATTCCGCCAATAGGAAAGGGCATGCCTTCCCCCCACACACAGCTTTTCCGCTCACACCATTCTCCTAACCGGCCCTCCATCCCATAGTTCCTTCTTCGTCTCCCATGCTGCACTCCCTTCGTTTCAGCTTACGCTCAAGTGAGCTAGTGGCGTGGTGAGTTGAGCCTCATGTTTTTATTATTGACTACAGCGGGGAGAACATGGACGGGATCGGCTGTTCGATGTGGCTTTGAGCATGGTTTGCCACACAACTGTGTTGGCCACGACCTGCTGCTTGGCGGTAGCATCCGACGCAACTGATCACCAAATCATTTGGCTCAGAAACACTACGGGACCATTCCGCATCATTCCGCATCATCGATCCTTGACCAGCGATGCGTACTAGGAAGCCATTTCGTCGTGATGTTGTCTCTTCAGGTGAACCACATCCTAATGTAAGCCTCTTTCTCCCAAGCAGGCAGGTCACAAACAAAGTCCCATGGTCAGTCTTCACCTGCAAGTCACGCAAAACTTGGGCTTACAACAAGTTCAAGCCTCATTGCCAGCACTATCATCAATCAGGCATTTGTCCGAGCCTATATCTGCACCCAAGCGTTGGTCTCGTAATCGCTAGATCGGAAATTACTCGACAGACGTAAAATCCAGACGTCTTGGCCCCGTCGTATAAGCTATTGTGCCAGTGCAGTAGCGCATGGTTGCTCTTTTATTTTATTTTATTTTTGCTTATTTTTTCTTTTATTTTTAGGCCCTAATCCGTTTCCGTCCTCTGGCGACTCCATCCCGAAACCGAAGAGGGCCCCGATCAGGTGGTTTGACAAAAGGTCGCCCCGTTATAGAGAATCCACCAGGCAAACCCTGGCGAAAAAAAAAAAAAAAATCAACCATGGCAATTCCTGATGCGTCTTCTTGACTAAACACGAGCCAATCTCGCTCGGGCTTGAATAATTCCCAAGGGATTGGTTGGTGGGTGGAGCCGGGGGTGGTTTCTGACTAGAATAAGCTTATCTCGTATGCTATTGAGAGGGCATACCATGCCGGGATCTTTTGTAGACCACTTTACGTACTGCTATCTGGCTTTTTGGCAATCAATTAGGCACCCGTGATTGAACTTGGTATGGGCCGTGTCGGCCCAGTTTTCTTCGCTGTCTGTCATTGAGAGATTTCTCTGCGCATGTGGAAATATTCGGGATTGTCAGCTTGGGCGGCAAATGATAGCTTGGGATATCAGCTAACTTCGTTGCGGGTGCTGGCATTTTCCCGCGACTGTTCTTGCGTTAAATCACATTATCAGTTTACAAAAATATGTTTACTATGTGCTTGAAGCACAGAGTGTCAATTGACCAAAAATCCCTTGCGATGCGCCTCATGGCCTGATGGATTGGGACTTAGGGAGCAATAGACAAGCCGATGATGCAGTTTCAACTTCGTTGGTTGTGCGTTGGAGAAAACAACGACTTGGCGTTGCGCTAAACAAAGGGCCCAGGGACCTTTGGACGGGCCTCACAGGGTTGCAGGGAGGGGCGGAAGATCGTTGCTCCATCGGGGCTCCAAAAGTTCCCCCTGCCAGCGCTTCCTGTGCGCTGTAGGCATTGCGGGCGACGGCCGCTAAATCCCAGAGGGACAGCTGGTCCCGTTGGACTGGCGCACACATGCGACGGAAGCCATGGCAATACGGTGTGCTGCAACACTGGGATTTGTAGCCGAGGGACGATTGTCACAGATTGAGATCTTGCAGGTTGCTTCTTATTACGTTTTTGCGTCGGCTGCCATTGGTTTCCCCGCAGACCCCATGGGGCAGCGAATCTATTAGTCATGGCTTCTGCAGTTCATCTTGTGGTTCGAGATGCCATATGTGGCATGGCTCTTCTCCTCAAGGACGAACAGGGAACAATGACGAGGTCCTATTTTTTCTCTCTTCTTTTGTTTTCGCTTTTTGGGAGTGGTGGTTTTTGAAATGGTGGGCATTCTAGAACGAGGGCGGAATTAATTTCCGAGACGTTTGGCTTGGCCGCGTGCTTGGCTGTGGGGGAGGAGGCATTGAAATCAACAACTAGTAATCGAGAACAGTCTCGATGATCATCCATTGGCTATGGTTAAGCATAATCAAGGCACGCCAGCAGTAAGGAGGGTTGGGTCGATGGCTGATCCGACTGGTGGTGTTACAGATGCATCATTGTGCGCTGTCTCCATTTGCCCCTCAAGTCCGATACTTCGCCTCTTCCTTATTCGCTTGGCAGCCATCTTACCACCATACATGGCCAATGCAATATAGCATCCAGATATGGCTGGCATGAGCTGAGCTACCGTACATATCACTAGATGCAGACCGATCCGCGCCTTGCCAAGCAAATGGAAATGGTCGGAGAAGGTTTTTGCGTAGGGCGCACTTTCGGTTGTGGCCACCGAGGGAGAGCCTTCCCTTCTTGGTTTAGGAAGGTTGCTGGTTACATCCGGGCGGGCTAACCTGGCCATGAATGGACGAGGGAGGAACGATGGCGTGCTGAGGGTTGATCACGTAACAAATTCGAGGACACGAGCCAACGGAAGTTGAGAAGAGAAATTTTGTGTGCCGAACGCCGTAGTCGTCATTTTTTAACATTCTTGTGCAATTTGTATGTGTCAAGCAAAATTTCAGCAATGTGGGAAGCATGGAGCCCGAGTCAGCTCAGGTATGTGACAATGGCATTGTGGCATGTCTTTTGTTTTTCTTCTCTTGGCTCCAGTGCCTCTAACGAGACAAATTGCAACATTACAACGGTCCTGCCACTTAGAGAGGGTGGCACCTTTGAGAATCTTGGCATCATAGCGTGTGGTGCTTTCATGCAGGGGGGCGTGTTAAGCCTCCCGCGCGGTGCCATCGCCAAGATACGGCCCCCGGCTGATCATGGAACTGGCCGAGAGGTGCAAGCTACGAAGTGTGAAGACCTGTTTTGCGTGCCAACCCGTGATTCGTCGTATTCCCGAGCTTGCCCTGCTGATATTGTACTACAGTATGTGTTGACTGGCGTGAGCGGTGGTGTCGTGTGAGTCGCGCCACGAAGGAATTCCTCATTCCAATCCCTGATTTTTTCTGTTGCTCTTGGCCTATCTAATGCCATGTTTCTACGCCCAGCACCCGCCACGGGCACGGGGCAAAACTTGCTGCTGAACGCCCAGTGGACGACGCCACAGACGTTGGCCGAGAAAAAAAATTGGAGAGATCGCCACGCCACCCAAGAGCACACTTCGATTGCCGGACAGCGCGACCCTCCTTCAGGTGCGACCGGGAACCAATCATGGGACAGTGCTTGTCAATTTCGGAGCCGAAGCCATGGTGGCCATGACACCACTTAGCGCGCTTGGTTGGCTTTGTTACACCTGCATTCAGCTCTCGCCAGAAGAGAAGCTAGAAGGGAGGGGTGCTAGCAAAAAACTTGGTTTCGGCCGATGAGGGTGGTGGTCTGTGTTGCTGTGCCTCGGCATGTGAGATGGCCAGTGAAAAAAACAGAACAGAATAATCCGCCGACGAGAACAAATTGGATGTCTCAGCAGAGGGGCGGGCGGTTGCGTTACGACAGCATGCAATTTTAGGGGAGGAACTCGCAGGTGCGTGTAATTAGGCGCATCGTAAAGTGGTCACATCGTGCGTTCCAGATCAGACGCATCACGCACTGGGATGACCCTCGTTTGACCCGCCTACGTTATCTTTTGTGCCGTAACGGCATGGAAAATGTTCTGGAAGAGGGAGAAACAATTGCGCAAGTCGGCAAAAGATCGGAAATGGCCGCACCTCCCTCTTCACTTGTTCCTTCTGGCTCTGCACACCCTCATGCTGCAACAGAAACGTCTTCCCGTTGATTCTGTCGCATCGATCTACGAAGTGCAACCACACAAGGCACACGCGACGACTTTGGGCTTATCACAACCCCGACCGAGCTACATACGGCGATCTTCCCAACGTCAAATAACAACCATAGATGTATTGTTAAAACGGGAGCATGGTTGGCCACCTTCTCTTCCGAGCCTAGCTTTTCCGACCAAATAGGCCCGAAGGCCATGGGTGGGATCCACCAAACGCGCACCCTTGGGCCCTGGGGCGAGGGGACCTGGGACCTGCTCCCGGCAGGTTGGGTTCTTTGCTTCTGTTGCTTCTGGGGTTTCCCGCCACGGAGAGCGCCATTGGCGCGCTGGAGGAGCATTCCCCGCGGGCGAGCTTCCCCAATTTGTGCGTGGCTGCTCGGGGAGAGCCAAGCCCGGCCAAGTGCCATCGGCAGAGCGAGGGCCACTATCAATTGAGGTGCCGGGACTTTTGTCGCAATACGTCCTCTTCCGATTCCGACGTCGTCTCGTTTAGTTTTCTCTTGCTTGAATCCCTTGACCTGCCTGATAAGGGCACATGGACCAATCTTTTTGTCGTCCCTATAGGATTTCCTCCCTTAGCGCTGGTGTATCCCAGGGGGGGGGCGATCTGTCGAGCCACGCTCGTGGCCCGTGAGACGAGGGTCTTGCGCAACCTTGGGATGGCGGATATCGGACGGTTGCGTTGGTTCTGGGGTGGCAACTCGCCAACGGGGATCGCGATGGCATGGAAGCTTGCAACATGGTATCGTGCGCGCAGGCGTATGGATATGTATAAGATCTGCCGCATTCGTCCTCCCCTCTTCCCTGTCCCGTGTCTCTGATTCTTCCTTCCCATCCCTCTTACAGGTCTGCTTCTCCCAAGACCTTTTCTCTCTTCCCCTTCTGCTTTGACTCTTGCTCCCCGTTTGCGAGCTCGCGCAAGCAGAAAACAGAGACAAGACAAGACGGTCAAGTCAATTCACCGCCGCAAGAAGACACATCCCCTTCTCTGCCCACCATGACCACCGACAACGACGCCATCGCCCAGGCTGGGCTTGAGGACAAGAGCCCCGCCCAGGCCTCCATCGAGAAGGGCGCCCATCTCGACGTCCAGTCGACCAGCTCCGAGTCATTTGACGACACGCCCACCGAGGAGGACCTGCTCACCCTGCGCCGTGTGTCGGGTACCATTAAGTGGAGCATGTACACCATCGCCTTTGTTGAGCTGTGCGAGCGTTTCTCCTACTACGGCTCCTCCGTGCTCTACACGAACTTCATCAACCAGCCTCTGCCCGAGGGCTCGACAACTGGTGCTCCCACCGACCCCTCAGCTTCCGATGCCCAGGCTGGCGCCCTTGGAATGGGCACCCAGGCCGCTCAGGGTCTCTCGCTGTTTAACCAGTTCTTTGCCTATCTGATGCCTCTTGTCGGGTAAGTTGCTTCCAATTGGCCAACATGTAGAGCCAACCCATTTTTTCTTTTCCTTCCTATTTTCGAATATGTAATTCTAACTTTGACTCCAGTGCCTGGATTGCTGATGCCCGCCTTGGTCGTTTCTGGACCCTTCACATCGCCATTGGTATCTCCACCATTGCCCACGTTATCCTCGTCGCCGCCTCTGCCCCCAAGGTCATTGTCAAGGCCGACGCATCCTTCGCCGCCTTCATCATTGGTCTTCTGTGCCTGTGCGTCGGTACCGGTTTCTTCAAAGCCAACGTCTCGCCACTGCTTGCTGAGCAGAACGAGGATGTGCGCATGCGTGTTGAGGTGCGCAACGGCGAGCGCGTCATTGTCGACCCTGCCGTCACCAACACCCGAATCTTCCTCTACTTCTACTTCTGCATCAACCTCGGCTCGCTGGCTGGCCAGATTGGCATGGTCTACATTGAGAAGTACGTCGGCTTCTGGCTCGCCTTCTTGATCCCCACCATCCTCTTCCTCGTCGCCCCCATCGTCCTCGCCTTGAACAAGAAGAACTACAAGCTGTCTCCCCCCACCGGCTCTGTTCTCTCCAAGTTCCTGCGCATGTTCATGTATGTCCAGAAGCAGTGCAAGCCCTTCAAGCTCAACTGGGACCTGGCCAAGCCCTCCAGGGTGCCCGCGGAGGAGCGCCCCTTTTGGATGACGTACGATGACGCCTGGGTTGACGAGGTCCGCCGCGGTCTCATGGCCTGCAAGGTCTTCCTCTTCCTCCCCGTCTTCTTCCTCGCCTACAACCAGATGACTGGTAACCTGACCACCCAGGCTTCGACCATGGAGCTGCACGGCACCCCCAACGATGTCATTCAGAACCTCAACCCCATCTCCATTGTCATCATGGTCCCCCTCATCGACCACTTCCTCTACCCCGGTCTCCGCAAGATTGGCTTCGCTTTCACTCCCATTAAGCGAATGTTCACCGGCTTCATCATCGCCGCCCTGTCCATGGTTGCCTCGGCCGTCATGCAGCACTACATTTACAAGATGAGCCCCTGCGGCGACCACGCCAACGACAGCGACTGTGACCCGGCCCCCATCAACGTTTGGGCCCAGTCTCTGCCCTACATCCTGATTGGTCTCGCCGAGATTCTCACAAACGTCACCTCTCTCGAGTACGCTTACTACAAGGCCCCCGAGAACATGAAGTCGCTCGTCATGAGCGTGAACCTGTTCATGAGCGCCATCTCCGCCGCCATCGGCCAAGCCTTCACCCCTCTATCCGAGGACCCCCTCCTGGTCTGGAACTACACCGTCGTCGCTTGCATTTCCTTCGTTGGCGGCATCGCCTTCTGGTTCTGCTTCAACCACCTCGACTCTGAGGAGGACAAGTGGAACATGCTCCAGAAGTCAGAGTTCAAGGGCAACAACCAGCCCACTGCTCTCGAGAACAAGCTTGCTGATGACAGTGCCGAGAAGGCTTAAGATGATTTAGGACAAACAAAATACCCCCAGCATATTGATGTAAATACCTGTTAATAGCGAATTCATGAACTCTAAAACTACGTCCCGCTCATTGTGAATACTTAATTTGTGCCACATGTTGGATTGTGTTGAAATTGCGAATTACAGAGCTTGGCAAATCGTCATTTGCAATCCATCGTGGGTATTGATCATGTGTTTCATTAAAAGAAGCTTCGTTGACTAATGTTCGTACAGACGTATGATTAAACATGTATAACAGGAGAATATGAAGAGAGCGTCGTGATCATGATGTTACATGTACAAAAAAAAAAAAAAAAAAAAAAATACATCCAAACCACATTTTCGTCTAAGTCTTTCTGCGCCCAATCATCTTGAAGGGGTTCTTTCCTCTAAATTTCAACCACGTCGCAGCGTACACAATAGCATAGTTGAAGGCGATGAAGCCGCAGAAGATGCCAAAGTCGCGCCACATGTTTGCATAGTAGACACTGAAGCCCGCGGCGAAATCATCGCCCGTCGCGTACTGGCAGAGCTCGCACACGCCTCCAACGCCAGTCTGCACGTACCCGCCCGCTTGCTTCGCGTACTCCCCCGCATATTCCTGGCACGTCTGGTTCTGGGGCGCCTCGAAGCGGGCAAACTCGCCGTCGGCGCACCGCACGGGTTGGTCGTGGACAACGGCGCCCAGCATGCCCTCAACGAGGTAGTGGAACGGCGTGAGCCAGTACATCCACTTGCGCCAAAAGGTCGGGAGGGTCTCGGGGGGCACGACGACGCCGCAGAAACTGACGACGAAGAGGAAGAAGATGGGGACCAGGAGCGAGGCCAGCAGCTCGTTGGGCGAGAAGGCGGCAATGGCTTGACCGAAGCTGACGTAGTACAGCTCAAAGAGCAGGATGAGCAAGAAGACGAAGCCCGATGTGAAGCTGCTCGCGCGGTAACCGAAAACGCCCCACCACCAGCAGTTGTAGTATATGCCGCCGGCGACGATGGCGTAGGGGATCTCGGTGACGATGGCGGCCGTGGCCCAGGCGGCCCAGCTGTAGATCTTGGCCTTGTTCTCGCGCGACTGGAAGAGCTGGCGCGAGTTGAGAAAGACGGGCTGCAGCTGCTGGATCAGCGGCGGGCTGATGGTGAGCGTCATGAAGATGGAGAAGAGGCGGTTCTGGTAGTCGACGGCGGCGAAGCCCACCTTGTAAAAGGTGAAGCAGTTGAACAGGCCCGTGAGCACGTGCAGCATCATCTTGCCGACGACGTAGTCAGGCGCGCGCCAATACGACACAAAGGACCGCCGGAGGACGGCCGCCGTCTGCGCCGACAGCGGCATGGCGTACTCGCGGTCGTCCCGGAGCGTCTTGGACGGCTCGATGTCGCGCCGCTTGGCCACCATGTCGTCGATCTCCCGGCCGCGCTTCTCCCGCTCCGGGGAGCGCTCCCACACGTCGCCCCAGTCCTGGCCCGTGTAGTTGGGGTCGCCAGCGCCGATGGCATCGAGCATGTACTCGGCTGGGTTCGCTGTCGGCGGACACTTGGCCGCGCCGTTGGACTCAAAGTACCGGATGAGGTCTTGGCTGTCGCTGCCCAGCGGGCCGTGGTAGACGACGCGGCCTCCGGACTTGAGGAGCAGCAGCTCGTCAAAGTGCTCGAACAGCACGGCCGACGGCTGGTGGATGGTGCACAGCACAGCTTGTCCCGCGTCGGCGAGCTTGCGGAGGAATCGCACAATGTTGAAGGCGGCGCCTGAGTCCAACCCCGACGTCGGCTCGTCCAGGAACATGAGCAGCTCCGGCTTGGACGCGAGCTCCACGCCGATGGTGAGCCGCTTGCGCTGCTCCTGGTTGAGGCCCTCGCCCACCTTGCCGATGATGGCCCCCGCAATAGGCCGCATCTCCAGAAGGTCAATGATGGTCTCGCAATAGTCCATCTTCTCCCTGACGGGGACTTCCTTGGGCTGTCGGAGCAGGGCGGAGAATTGGAGCGCCTCGCGGACCGTGGCGGTTGGCTCGTGGATGTCCATTTGCTCGGCGAAGCCAGTTGCACGCTGGAATGACTTTGGCAGCGGGCGGCCGTCAACGAGGAAGTCCCCGGTGATGGTTCCAAAGGTGAGACGCTGAGCCAGGGCGTTTAACAAAGTCGTCTTACCAGCGCCTGGAGAGAGGTTAGTTAATTTCGAGTGTCGTACAAGAAGGGGGAACCTAGCTTACCAGAAGCTCCCATGAGAGCAGTCAATTTTCCAGGTCTGACGTATCCTTGAATACCTTGAAGCAGCTTCCGCTCCCCATGTTCAAACGGAATCGTGTAGTTTACATCCCGGAAAGTAAAGACCGTCTCGTTTTTGGCCACTTGATTGGCAGCGTCTCCTTGCTCCTGTTGTTTCTCAGCGACAATGCCCTCTGCGCTGTCCGCGGGCGATGTCAAACCAGACTCTTCATCCTGTTTGGACCCCTTTGTGCGGCCACCGGTTGAGATGGCATTCTCGACCGTCTTGGGGACCTGGCCCCGTTTGAAGACTGTGATTGCGCCACCGCCCTGGTTGGGCTTCATCAGTTCCATTCCCAGCGCGGTCAAGAAAACAAAGGCCATGAAAAAGGCCCATAAGAAGCCAAAGTTCCGCCACATGTGGGCCCTGGTGTAGCTAAAGGAAGCATCAATGTAAGAGGCGCCGCTGACGCTCGATTGGCCCAGTGAGGATCCGGCCAGCGTGCAGCCTTGGTAGTCGGACGAGACGCCAGGACCCGATGGGACAAGGTACGGCGGAACGCATTGTAGATCGAGTGCGTAAAACTCATTGGCCATGAGGCATTCAAACCCGTACTGAATCCAGTTAATCCACCTCAGCCATCCAAACCAAGGGGGCATTGAGTCTGGTGGGATTAGATAGCCAGTGTAGACTATGAGGATCTGAATGGCGACGCCGGTGAAGCGGGTCGCAACATCCAGCGTCTTGCACCAGGCGGAAATGGCGCGGAAAAATGCATAGGTGACCATGGTGACGAGCCACAAGATCAGGCACGAGATGAAGAATTGAGATGCGGTGCGAGCCAGGTTAGCCATGAAGTAGATGATGACGTTGAAGAGCACTACCTGTATAAAGACAAGGGGCACATCAACAACAGTCTGCGCAATGGCGTACGCGGCGGGTCGATAGAAGGAAAAAGACTTGTGCTTGAGAAGAATCGGCTTGGACTCGAACGCGGCCGTCTGCTCGGCGAGGGCGAGCAGCGCGTTGAAGAGCAGCAGGAAGAACAGGGTGCCTCCGCGGGGGAAAGCGCCCAGAGCCGTCTGCGGGAGGTTGTAGAAGAGGCTGCCGACGATGAGGCCCTGGAACACCAGGCCGCCCCATTTTCCAAACAGAGAGGCCCGGTCGCCCGTCATGACGAGGAACTGGCGGTGAGTGCAGGCCATGACCTGCTTGTGGAAGGGAATCTCGTAGTTCTTCTGGCGCGTACGCTCCGACTCATTCTCGCGGCGCTCCTGGGCCTTGTGGGCGAGCTGCGACTCGAACTCGTCCATGTCCCGCAGGTTCTTCTGGTAAACCTCGCTCCGGCGGTACGCGCTGTGAAACTCGTCCGGGGTCCGCGGGATCTTGTCTTCCCAGCCCTCGCGGATGCTGCGCTCGTGCTCGTCCGTCACCGAAGTGAGGAAATCCGCCGTGGTCCAGCGCTCGGGACACTCGAAGCCGAGGTCGACAAAGTACTTCTTTGCGTCGTCGGCGGGACCGTAGTAGAGGCACTTGCCGTGGTCCAGGAGAAGCACCTTGTCGACCAGGTCGTACAAGGTCTCGCCGGCCTGATAGAGCGAGACGGCCGTCGAGGTGCTGGCCATGTTGGTCATGGCCCGGATCGACTTGACGTACTCAACGGCGGTGCTTGCGTCCAAGCCTTTGCTCGAGTTGTCCCATCCCTGGACCGACGCCCGCGTGATCATGGCCTCGGCGATGCTCACTCGCTTCCTCTCGCCTCCCGACACGCCGCGGATGTACTCGTTGCCCACTTTGGTGTCGAGCGTGTGCTCGATCCAGAACAGCTTCGTGACGACCCTCAGGAACTCCCTTGCGTAGTCGGCTCGCGATTCGCCCTCGAGGCGAGACTCCTTTCCGGGCGTTCGCGTTTGGAGAGCAAACTGAAGCGTCCGCTTGACGCTCAGCGTGGCGTAGTGAAGATCGTCCTCGGGGTTGTAGATGACCTCTCCGCGGAAGTTTTTGGCCATCGTCTCGGCATCCGTGCCGCCGTACGTGACGCTGCCTTCAACAGCTTCGAATCCTGCTCGCTGGTTGCAGAATGCCTTCAGAAACGTGCTGCACCCAGCTCCAGGACGCCCGAGAACGAGCAGCATTTCGCCAGGTCGTACGCAGCCATCGATATCGCTGATGAGGTCTCTCACCGGGGGTCTAGCCAGGGCGGCCTTGGGGCCGTGGGTGAATAGCTTGACGAGCATGCGAGGAAGGCCGAGGAAGAGGTCGCCGACGGTGGGCTGCAGGCTGGCGCCGAGACCAACGCCTCGGACTGTGAGATCGCGAAACACTACTCCGCTGTGTCGGGTCTTTTCTGTATCGCTTTGTGCCTGGCGCTTTTGCCCAAAGATACGGGACATGAGACGCTCGATCTCTTGCTGTTCCTCCTCCTGCCCAGAATCCAGGGCACCCGTCGCTGTTGACCGACGTCGAGACAAGGCCTGGAACAGATCATTTTCGTCTCGGTGGCTGTATGTTCTCTCCAATCCTGATGTGTGCGAGTTGGTTCTCTTTGCAGAGGTGGCGGTTGCAATCGCCTTGTGCGAGGAATGGCCCGTCGAGGAA
Source organism: Calonectria pseudoreteaudii (assembly GCA_001879505.1). NCBI lineage: Eukaryota > Fungi > Ascomycota > Sordariomycetes > Hypocreales > Nectriaceae > Calonectria > Calonectria pseudoreteaudii. The sequence goes on from KV875271.1 coordinate 252,975, forward strand.
GAATAGGAGGATGCATCTGCAAAGGGCTCCTCTACTTCTTGGCTTTTCAATGCCGAATTCCGCGAGACCCGCCTCGAATTTGTCGAATATGCGCTGCCGTCTGGTTTAGAAAACCCAAGGATAATTGACCGCGGCACGCTTTCCCTCCTCCCATCCTCGCGGCCATAGTACGTGGTCGTTGCTTCATTTGGCACACCATCCCCGGCGCAAAAGCTTCCCGTGTATCTGTTGTCGTTTTCCGAGGAAACGTCTTCCGACTCGTCTTCGGGTCTCGCTGTCACGTCCGACATGACAGAGACATGATCGGGCGTGGAGAGGGGTGTCTCAGGGTACCCCCCAGGTATGTCTTCGTCTCTCGGGGTATTCATTGAGACGCTGTTTTCGCCGTCCGGAGGGAACTGGTGCCTGGATTTACCGTGCACAGTTTTCAAAGCAGACCAAATGATTGAACATGGATTTGCGTCTCAGCCGGCCCATGGCGACTTTTTAATCTGGCCCGCCGCTGAAGAAAGCCAGCTTGCCGTAGATGACGCCACCCAAAAGTCGGCCCAACTGTATCCCGTTTCCACGATGTCTGGATTCGGACGTCGGTGATTCATTAAAGTGCGAGGGCTGCGCGACCGGTCCAAATGCTCTTTCATTATCCGTACCGCCCGAGTCTTATCGGGTCGGTGGAGGTGATGATCGCCTGTGAGCTTACAGGTCTGGTGGGGCGCCGTCGTCATAGACTCCGATCCGGTCGGAGCTACCAGAGGTTGAGAGAAACATTTGCGCTGTCATGGCTTGAATGGTAAATTTTAGGTCCCAACAAAGGTTTTCTTTCTCTCCTGTAAAACAAAGGACCTGCGTGGCATGTGCGCACAATTCCGCTGTCTTAGAATTTTATGTCTTGCTACGCGAAGCGGGTAGCAGAACGGTATGAACACACATGACTCGCAGCACACACAGATGTTTCGACAAATTTACTCTACCAAAAATCATTTCAATATCATTGCTTTTATTATATTTGACTAATGTAGAATTGACCCATTAACCCAAATAGTGGTTGCATCGTGTGAGATCGAGACGAGCGGTATTGTCGTCATCATTCCCCCCAGTCGGTATCCGCGGATCGCCGCGCGGCGGGATGTTTTGTGCGTCCTAGAAGTGGGCTAAGTATACAAGAATACCAATCAAATCTATCGGCGTTTAGGCGGTAAGCAAGCTGCATCTGTAATTCACGTCCGTAGGCGATAGTCCGGCCGGGATCTGTTAATGTCCGATCGGGCCGTGATGATGACGATGATCGCTCAGCTTAAAATCGACTATCATAAGCACACATCGATACACCGATCTGATAGGCTTAGATCCACTCAATATAGCAGATCAATCTGAGAAACCGAGTGAACGGTTAAGCTTAGCATAGAGGCGCCGCACCTTATGGATTCCACATGGGATTGCTTTTGAATTGAGAGGGTGGTTTTGTGGTCTGGCCATTGGATTGGAGGATCAAGACTATTCTATTTCAGTAAAAATATTGAACGATTCATTGCATCGAATTGGTGCTTGTGAGGTGCAGAACACCACGTAATTAGTCCGTTTTTCCAGCAGTTAACCTAATTATTGTCAATGCATGTCCTTTCAACCGACTGAGTGAATAATAGAAAAAGACGTTTGCACAGCGTTGCAAGTTAACTCTGAGATTCGCTTCCTTCTGAAATTCAGGCAGAATTAGAAGAAAGATTAGAACGAGTCATGACAATTCTTACCTCCCGGGTGGGGTCACGTGCTTTGTGTGCTGTCCTCAATCCCAACGTCATGCACCTCGGCGGAGCGGCTCAACTCAGCCAATAACCGATATCCTCATATTTATGATGACAAAGCTTGTGATGGAAGTCGGAGTGAATGAGCCTAATTCAATGCGTGTAGAACCAGGCGAATGACCTAAAATGGTCTCGAGCTCGGATGACCAACCGCACAACAGTGGGACCCGCGAGAAGCAACTTTGTGAGTCTCCTCCCGGTATCTGAAGCTGTTCTAGGAGTCTTATAGGATCCTCAGCGCTCAGAAAATATCTAGTATTTTGAAAAGTTTGTGAAATTTCTTACCAGTGCCCGGACTCCGACTTGTCTATTTGCGGTATGCGCCTCACAACTTCTTAGTGCAATGAGCAAGCCCTTTGTGGCGTTTGGAACCTTGATTTTTATCATACTCCTTTCGAAACTAAATTGGAAGACTTTGTCAAGTCAATAGTTTCTGTGCCAGACACACTATGGATCTACGGGTAGAATATACATAAGATATGTCGTCTGTGCTCTGGGATAGGTCAGCGATTATCTTGGAGAGGGTGCAAATATTCGGCTCTCAGGATGCGTGAGATGATGTATTACGTGTGGTCAAGATAGAGGAGCGATTTAGTGATGATCTCACACTTGATCCCAATGCAGCCGGGATTTTCAGATGATGTACAGGTATCAGGGTTGTCCCGGCTCATGGCTCGACCGCGCCTAACTAAATTTATATGAACTGTTCAAGATAGTCATATGCAGCCCAGATATACTGGGATAACAGAATGAACGGCCCTGCCAAAAGGTCACCCGAATTCAACACAGCGGCAATTCAATGCGGAGTGGCATACCTCAAATAGAAGGTTCTTGTCACGGTCACGTCTCAGAGTCAGGTGCCCATCGACGACGAAATAAAGCCTCTTTCGGAAGCGGTATCCCTCCACTCAGAAGATTTCGAGCAGGAGGTCTTTTTAGAACTTCTCCCCTAGTATCGTTTTGTAGATTTTCGCCCATAGGATGACCAAGACTTTGTCGATGTGCGGATCTCTGCACCTATGGAGGCAGTTGAGTACCCTGATGTATCAAGTTGAGGTTGGGCTCGACGTTTCCCTTGTAGCAGTTTTATATTCCGCAAGTTGCATCGACAGATTCAACCTTGAGACCTCAAAATTCTTTGTTGAGTCCTATTCTTAGTGATGATGCATCAAGGCACGCTAGTAGAAGTGAGCTTCAGGGTTGATTTTAAAGTGGGGAGACTTGTCGAGAATAAGTACACTAGCTGCTGGGAATAAAAGAAATAATAACTTTTCGACTTAGTAATTTATTCTAGTTTAGTAGATCAAGGTATCATAGGTGACTCCACAGTCACGCCGACCCAGTGCGATCTTATTCAACGTAGCGGATTCTTGGTTTTTTGGGGGGGGGGGTGATTAGATTGTCGCCTGGAATCAGCTTACCGCCTGTATTGAGAATAGGCTAGCGACCTACAGTACCTGCTAAACAGCTTAAAGATGGTTTTGCCTTTTGGAATGGACAGGCACGTCCTCAACGTGATTCCCGGATCCATGACCCGATACAGCTGGAATGACTATACATGCAAGATAATGCTACGAGATGCCATCTAGGAAAAGTTCTGGGCCGTCTCTGGGATCCAAGGGAGGAAAGTCAAAGCAGGATTCCGGGACTGAAGCTGCAGACTAGATTAACGCAATTCTTAGTTTAGCATTCCAACGTGGCTTCCATGTACTACCCTTGGAAGAGATTCTAACACTAGAAATCAATAAGAAATAGCTGAAGACACAGATTAGTGAAAACGTAGTTAGTCAAGTCCAATATTCGCACTTAATTAAGGTTTACAGTGCCCGTTTGTGCTCCAGCTACCAGCACGATTTACCGTTTTCAACATTCAACATGCCACTATACATTCTCCCATCCATTCCGTACTAATATCCTTCCGCCAAGGTCTTCTCCGTCATTCTTGGGCCCGACTGCGCTAATCATCAACCGGTGAGGGCTCGACTCTACTTCATGGAAACCCACCCCCACAGGCTCGATATCAAAACCAAGCAACAACATGGAAATAAACCCCATGGCCTCTGCAAAGGCGAAATTGCGGCCCGGGCAGAAATATTTGCCTCCTCCAAACGGAGCGTACGCGGCTTTCTTGTCTCGCTCTGTTTTGATCGCTTCATGTGTCATTTCCTTCGCAGCTGAGTGGGTTGTTAGGATAAAGCGATCCGGGACAAACTCTGCTGCATCGCTTCCCCAGATAGATGGGTCCACTTGCGTTAGTCCTACAGGAAGCTGTACATATGTGCCACTCTTGAGAAGGACTGGTTGACCGTCGGATCCGTCAAGAAGAATATCGGAAGTAATTTTTCGGATACCAACAGTATTCGTTGTGAGACGTAGAGTTTCTCGGTAGCAGCTCGTAAGCAAGGGGGTGCTTTTCTCCATCTTGGAAATGTCTATGGAAACCACCCGCTTATTGGTATGGCTCTCTGTTATTGTTGCAGCAGCCTCAATCTCAAGCCGTAGCTGCGCCACCAATTCCGGCCTGGCGAGGATGTGGAGAAGCATCCAGTACAGTGTTGGCACGACATCAACGGTTGCGACAATAGTGAAAAAGGTATCAAGCTCGCCGACTTGATCCCATGTGAAACCATTCTCGCGCAGAATATCAGTACGTAAACGAATGAAGTGCGAAGTGGAAGGATCGTTGACATGGTTTGCATTGTAGTAAGCCTTCATGATCTTATGTAAAGCCAATCGGGCTTGGTGTGCCTTCGCCATCGTGATGGATGGGAACGGACGGACTAGAAAAGATGCAGCTGCATCCTCGAATGTCCTATAATAGGCCGTGTTAAATGTGGTTCCTCAACAGTAATGGGCCGGTCTTCTTACCAAGCTTGCTTGAGCAAAGAAGGATCACGAGTAAACGGATCTTTGTCACCATAAAGTGCGCGAGTGGAAGCCAAGCTCATAATGTAACGGAGCCAAAGGTAGAGGTTCTCCACTTGGATGCCGTCAGGGAGAATTGTCTCTTTCACTGGATTATAAAAGTCCCCAGTCGTGGAGCCGCAGCTGATTTGAGTCAATTTTGGAGAAATCCCATCAAAGTATGCCTTGGTTAGATTCTGAAGCGTTTCAGGCCCGAAGCTGGCATGGAAGCCCTGAATCAGCTTGGGCAGAAGGTCGGGGTCTGAAATAAGCTTCTGAACCGTCTCTGTACTAGCGCCGAACATTCTCTTAACCAGATGAAATCCCGGAAAAACGAATGACGCCGTTTTATGCTTTAATATTACTTGAATGAGATGGGGGTCATAGACGGTGTACATTTTGCCATGCAAAATGGGAAGGGTAACGGCAGAATGAGAGGGGTTGGCGTCACTAATATCATGGTCAGCAACCAAAAACGAGTCGATGGGGTTTGTCTCTAACGCACCGGACTACTCTGTGGTAATCAGACTGATGCCAAACAAGACCTATTATATGTCCAATAAAAGGAATTGTCGGTTTGATGAGAGGGGGCTCGCATGGATCCATCTGCCATGCCAGTAATTGACTGACTAGCTTCATGGTGCCGACGGCCAAGACTACCATTGCTAAAATAGCCACGGTACTGGATCTATAAATGACGATTTGATCTATTAAGGGCGAATTTGGACCATCAATAGGATGGTCATAACCGGTATTGTTTTCCATGGCTACCTGGATGCTGCTTGGGGAGCAGGCTCGAAGATGAATTTGTCTGATGAACGATATGAGCTGGAGATGGGCCAGCTTTATATATACAGCCCAGTCTGATGGACCACAGCGATCCAAAAAGAAAACCAGACATTTATGCTTCGTTAGCTCCAACGTTTGTTGGTGCCGGTGTTCTTTGTCGGAGGATACCGGTGGACCGGCACCTGGATCCGAACAAGATTTACGCTATACAAAGCCCGTGAAGTGAATCTCAATTCCATGTGAACCCATAGGCTGATATCAAAAGCTGCACGGTAAGACGTATCAGCAGTAGGCGGGCGCAAGTAGAGTATTGAAATCCGGGGAGGCGGACGAGAATGGAATGGGCAGCGGAATGCCTTGCCGAGACACGAGTAGGTTGCATCAAGTGCAGAAGCGGCATTCGTCTGCTCAAACATGACCAATTCACCAAAGTTTCCAAAGTGCTGCTCGATCAGCGATCAGCCGACCGATTGCCTTGTATTTCTTCTCAGTTGCCTAAACCAGAGACCACTGCCGTGTTTCTGAGAATATTCTCCGAAGCACCCTATTTGGTCATGAATCATGGCATGGGAGAAAGTATCTTGCACTTCTTCTTCACGTCGTCGTCCTCCGCCTCTGCCTTTTGGCTGCATACCACGCAATGCTCCGCACCCACGTACGTGGTGTCGTCGATGCGCTTGACGCGGCACCGCCTACCTGCTCGAGCGTCGGGGCATGTGACTCGTCGCTCGTCTACGCCCACCCGTCTCTGGCACTCGGTGCAGTCGAGCCGGTAAAAGGTGATGGTGCACATTATGTCTCGGCCTGAATAGTCCTCGGTGTCTGACAACTGTTCGGCGAGGCTTGAATCGGTTTCGAAGCTGAATTTTAGTTTTTTTCGGTTGCTTTCTTTAGTCGTTTGTAGCGCCTCGAGCGGTGGCTGCAACATAAATAGTCCCTCGAAAGAGCATGATTATAGTGTTTTAGGACGTTGTCAATTCAGGTGCTAGCCAAGTGCACTCATTTTGGTGGGCTCGCAACCACATGGTGACCAAGTTCGTGAATCACCAACCAGCTAACGGCCGCGATCATTCACCAACCAAAGCTACAAAAGCTCTATCTATGCTACACCATAGGGTTGATCATTGCATTGCGATGACTCCACTTTGCTGCAGCTAGGCACAATCACATTGTTGGCATTTAGTTATGAGACAGTCCCACCCTCGTCAGGCCTTCGCTCCGTTGTCAACTACTTGGCACCATTTGCTTCGCCAATATTTTGTAATGTTCCCGAGACGTGAGGACACAATGTGAATATGATCAACATTCACATGGCATGAATTTGATTCGAACAAAAAAAAAAGATTTTGTTGTTGCCCCCACACCGGATTGAACGATGGACCTTTGCATTACAAGTGCAACGCTCTACCACTGAGCTATAAGGGCAAACTTCTTAATTGGAAGCTCAGCCACTCTAAATAGATTACATGTATTCAACATGCTTGCCAGCCCTGATCATGGAATGCCCGACTGTACATTCATATAGCCCGTGCCAGCGATGCTCATACATAATTCACCAAGCTATTAATGGATGCCCTAAGCCTAATGATGAGGGCGTGATCTCGACTTTTTGCTGTTTTATTGCAGGGGTCGAGTCAATCTTCTGAACCAGTTCTGTACATCAGCGGGCATTGCTGCGTTTCTCGCATTCTGTCTATTTCATCGTTCCACGCCTGGCTCAGAACAAGCTTACCTTTGCCATCAATTTATTCAATATCGATGTATATTTTATAAACAGACATTTTCAATTGAATAATACCCATGAAAGTTTGGTCGTATGATTCCTGCTCACGTTTCGCGCCCATGTGTCGTGGCTGGACGCGGTGGGAGGCTGAGACTTGGGTTCACCAAAATGAATCATTGTTAACACGAACTTACTTGTGTCATGCGGTGTGGTCATTGCAAAAACTCTAATTCTCTCCTTCATCCACAGTTCGGTAGTTGCCTTGAGCTGAACGTCTCCGTCGTGCCACGATAGTGGTATGGTTGTGGCACATACGTGGTTACTTCAGCGCATCATGACACCAGTCTATTTCAGAACACATTTTGTCCTTTTCCAGAACCTTGAAGTATCTAGTAGCCTGATTCCAGGCAGCTATTCAAAAGGCAATGCGGTGGCTGTGGTTTTGGTTGTCCTTAACGTTGAGTGATGCGGGGTTTCCCACAGAGACTAACAATGTCACGCACGCGCATCTTAGACAACAACGAAAAAGTCTCCATCCAGGTCAGCCCTGCAACTGAAAAGAAGATTTAGTTGCCCCCTCCCCAGCTGACTGACACATGCAAGTGCCGAAAATCCGGTACGGTTCAACGGCGCTGTCCACCGTGGCCAGCGCGCCGTCAATGTCGCTTAATCAAGGAGGAAATTGACCACTTCATCACCCCGACGGCACCAGCAACAACAGGCACTTAGTTTCGCAGCCGGAATGCCCCCGTAGCCCAGTCAGGCTGTCGGGCGAAGAGGCGCAAGAACACGTTGGGCTGCTAATTGTCAGCACAGACAGCCACAATCTCCACTGAGGCAGACCAGTCCCTTGAAGCCTTTGACGTAGGACTTTCTCAAACAGGACTTTGGTTTTTCTTAGTTCCGTCATCGTGTCCACCTTATTCGCTCCACACCTTGGGGAACATGGCCGTCTTTGGAATCGTGCAAATTGCCAACGGCCCAAGAGAAACATGGCATTTTTTTTTTCGTGGCATGTACAAAGAGCACATCGTGTCACTGCACAACGTCCGTGTTTGCGCCTCAGAAGCTCCTAGTCGCGGCAGTTGGCCACAGCCATGGATGGGCCCCGCTCCAGCCGCTTCAGCTCGACGCCGTGGCGCACAAGGTGCCTTGGATGGTGCTCTCCCATTGGGGCAGCGCAAATGGTGGTGTCTGAGTGAGCTGGGATTGGATTTAAGCCATTCTGGGATTTCCCTCGGCTGGCAGCCAGAAAGATGGAGAGCGGTGAAATTGGAGCATCGATTTTCATCTGGGACCATCAAAACCTTCTCCACTTCTTGGCAAGAGCCCCTTCAACAGGGAAAAAAAAAAAAATAATGAAACGCAGCCGCAGCCCTACGCCTCGCATGCCAAGAGCCGGTGCTATGGGTAACATGGAGAAATGCCTAGCTTGTCAATGGTGAGTAAAAATATCCTCGCATGCACTGCAGACATCAGACGGTCGATCTCTCATGGCATGGGAAGGTTTGGCTTAAGGAAAAGCAACGGTTCAAGACAACCATCCATTTCCTCGCATGTTTAAATGACTTCAGGAGTGGCCCATATTCCCTCTCTTATATCTACCAGAGCGAGCACGTTGGTACGAAGCCGCTCATAGGGCTGCTGGATCCTCGCCTTGACGCCTCTTGACCCTGAATTCATAAGCTGGGATCTGTACTAGCTAGTTGCCAGACACAGACGGTGGTGGCCTCCAAGCGTGGTGGGCAATTGGTGGGAGGCAGTGGTGCAGGAATGTGGCTTCTTTAGCCTAGGTCGAGACTCCAGGAAAGGCGCCCCATACGTGTTGACGCTCTGCTAGTCCCGCAGCATCTGCTCGACCCCGGCACGGAAGTCCAATGATGGCTTTTCAATATCCTGACAGCCTTGTTTGGTCGGCGCGCCGCTAGTTTCTTACATAACAAGAGCTGCCCCCATCTTGATCGGACGCTTCCTCCTGCGGCCCGCCTGAAGACCATTTTGTCTAATGCCTCGCCAAGGCTGCTCGCCCGCAATGAATTTCTTGGCCATCGCCAGCGCCCTTGCGGCTCTGGCTACGGGAGTGCGCGGGACGCAGTTTGTCCTTCCTGGTCCAAATACGGATGGCGATAACGTGAATTACGCCCAAAACTCGCAGTACAAGGTTGGGCAGACAGTGCCCATCAAGTGGTCATCAAACTGGACATCATTCGACCTCTATCTCTTGCTCGAATATCCCAGCGAGCTTTCGGTCCAACTGGCGGGTAAGAAAGCCTCGAGGCCCCCCTACGGGGAAAGCATCACATCAGAGTCACCGCGGGGCTAATCAGCGACGCAGGGAATACAACCGACAAAAGCTTTGACTGGGTCGTGGGCCTGGAGAACTACACAACCGATATTCCAGCCGGCGAAGACTACGTCTTCTGGTTCACCCTCGACTCATACGATGCTGATCATGTGGACGTGGACAACAGCGATTCCGGCTTCTTCAACGTCAGCGCACCGGCAAAGGGTCTTTCCACGGGCGCAATCACCGGAATTGCAGCCGGTTCGACAGCCGGCGGCCTGATCATCATCTTTGGCTTCATCATCTGGAGATTGTGGCGAGAATTGAAGAATCTCCGAGAGTGGAAATACCAGGTCGAGTCGCAACACCAGCAATCTTCCGTGGCATCACCGAACCTATACTATTACTCAGGCGACACCGGGCAGTCGCAGATGTATCAGCCCGTTCCGCCCGCGGTCATGAAGACGGAGATGCCGAGTCAACACGAACTGGTCACCCCCCAAACGCCCCACGAGATGTATGTGACACCCACATGATGATGTCGGCAGTAACAGGATGGTGAAGGGTTCGCGGCGCATTGGAGTAAAGTCAATGGTACGTACGACTTGGGACACGACACGATTCGAGTGCATGGGAGTTCAGGCAAAGATGATGTTTGGGGAGCGACTTGGATTATAAATTAATTATAATGGCGATGGAATTCGTGGAATTCGCCCCGTATTACTCTGTGGAATCAATCAATCCAAATTATCCTATTCTTGGTAATATCTGGGGTAGGAACCTATGTTTACTTCTTCACGGGCGGGAGTTGGAAGGGCATTCGTACCGGAGACAAGCACAAACGGCAAACTCGATGAAATACCTTGTTATGGCACGATTTGGGGCCCGTTCTCCTTGTCAAGACTATTATCGGTTCTATTATTTACAAGAAAGTCTTGGATCGGACTCTTAAGCCCCTGCAGTCGCTCCAGCACTTCTCAGACACCACGCCGCATTCTTGGCCGGCCTAGCCTTTATTCTCCACCTTCACGCCGCTTTCGTGCGCCACCTTGTCTTCGTCGCCACCAGTCGACTTATTCTCATCAATCTTTGCCTCGTCTACATTTTCGAGATTCACAGTCTTTAGCGCAAACATGACAAAGAGCATGAGGGACAGTGATACAGTTGCTGCAATGGCGAGAAGCCGCTGCGTCTCGCGATATGACTTGTCGATGGCAGCTCGAACCGGTGTTCCCTTTGCGAACTTCTTGGCGACAACCATGGACTTGTATATTTTCATGGCATTCTGCTTGGCGCTTTCGGGGAGGTATTTCACGAGCTTGTCCGGAAGCACATTGTTCCAGATAGCACCGCTCACACTGTCCAATTGTTAGTGCCAAACAGCAATTGCTGCTCGGGCAAAATGACGAACCTTGTTCCAACAGCTCCACCTAAATTCATGGCCGCATAATATACACCGGTGACCACGGGAACATCCTCTTTGGCAACGAGGGCTTGGATAGAGACCTGTGCGGCGGTCTGGTAGAATGATCGGCCGATGCCGACTAGCGTCTTGGCTGTGACAAACGAGGCTTCATTGGCGGTTCCTCCGTTCATGTTGACAAAGTAAATAAGAAGCCCCTGCCCCAAAACCATAAGCGGCACTCCGATGTAAACAAATATCTGGGTACGCTTTGTGTACTTCATCAAGATTCCAACAAGAACCGAGCCGATTTGAAAGGCCACACGCAAGGCATTGCTGGCGACTTTTGTTAGAGGTCGATGAGAAGGTCTGGCTGGGTTACTTACTCGATGCGGGTCGCGTGGCCTGGGCTAAATCCTCCAGCTACCTGAAGATAGCTTGGGAAAAAGATGGTAAACACGGAGTAGTGGAAAAAGTCAAGCATAGACAAGACGCATGCCGCAATGACGGTTCGCTCTTTGATCATGCGGAACGGCACGAAGGGAAACTTAGCGAATCTGGCATCCCAAATGAAGAAGACACCGACAACAATAATGCCTACTACCAACATGGCAATGTATGAACCCTTGTCCCAGCGGTCGCTATTCTTCGAACCAGTCAAGGAAAGTGGAATCAGTGTCAAACCAAGACCGAGTGTTAGCAACAGAGCTCCCATGATATCGAGGTCGACCCAGAAAATCTTTGCAAGGCGCTTCCCTAAACCCTGCGATTGGTTTTCGGAAGCCCACCAGCTTTCTTTATGGAAGCCATTCTTTCGCGCTCGCCTTTGGAGGATGTAGAGAGTGATGATGAGCGGAGCAGCGCAGAACGGCAGGATAATGGCCCACATGCCGTAACCCCAGCGCCAAGTCGAATGCGCCAAAACGCTGTCTCCCACAATGGAACCGAGATATAGGGTCGGAATCGATGCGACGGATTCGGGAAGCGAAGTCCAGAGGCCGCGGTTGATCAAGCTGGTGGTATCCGCAATGAATACTTGCTGCATAATGACGTATCCAGTATCACCAATAGCCTCGAAGATTGCACCAGCCTACCCAACAATTAATCATCAAAATTCATCACAATTAGATTTAGATTTCGCCCTCACAAAATAGGTCCCGATATCTTGACAGGCGGCGTACAAGATTTGGGACAGCACCAAAAAGCCAATGGAAAAAGTGAGGCCTTCGGCTCGGCCAAAAACCTGTGCACCGCAAAAATAAGCTTCTTTTTTAACCTAGATGCATTGCCTTGTTTTAGACAACACTGCTATTGCCACTTACATTAGAGAACTTGGCCATGATGGGATACGTGACGAGGCCAATAATGGTTGACACGACATTGGCCGTCGTGAGAGCCGAGTGCTTCTCAAATGCGCTAGTGGCGTAGGCATCGTAAACCTTGGTGGCATACTTCAGAAACGAGGTGATGAAGGTTGTCGCGAACAAGCTGCAGAAATTAGTAGTTGTGTTGCGTAAACCAGATATTTTAGGCTCACCCAGAAAATGCAATAATTAAATCCTTCCGAGACCATGATTGTCGCAAAATCTCGGTGTTTTCTGGAACATGAGGAACATGGTCCTTTGCCTGTTCAACATCGGCTGAGCTGCGAGGATTTGAGGCAGCGGGGCTGGCACGAGCATCCGCAACCGCCGCCATTGTTCAGTGCAGGTAGTCTTGACGAACGGTTTCTTTTCTCTCTTAATTGCCTTATACTACGAGTGGTTCTACAAATATTCTCCTCCAACTAAAGGCCTTGCCGTGGTTTATATTATGCGTGCCTCACCCTTGACTTCAAACAAAGCACGGCAATAATTCCGCACTCCCACGACACCAGACCCCTCCATCCGAGGTCGCTTACGGGTGTCACACCACCTTTGGGCACGAGCTCTTGGGTGATGAAAAAGTCATCTAATCTTATCAGATCTGCGCACGACTGGTTCGTCTGACGTGGACCCTGCTCTGCTCATCGCGGACCAGTGGTTTGTGGTCCGCTGCGGGGGCCCTTGCCTTTTGGATGCTTGCCCGCCAAGGCGCCGTCGGTTTGGCGACAATGCACATCAAACGGCCGGCCAAGGCCCACATCAGGTGCTATGGGCTGACTCTACGGCCAGTGAGTCGGGACTAGAGGCTTGGCTGCGTGGAAGAAACCGTGATCGGCGCGGACGGCCTTGTCGTCTGTGGGTAAAAGTTCTTAAGCGACCACCCGGACGGATAACCAAGTTGAGGATGGACAAGAGAAACACCACCGACTTGCGCAGAAGTTTCATAGGGCTTGTCCTTTAATGCCTGTACAAGCTGCGTTAACATCCCATTCACTCGTCATGTGTCTGTCCATATCAGCCTTTCCCAATGAGGGTATAATAGTGAGATATATAGCATTGGATGTTAAAGGAAATTCTCCTTGGATGACACTTTGAAGGTGGGCCTTGGGAACGTGGTGCTCTATACCCAAAAAATGATCTTGGGCTCGGATCATAGTTGCCCGATTTGTCACGATGGATCCGTGACCCCCACGATCGTATTGCCGAAGAATCAAAAATCTACCCATCCTGAGAAGAGAGGTAGAACTATGGCCTTCATGATACTACTTTTGTTTGATGTGATTTTCAAGAGAGCAGGGCTGAATATACGCATGACCAGCTGCAAAAAAAGAAGAAGAAGAAATAATACGCCAAAAACAGCTCCGTATACTTGTCTAAAGCACTCATTGAATCGCCGTTCTTCAGACTTCAGGTTTTCATGCTGATCACCGATAACTACGCATTAACACGAATACAATCATGCGATTCCCATGATTCGTATTGCTTCAAACAACATCTCACGTCGTATAAGGAGAGGATCAAGATATTAGCCCCACCATCCCAGTTTCTATTGCTTCCTGTGCGCATACCCAACGAAAGATGCCAGTAACCCACCGCGGCTGCATGTTTCTTGGCAACGGCTGCAACTCGGTAATGAATAAACCAAAGGAGGAAACCTTGTAATTCGGCAAGTCACCTGAAACCGCCGGCACTGAGTCATTGTGTAAATCTCGACCCCACAAGCCGAGGTGAAGACTGGCCGAAACTTCAGATTATGCCAGACTTTGAAATGTGATTCTTCCGGAGAAAAAAAAAAGAAAGAAGAAGAAGCATTTGTTATTTAAGAACCAGGTTGATTCTCTAGCATAGAATCCGAGTAAACTGCCAGAGCACTCCTTCCTCTCGATCAAGGCGATCAACTTTGCAGAATTTAGTCACTTCCAGACGCCCCGCGGAAGAGTGGATATTTTTCCGCCGAACCAAAAATGATGGAAATGACCCATGACGGGGGTTGACTGACAACAAAAAGCGGCCTTGAAACCCGTACCCACACTTGACCAAAACTGGCTGCTCCTTTAACATGGTTTAGGTCGGGCGGTCCTCTTGGCAGAAATTCTTGTGCGATTACATCGTGCAGTATCAAGTATCAAGCCCTTGGAGGACTCGATGATAAGCAGGAATTTTCCATAAACAAGAGATGAATAGGGCGATGAATTATGCGAAACAGAATTCTTAATCACCGTGCCTCTACATTTCCTATCATTTTCTATTGCTTTGTCCGTGAGATGTTTCCAGCAACAAACTACAGTTGCTAATATTGATGGCAGTCTTACCCCTGATCCGGCTATCGTCTTACGCGGCCTTCGCTAATAATTTGGATGCTTAAATTCTAAGCTTAACCGTATCTGTCATCACCCAAATTTAGGCGCCAAATTCCAATCTCCGTTGCGGAGTTATCGGGCTAGTTGGCCAACGGACATTCACATCATTTGTCAATCCTTTCACCATCACATCAAAGCATCTACCAGGAGGGTCCACTAAACTGATTCATTGGATCTATTACCAAGTGCAAACTTTTTCCTTTTAGTCTATCGCTAAACTTGTCATTAAAGCCATTCCCAGTCTACGCGTGTATATACACTTTATCCTGTGGTTTCTATCAAAACCTTGAGAGACTATGTACAATGTAATAAGTTGCCCCCTGTATTTACAGATTTTTGGGGGACATTTCGCGAATCTTCGCGCCGTAATATCGGAAAATAACGGGTACAGGTACCAAAAGAAGCGTGATGAAGGCCAGGACGCTGTTTCCCCAGCCCACGCCAATTTTGTCGTACATGGACAAGCCGGCCAGCGGAAGCATGGCGCCGGCAATCGATCGGAGGACGGTAACAGCTGCTACCACGGATGCAGCGTACCTAATGTATGAATCGAGGAGGTAGATTTGCAGGCACATCTAGAAACTCTCAGTCAGCCGTCAAACTCGATAATGGGCAAGTCATCAAGTAAACTTACCATGATGCCCATGAGCCCAAAGCAGAAGAGGGCGACGCCAATCATGGGGACGATCCAATGCGTGTTGCTTTGCGCAGACCAGCCGTACCAAAACAGCGAGGCGACGATTAGAATGCCGCAAGGGAGCGTCAACCAAACAGGCACGCGGTCCTCAGGAACCGAGGCTTCTCCCTTTTCCAACTTCTTTTTGATAATCACGTCCGAAATGACACCAAACGTCATTGTGCCAATCAGCATGCCTACTCCGGTCGGTACGTACGAGAGGCCGATTGTGCCCGTGTTGAAGCCGTACTGCTGCTTGAAGACGAAGGTGAAGGTGCTGAACATGAGGTAGAGCGTTCCGTAGACAACGGCAATGTAGAGGGAGATGATGAAGACGGCAGGCTGGGTGGTGAGCATCTTGAGGGGTCGCACAATGGCGTGCTCAAACCTCTTCTTGTGGGTGATTTTTCCATCGTCGAAAATGGAGTGCAAGTCTTGGTTGCCAGTCTCCTTCTTGAGCCGGTTCACCTTGGCCTGGATCAGAGCTGGGTGGTATGTTTCGGTGACGAGGAAGTAGCACACGACTGAAATGACACCGGCCTGCAAAAAAGGGACTGTCAGCATCCATGTTGAAAAGCAAAAGCCAATAAAAGGAAAACCAAAAGAAACAAAAAAAAAAAAAAAAAAATACTCGGTCAAAAATATCACGGTGTGTGACTTACAGCAATGGCAATGACCCAAAACACCCATCTCCAGCCGATGCTCTCCACCATGAATCCTCCAGCGACGGGACCGATGCAAGGTCCCAGCAGTGGACCCATGGCCCAGACAGCCATGGCCTTGCCTCGCTGCTCGACGGGGAACATGTCAGAAACAGTGCCGCTGCCGTTGGTGATGGGCGTGGATCCGGCGAGCCCCATGAAGAAGCGAAATGCGATGATCATGCCCATGTTCTTGCTCAGGGCGGTCGCCACGGTGAAAATGATGAAGAGCACATTGGCAATGTTGAAGCAAGGTGCTCGGCCGTAAATCTCGCTCAAAGGCGCAGCGATCAGAGGCCCAAACGCAAAACCGAGTACGTAAATGGAGACGATGAAGGTGGCGAGGCTTGAACTGGTCGAGTTGAATTCTGCCATGATGTCGGGGACGCCAGGCGCAAACATGGAAGAGCCCTGGAAGAAGAAGAAGCCAAGGTTAGCGCGCGCGCCAAGACACGGATGGTGCTACACTCTAAGGGGAGGGAGACACTGACAAGGGGCCTATTGGAGGTGGTGGTCAGTACATTCATTCATGGCCAAGTGCAGTCTGGGGAGGAGTGGGGTTCAAGCTCACGTCAACAGGGTCATGAGAGACAGCGCAAGGATGTTGGACCATTTCTTCTTGTCGGACCAGTTCATCGGGTTGTGAGGATCGTCGGGGCCATCCCACCCGATAGCGTTTGGGTCGTGACTCTGAGTTTTCTCGGCCGCCTCCTGCTGGGCAGCTTCTGGCTGATGCCCAGCCTCGATGTCCTTGTCGTTGACGGGCGTTGCAGGCTTGGAGCTGGCATTTGACGGTGTCAGGGTAGGTTGGCTGGGCGGGCGGGTGTCCCCCGAGCTGGCGGCTTTTTCAGTGTCCGACATGATGATGGAGCAAAAAAAAGGAGATTCTTGTTCAAAAGACCAAGTTGGTTTCAGTCAGTCGAGTTGCCCATGAGCCCACCACCAGATGTTGGGGGAGGGATGGGAATATTTAAACGAAGGGACTGGTTCGCGCGCGCGGCGTGTCACCCCTCCCTTCCCCCTACGGTCTCTATGGTTGCGGGCGATGAAAACACAGCCAATCGGGCAGGGCAGAGTACGACGGGAACATCAGTGCTAAACTCCGAGCATCTCATTAGCCTGTTTGCTTGGTCCCGGTGCATTGGGTCACTCCTAGAGTGGTCACTGTACGGCGAGCGTGACCCGTTTGATGCAGCCCACCGCCCTGGATGTGGTTGGACCCGTCACATTCCTGTGCATTTTTGTGCATCTTGTGCACATTGTGCAGCCAGTTTGATTGATGGCGTTGGCTGATGCCATCAGAGCCGCGCTAGTGTCCCCGCTTTTTGCCTGTCACGGGCTGAACGAGGGAGCGAACGATAGCGAGACCGAGACCGAGTGCTACCTCCGAATCCCGCGGACTTGTTCTCCACGGCTTCTCCATAGCTTCTCCATAGCTTGATCATCGTATTTGCTTCGGCCTGCGTTTTACGCGTATCGGATCGGTCTATTGCCCGTAATCTCCTCCTGGCGCACAGTTCAAGTTCCCCGGCTGCGCTGAGAATCGTTCTGCTGCCGAAACCCTAAACCACTGTGCTTGCGGTCCGCGGCGCACGAGCACGGAGCTGTCTTAGTCCTCCGACAGGCCAGCTCGCTTGCGACGCGAAATTGCCCACGGAGACAAAGGCTAGAGGGTGTCAGGGTAATTAGGATAACCCCTCGGTAATTATCCATCATTTTCAGCCCGAAAGTTATACGAAATTGCCAGCCAACGACCCGATCAATACGAAAAATATATCCAAACGCCCGCATCGATCCTGTTAGCTTCTTGGCGCCTCTATCTTGAGTCTATCGGTGCGGCCCGCCTAGCGCACAGCCCCCCACTAATGCTGGCTGTGCCGCCAGCAAACAGGGAATCCAAGGCCATTCCAATATCACCAAATGCTACCCTATATACCTTTAATATTGCAGTCCTTGTCAATATTTCCCTTTGGTTTTTATGACAAATAGGGAAAGCATGGATAGATAGAGAGACATTTGGTCCGAGGATGACCTGCATGCATCTCTTCGTCCCCTAGGCAGTTCCTTCGCTGACTAGAGAGATTTGATTAGCTTTAGCCCTTCGTGTTCTTAGACGTCAACATGCATTAGAGCTTCGACAACTTTGACTTTTCGAGCTTTTATAATCTCGAGTCTTTTTGCCATAGAGGCTCTTGGTCTAGGCTTCGCTTCGCACTGTTTCAAATTTTGCACAAACCCCCAGTCTCCGAAGTGCTAGGTATACATCTTCCTTTAACACGCAGTCGACTACTTATCCAATGCACAAATAGTTGAACTTACGAAGCACGAATATTGTTATGGGGCTGTATGCCGGTCGTTGTGCCTTTAAGAGTGTGATTTTGTGTGAAATACTGTAGCCTTATTGCCTCATTGAGCGAGTCCCATGTAGAGTTAGGCGGTTACCATATTTTTCTTCTTGCTACAGGTAGGCTTTTCTCCGATTCTAAATCCAAGTTTTGATGCGCAAGCGGCCGGCTTTGGCCTGAAGGGAAAACTGATGGCATTGACTCGGGTGTATGGGCCGCCACTCTGCTGAGACGGCGAGAGATATGGACTGGCGGCTTGGATCATGGTCGGCTGCGAGATAATTCATTGATTGAAGGACTGTTTCTGATTACGGCATTGATGGCCCAGGCTGGGAATAAACCTCCATTGTAGAAGAATCGATTTGATCTCTATGCTATGCTCGAGATCTGAGGGGTTCCAGCCCACCACTTGGCCCGTGCGAGGAAGGTGCTGAATCTATATCTCAATCACTAAAACTAATCAAAGATGAGAAAATGAGGAAAGATGAAGCGGTGTTGTCTGAATGTGAGAAGGGTTTTGTTTAGGTTTGTGTTGGGTTTAATGAGCTCCGAAGTCAAGTGACTTCATGAGACTCGGTATCAGGTATCTTGCTTAGTTTGGGTTATATGGGTGCGTACTAGGGCAGTGAGAAACTAGGTCTGGCCTGCTAGGAAAGGGATACAAGTGGAAAAGAAAAAAAGTTCGCAGAAATTTCTGAAAGTTGCGACCTTGGCTGGATGACCAAACAAACGCTGCCTTGTGCCGCACAGCGCGAACCGCCAAGGTACCCCGTCCTATTGGGACCAGCCAATGCATCTAAATGCAGGGATTGACTGAGTGGCAAACGAGGTGTGGGGAGCAAGGCGGCGGCTAAAGCGGTCCGACCGCAACGGGGGGTCAGCTAGGGAAAAAAGTGGCATTTGTGGCATTTGTGGCATTTATGGCATTTATGGCATTTATGGCATTTTTGGCATTTTTGGCATTTGTGGTATTTGAGGTATTTGTGGCAGAGGTGTTAAAAAGGGCCACCGTAGTCCCTTTGTATGTGGTACGCACCTTTACTATTATCAACTTCCCTCCACACCCCGATCCTAATTCCAACAGATTGCTGTAGCCAATTAAACCTTTACTACATAACTATTTCAACCCTGGGTATTAATCGTTTGAGATGGGAGATAGAGTAGGAATTTCGAATTATTGTCAGGTAGGTGGCAGAAAATTTACTTGATTGACTGTATATGATTGCTTACGCAATCCCAAGAGATGCCGGCAGGTTCTCGACGCAAACCAGAAGCAATCCAGAGAAAATAAGGCCGATAATGGTGCAAGCAGCACGGTCAAGGCCCAAAGTGTGGCATTGGAAAGATGGCTGGCCGAGACTTGACAAGAGGAGCCGTATCGTGTCGTTGAATTTGACAAGGATCCATCGGAAAACTTAGACTCTTCCGTGTGAAAAGTTACTTCATGTTCCATAGCATGGCTTTGAGACTAATTGGTGTGCATTTACTTCTCTCTGTATCTTTACTGGAGTGGGCATTCTCTTGAGGGCGAGGCGAAATCTCGACCAATTCCACGTGCGGACGTCTCACCACTAGAGTGACCAATAAATGGTCACTAAATGGCATGTTTATGGGTCCAAGTGTTCTTGGGGGTACTGGATGACGAGTATGAAACAAATAATAGGTCTAGCGCTCGCCGACGCACTTCATCAGACTTACAAAGAAAAAGTCTCGTTGTTGGTGAGAAAGATGTTCCTGCATAACAAGAAACCTAACTTGACAGTGCAGCTTTCCTATGAGTAATGAAATATTACGAAGAAATCATATTCTTGACAACTGATCGGCCAGAAACCTTTGACCTTGCATTCAAATCATGTGTGCATTTGGCAATTCACTTCCCGAAGCTTGACGATGCTTACTGCAAAGGTATCTAGAAAACTTTTTTTTTTGCTGGCCTGTGATAGCTATTATAGCCTTTTAATCGAAGATTTCATCATGGACGAGCTTGCCTCTGTGGGACTCAGAGGGAGACAGATCAAGAATATTGCATGGATTGCGAAGGTCCGAGCAGAGAGTGATCGTAAGCTCGTTAAGAAAGAGTTTGTGAATGAGGCACTGGATGTGATGAAGGCGTTTGATGAAGCAATAGAAGGGCGAGCCAGGAGACTTTCCCCTAGAGATAGCGAGATTGAGTACTAAGGAAACTGAAAGAAGAGACGGATCGGGATGCAATAGACAATCAATCAATCGCGGTTCATTTGAAATCTCATGTCAGAAGAGAGGAGCCATCGCAGGAAGTATTTAGCAACAAGAGATTTGACGAGAAGGACGGCATGATAAGTTGTTGGGGTCAAAGTATTTTCGGGCCAAAGAAAAGGTCAAAGGGAAGAAATCAAGCATACGAGCTGTTTCAAATCCTGCCATTTGTATAATGATGCTCCAACCTTTATTTAGCGTGATTAACCGTTTTAATATCCGCTATTGATACCCACCATAAAGGTGAGTGAAGCGAAGTTGTTTGTGTTTGACCTCATTTTCTGTACGCGCATGGGGAATGAATTTTTACGATTGGCCCAGGTGGACCAGAGCTATATGTGAGCTCGGAATGCCCGTTGGCTTTTAAGTCTGCAACTATATCACTTTGAGAAAATTGATCCTTAAAACTGCTTTATTCTCGGAAGCTTCGGAGCAGATGAGGTGAGCGGTTCTGTTGCTCGTCTTCTAACTCTTGCTGTACGAAATTACATCATAACGCCATATGCATCATCCTATCCGCAAATCATGAAAAATTTTGCATTACATTTCCGCCCGAGTTTTTACCTAGAATTGGGTCCGATGGACCCTGGTATGCCTAGCTTTCACAAAAAGTCTGTGCCCCAACTTTCAGGGGAAATCTCTGGCCAGTACAGCCCCGGGGCTCCGTCTTGGTACATGGAAGCATTGATAAACTGCAAGTCCAACACTGGCTGCGACAGCAGCTCCTGCAGCGAGGGCTCCGACAATGCCATTCCCGCCGTGGCCGTATCACCTGCCATGCTCTGTCCCACATCAAAGGAACCGAGAGAAGATTCCATCAAGCCTGGCGTGGAAAAGGTCATGGAGAAGTCTCCTTTGCGCGCCTGGGCAGCTGCCATCTTGACCTTGGTGGCGTCAATGTGCTGGCAAAACTCCTCGGCCGCAAAGTTGCCGGTTTCCTTGAGTTGTTCCAGAAACGGGACCGACGATTCAAACTGTTCCCTGTCGCTCCGGCTGTCCTTCCAGTCCAAAAGGCTGGAAACAGCGAGCACAGTGATTGCGGAGAACAAATACTGCGTGTAGAAGTAGTCGAATGTAGCAAAGGAGCCGTCGATCCAGCATTCGACGAGGAGTCGGCAAGAATGCCGGGCGCATCGCACGCATGCTTCGGCCAGGGTCATGGCAGAAGCTGGGACCTGAGGTTCGGTGCTTAGCTTCGTATCCCATGTGGCTACATGCGTCCGAAGCACGTGCAGCAAGATAGGTCGCGTCGCACTAATCACGCACTTGAAACTGTAAGTTAGCAAGGGGTATTATGCGTGAACGAGGTGACATCCTTACCTGGTTGAAATAGAGATGGAGTGAGAGTGGTTTGGGACTTGGCTCGGCATTGCTGTCCTTGGACTCGATATGCAGATGAGCTGGCAGCTCTTCCACCCAGCTCCGAAGATCCTTCAACGCCTCTTGGACTCGCTGAGATAGCGTAGTTGGCTGAGGTTTTCTCGTGTAGATGGAATAACTAATCTGGCCGGCTAGGCGAGCAAGGCGGATACTGGCGATGAGATAGCTCGAGTCTATGAAATCGTCGTGGCCGCTGACCAGTACCGGATTGGATGGGAGCTCTACTTCGATGAATTCGTCCTGAATTGCGACAGGATGACCCAGTCGTGAGGCCCACATTCGGTCAAAACTATAGGCGGTCCACCACACTCGGTTTCTGTGCTCCCGAACAGCAGGATCTCTTAATTGGGATTCCGGCACATTGAGATGCAAGCCCATGACAACAGACAGGCGCACAGCTGACCCAGCCAAAGCATACGCAGTGTAGCGTCGGTTCAGGGCGAGGGAGTAAAAGGACTGAAAACGTTAACAAGTGAAATAAGGCCACAGGGAAATTATATGGGGTCTTACTAAGAGCAGTCGGATTTCAATTGCATCAATTCTGGGGCGCTCACTAACGATACGAAGAATTCGAGTTGCCCTCGCAAAATATGCCATGCCCGGAAAGTTGGTTTCGGCTGCGGCCGTCCTGGTCGAGTACATTTCGCCAATGGCAAATAGTGCAAACAGCTTGCTCTTCAGCAAGGAGTCGCTCGACTGCGGGTTCTGGATGGTCTGCTCCAGGCCCTCGAGAATCTGGCTCTTGCGCACGATGTGATAGCACCGGCTGACATATTTGATGGCAACATTCACAAGGAGGCGAGCGCGGGATGGGAAGGGCCACGGGCAGTCAATGTCCGAGAGGGCCAGCAGGCGCTCATCGGTTGCATAGTTGACTCTGGGTATGTGGTTGTGCTGTGCATCCGAAATGGCCTGGCGGAAGCGGGTCGCAAAAGCAACGTCGGACGCCTCTCCAATCAAAACAGGCGTATGGGGGATGTTCATATCGAAGAACCAGGGGCGTTCTTCTAGCGATGGCCCCTGCATGCTGGCGGCGGTGGTGGTGCTCGGGTTCTCTGTTGAGCCCCGCGTGGAAACAGCTGAGACATCTTTCTGTGCCGT
Source organism: Calonectria pseudoreteaudii (assembly GCA_001879505.1). Classification (NCBI taxonomy): domain Eukaryota; kingdom Fungi; phylum Ascomycota; class Sordariomycetes; order Hypocreales; family Nectriaceae; genus Calonectria; species Calonectria pseudoreteaudii. The sequence continues at coordinate 276,041 of KV875271.1, forward strand.
CTCGCTGCGAGTCCGGCTACTCCCTCCTCCTCCTCCTCCTCCTCCTCCCCCGTCGCGATTGCGGAGCTTTTGGTTCTCCGCAACAAGATCATCAATATATCTGGCCGGCACAATTAGTCACGTGCTATTGGCTTTTGGAGGGACAAACGTACTGCTGGCTCACTTTCACGAGCCGGTTCTTGCGGGGATATGTGCATTCGGTGGGCTTGCCTGCGTGACGGCAGTTTTCACACGGGATGCCCCCGGAGCACTTCACTTTGCGAGAATGACATCGGCGGCACCTGAAGTAGAAAGGCAAAAAAAAAAGGTGAGCAGTGGGTTCCTTTTGGGCAAATGCCCTCTCATTCCAGTCTGGGGGAGGGGGTTCCCTCACGCTGTTGACTTGGTCTTTCGACCGGGTCTGCGCGGTGCAGACTGCGATACAACCTCATCCTTGCTGACCTCCGGATCGGATGGCGTCGCCGATCCGCGGCGGCTGGCGCCCGGCGACGTCATGCCCGGCGACATGGTGAAAGACCGGGCTCGGTGAGTCGAGGACGTGCGGTGAAGAGAGAAGTCGCCGGTGGGCTGGAATGCAAGATAGGACGACTGGAGCAGTGGCCAACTGGAACCGGCACCGCCATGGGAAATTGCCCAAACTAAGGATACGAATCCGGTATGTGGTCTCGTGCCAATTGGTTCTTGTCGTCGTGAGGCGTGTGCGCGAGATGCCACAGAGTTTTTGCCGATTATCCTCGGTGAAATCGGCACAGACGCCGTGATGACTCAGCACGGATACACCCGACACGGCTAACAGTGCGATGGCCGAGCGAATGGCGCTTGGCGCTCGGGCTCTCCCGTCATGCTCAGAAGTCGGCTTCTTGACAAAGGCGCGACCGGGAATAACCTCTTGGGTCGTCTGATCTGTGATTGATCGAGTCACACAGCCGGGGGGTCCATCCGACGTCGCAGTACAGCACGTTTCGAGTCCCACTCCTCACCGAGATGGCGAGTCTGCAAACGAAAATTTCGTTTCCCCCCCCCCTGGGGAGCGGTGTCTGAACATATATGTATTTGTTGTGCGGCCGCTTAACCGTGGCTAAGTCGGATGAAGCCGCCTGTTATCTGTCTCTTGACCAAATCTTTCTTGCCTTGCGACTTCATGTAACCGGAGAACGAAGCGATTGTTCAACCTCCCTCTTGTCCCACCCCCGCGTCTAATAAAGCCCTCCCCCGGACGAACCCAGCATGGGTACCGAAACAAATACTCAGACATTGGCATCGCCGGAGGATCCACTTCCTCCGGTGCGAGCCATTGACGACGACGTGGCTGAGATCCCGTCTTGGAGGAAATGGGTCATTCTGTTTGTCGTGTGTTGGATGCCGCTGCCCATGACTTTTTGGAGCACCGCAGTGATGCCTGCGACGCAGGAGATTGCCTCCGGATACGGCGTGCAGACAACCACAATCAACACGGTCAATGCTGGTGTATTTATTGCCATGGCTATGTCGGCTCTTATTTGGCTCCCAATTAGCACAATTATCGGTCGTCGAACAACATATCTCGTTGCGAATGTGATCCTGTGCTCTTGCTCCATTGGTGTTGCTCTGTCGCCCAACCTCACATGCTTCGGGACCCTCTGGATAATTGGAGGCACGACCGGACCATTCTTCTTAGTTGCGGGCCAGACAATCTTGGCCGACATTTTCGAGCCTGTAAGTTCTTACATTCTTACATTCAATTGGCCATTTGGAAACACCCATACTCATGCAACCAGACGGTTCGAGGCACTGCAGTGGGCTTTTTCCTCGGGAGCTGCGTTAGCGCAAACACGATTGGTGAGCCGAGACACCCCGTCCATCCATTTGAAGTGAACCAAGGACTGATAATCCAAAGCTCCATTGGTCGGTAGTATTATCGCAACTTTTACAAGCTGGAGGGTCATTTTTGGCGTCGAAGCGGGCATGTCCTTGCTTGGCCTGATCTTGGCGTTTTTCTTCATCCCCCGGGCCAGCGAAATCGCGAACCCCAAAGTTACCGACACTGCTCCACCAATGACCCGCAGAGACATGGTGGCAGCCTTCAATCCAAAGCACGTGTTTATTCAATTCACATTTCCGCGCATTCTGCTGTCCGTAAGCTTTTTTCCATTCTTGCAATTCTCGGTATGATCTAACAATTTAGAACATTACCTGCGGCCTGTTATCATTCAACCAATACGGCTTGCTCAGCACTGTTCGGCGTGTCATTAATCCCCGTTTCAATTTGACATCTCCACTCATGAGTGGGTTGTTCTACCTGGCGCCAGGTGCTGGCTTCCTGATCGGCAGCACTATCGGAGGTAAGCTCTCGGATCAGACTGTGAAGCGGTACATCAGGAAGCGAAATGGCGCTCGACTGCCCGAGGACAGACTCAACAGCAGCCTTCCTTCGATCCTGTTTGTGCTACCGCTTGGGACTATGCTATACGGTTGGAGCGTGCAGAATAAGGTGGGGGGCATGGGCTTGCCAATTGTGGCATCATTTGTTCAAGGAGTGGGCCTGATGTCTTCATTCAGCGCGCTAAACACGTACGCGGCCGGTAAGTACGCCGATTAGTTGAGCTTGTTGACCAAGGCTAATTTGGTGCAGAGGCCCGACCCGTATATAGAACAGCCGTGATTAGCGGCAAGTATGTGGTCCAATATGCATTCGCAGCAGGAAGTGTTGGCGGTGTTGTTCCCATGATTGATGGCATTGGAGTTGGATGGGCCTTTACGATAAGTAAGTCACGTTAAACCATCGTCGGCTCCCAATACGGCTGCTGACTAGATAACCAGCTGCCAGTGCGGCCATTATTGGCGGGGTGTTGGTCTTTAGCATTGCTCGACTGAGTAAGAACTGGCGACAGCAATGAAGAGGCGGACTCGAGTTGAAACGAAATAAAAGTAGCACATGAGGCGTCATTTTGGGTTATTCGCAGGCCGAGGTGATAAAGCATATGATATACAGAAACAGAAGAGGGGTAAAATAAAAGGGGAGAATAGTTGGAGTTGATCTTGATGATATTTAATTTGACACTCATCATCTCATCAAGTTTGTAATGTTTAGGTTTGGGATAGACTTGCGCACTAAAGCTCTGAGATGTGCAAATATTTGATTATAAAAAGTCAGACCTATTCGTGAAGTATAGCTACTCCTTCATGGACATGAAACCGAACTTATCCACCAAGTTAGTGGTGACGCCCCTTTTCTCGACTTCCAACATCCTTGCAAGCGCTACAGAGGCAAGGCTGCGCCCCTGAGCGCTAAACTCTTCGGATCCAGAAATAGTCTCGAATTTATTCTTCCAGCTATCCCACAGCGAAGGTGTCCACTTCTGTTTGCCAATCTCGATGACGGTCTCCTTGTCACACAACTCAAATAAAGCATCGCCTGCGTGCAAGATCCATTGAGCTGCTACGAGCGCCCAGGGCTCGTAATGCTTGGCTGCTTCAGAAACATCCGGATATTGCGACTTGCTAAGCGGGCTGATAATCCCAAACTTGGATGGACGGATAAGGGCGCTGAGCCGGGTTGCCTCTGCGATACCATTGGCCAAGAGGCGAGCCAAGAAGGCCGAAAAGTTGGAATACGAGACTGCGATATCCTGTGAACTCTCGATTTGCTGGATTGCAGTAAAATTGGCTTCAGAATTCACGTTAGCGACAATTCATCAATATAAGAGCAGAGAAAAAAAAACCCCACCTTGGTCAAGTTCCCACAGCCACTGTTCCAGGCCTCTGAAGTTATTTTGAGGTGTCAAGATCCAAAGATCCTTTTTTTGAAGCCCATCAACAGCTTTCTCGGAGCTCTCATGATGCGGAATGCGCTGTGCCGCTTCCAGCAGACTGATCAAATGATCCTGTCCTGGGTGATCAGATGGCACCGCCATCGCCGCCTTACCCAAGCAATCCCAGAGGTATTTTTGCCATCCCAAAGTGCTGGAGTCTGGTGCTTGACATTCATCCCAGATGATTTTGTCAATGTCCTCCGCGGCTTTGGTGGGATCTGTTAAGCCGTTGACTAGACCCTCAATGGCGGAGGCAATTTGGACCTCAGATTTAGAATCATCTGGGTCTGACAAACTGAGCAAAATTGTGGAAGCCATTTCTATTGAGCAACAAACTTCCTCCGAATGGTATTGCTATACAGAAAAGTGCAAGATGCGTGCTCAGAGTTCGTGTTAAATGGATATCGTGGGTGGCGGGTTTGGAGTCAGGTGAAAAGAAATCAGTGCGTCATTGCGGACAAAGGGTCCAAACGCTGACAGCAATTATGTCATCAAGAACATATTATGTCTAAGTGTATTGACCTATGGTACATGATTAGCGAGCTGATCAATTTCGGCCCGAGAGAGAAATGGTTGGTATGTGGACCGAGACCTACATCGGATGTCGGCAAATACTGCCCCGTTTGCTTTCTGACTGGCGGAATTCGAGATCAAAAGTTCAGGCAATTAGCCACATTTTACAGGTATGTGGTCAGCAATATCCACGCTTGGCATCAGCTGAAGTTTTTGTGGATAATATATGCCGATCTTCGCATGAACTCTCAATCGACGAATACGAGAGGTGCTGTTTCTCACAGATCAGACATAGCTGAGAAGAGGCTGCGGCGAATTGACAAATCCGAAACAGCCAGCCACCTAAACGAGGCATAAGGCAGAGAGTAAGGCGCCCAAGAGCTATTCAACAGCAAGCATCCGTGGGGAAATGATCCTTCCGACTTGACTGGTCATATATTCTTTTTTTGGACGAGATCAACCAAGCCCTACTGAGGCATCTCATTCTGTTTCGGTTGGGGTCAACGGAGCTGTAGTTGAAATTCTAGGACTGGATAATTTGCGATTACATCTCGCAGGGCAGTTTAGGCAAATTTTACTCAGCCTCAAAGTACAATTGAGACAAAATCCATCCTCCGGAGGCTTTGGTTCAAACGCAAGGGCAGCGGGCCGCCAGGAGGACCTTTTAATTGCCGGTCTCGGATCATACCGTAATGAACTCAAAATACAAGTTACAATCCATATGCAGGGCCTGGCATCAGAACAGGGTCACAGCTACCGTCACCCATACGAGTTTCTAGTGGGTACTCGCGCACAGTGCCACAGGATGGAAAAAGTATAGAGGTACCGTTTACTTTCTGTTGGGCCCTTTTGTAAGTATTGAGGCTCGAATAGTAAGATGCGTGAGAGGTACATACCTTGCAAGAGTCGATCCCCGGCCCGGTGCCGTGTGTTCCAGCATGATCGACATGGAACTCGCTCTCTTTGATTTCGGCTGTAGGTGGAACATCTACCTAACTGAGCTGCACGACTCCTTTTTACATGGTTGAAAGGATTTGAATATAAATATATTTAAATTGCTTGAAAGAATTCTCCATTCATCCTCATCATTTAAACAATTCTTTTCTCATTCAACAGACGCAGACTTTTGACATTTTGAGCTTTTGCTTAACGGTCAACTTTAGGAACCTCACACCACCCCAAAGCTTTTTCAAGATGTTGTTCAAGAGTCTTATCGCTATCGGTGCTCTTGCCACCAGTGCTGTATGGCTCCCAGCGTATTAATTGGGCACTAACATCAGCAGGTTGCCGACTACCACTGCATGACCAATCTTGGAAAGTTTGACATCAAGGATGCCTGGGCCAGGAGTGCTTTCGAAGCCGGAGGCACTACCACCGGCAAGTCTGGGTGAGTCCTGTCCACGTATACTGAGATTGAGGTACTGAAAGGGCTTACCGCAAATAGCTATCCCCACGCGTTCGGTGGCGGCTCTGGATCTGGAAGCACCCAACTCAAGTTCTACGGGGCTGATGCTAGGTGCAATGAGAAAAATCCCAAGCTGTTCGAATTTCCCGTGATGAAGGATGGAACCGCCTACAAGAAAGACGAGAAACATGGGAACACGGCAACTCCTGCGCGTGTTGTCTATCTCCAGGATGGAAAGACGCTCTGCGGTGTGATGACCCATGTCATTGAGGACAAGAATAACCACAGCGGCAGCGGTGACTTCCGCGTTTGCGACAAATAAGTCGCCTGCGAGCACTAAATTTTCTGGCGCGTTGGGCAAAGGAAGATGATTCTTATAACCTCGCCCATAGTAACAGGAGTCTAGGTAGTAATCTTGGATAAACCTAGTCATCTATATCTATTATCATCATGCTATGGAGTCTGTGATGTAAAGCATGATTGATACGTCCACCGACTACTAAACTTCCTACTACAAGATACTGAAAGTGCTCTAGCAATAAAAAAAAACACCATGTTGCATGCTTTATTTCCATAACTTAATATTCATATGAGCTACACAAGAACAATGCAGTGCAGTGAGCTCAACTACTTCAACTATCACAAGGATTTATGATAATATTTCAGGCAAATATAGATCGTACACATGGGTTTGGCCACCCTACCCTACACTCAGCTTTGACGCGAAACATGGGGCTGCAAAAGTCTACTGGCACCCACATCGGGTTATTTTTAATCCTCTCACCTTATTCCAAGCAGACCAGCCACTATGCGTGTTGTCGTCAAGGAACAAGACGGCTCATGGCCTTACAAATGCAGACGCGGCGGAATCGGCAAGCGGAATAAACTCGCGTGGGCTAGTTCCGTCTCGGTTTCGCGAGGCCTAAAGAGGCACAATTGCGGGGTCATTCCGCCCGGCCCCTCGACGGCTTCGGCCCACTCGCGCATTCGGCTTGAAGCGGCTTGGCCTGAGCTTACAAGTGAGTGACGTCTTTATGGGAGCTCCCGTCGCTGTTTTCGCAATTGGAATTGAGAATTGGTTTGATTCAAGTTATTCAGACCATCCATCCGTCGCACACCAATCCGCAACGTTCACCATGTCGTGGCTACCTATTCCCTCGGGGTCGCATTTCTCCCTCGCCAACATCCCCTTTGGCATCATCTCCACAGCCGCCAGCGAGAGCCCCAGGCCTGCGATTGCCATTGGCGACCATGTGCTCGATCTCCAAGCTTTTGCAAAGGCGGGGGGATTCTCAGCTTCCCCCGAGATCCAGGAGCGTGCTGACAGCTTCTCGTCAACCACTTTGAACGCCTTTGCCGCCCTCGGCCGCCCGTTCCACCGAGCGACGCGCAGCTATCTCCAGTCCGTGCTGGCCGCTGACACCAAGCATCCGGAGCTCCTCAAGGACAATGAGCAACTCAAAAAGACTGCGCTCCTGCTGCGATCCGAGGTGAAGAACCATGTGCCCCTCTCAATTGGCGATTACACGGATTTCTATGCTGGAAAGAACCACGCCTACAACGTGGGCGTGCTGTTCCGTGGCCCCGAGAATGCTTTGCAGCCCAACTACACGCATCTGCCCGTCGGCTACCACGGCCGCGCAAGCAGCGTCGTGACCTCGGGCACGCCCATCCGACGTCCCTGGGGCCAGATCCTGAAGCCCGGCGACAAGACACCGACCCTCTCGCCCTGCCTGAGGCTCGACATTGAGCTAGAGATGGGCATGTTCATCACCCGCGAGAACAGCCTGGGAGCTCCCATCTCCATCAACGACGCCGAGGACTACATTTTCGGATACGTGCTGATGAACGACTGGAGCGCCAGAGACGTGCAGGCCTGGGAATACGTCCCGCTTGGCCCTTTCACCTCCAAAAACCTGGGCACTAGTATCAGCCCCTGGGTCGTCCTCGCCGATGCACTCGAGTCGTCCAAGGGACCTGGTATTCCTAACGACAATGAGTTGCTGCCGTATCTGAAGCAAGAATCCTCCAACAACTTCTTGGACATTGATCTCGAGGTTGATCTTATTAGTATGTATTTTTTTTTTCTTCTTCTTTCCCCACCATGACCATCATCGCTAGATACCCCACTTGATAACGACAAATGCTGACCGTGCTCACTTACACAGCTGCTGCGGGCCACAAGACCACCATCAGCCGAACGAATGCCAAGAACCTACTCTGGTCGTGGCCGCAGATGATTGCGCACCACACAATCACCGGATGCAACCTGCGACCTGGCGACTTGTTCGGCTCTGGCACCATTTCTGGCACCGAGTCGGGCACAGAGGGCAGTATTCTGGAGCAGACACATGGTGGCAAGGTTGCCATCAAGCTGGAAGGAGGTGAGGAGCGCAAGTTCCTCCAGGACGGAGACACCGTCATCATCCGCGGTGCGCACGGCACGGGAGATTCCATCATTGGCTTTGGTGAAGTGTCTGGTACTATTCAGGCTCCTCTTCCTTTGTTTTAGTTGTAAAAAAAATTATGAATCGAGAATGTGAAGATGAAAATAGATGGTAACTAGGTTTTTTTTATTTCTTGGAAAAAAAATACAATTCCTTTGCTCCTACTAATTGCTATCCTACACCTTCATTATTTAGTCCTCAACTCTTCTGGCGTGTCCGGCTGGTTGAAATAGTAGGCCGCAATGACTGCTGGATGGGTCATCAAGTTCTCAGTTATCTTCTTGACAGTCGGAAACAGCGAAAGGTCAACACCAAATCTCTCTGCGTTCCAGACCGCGGGCAAAAGACAGGCGTCCGCGATGGTGATTTGGTCGCCAAATGAGTACTTGCCAGCCGACTTTTCGGCAATGACCTCGTAAGCTCGCAGGCCATCGCTCATCAATTGCTGGTTCCAGTCCTCCGCCTTTGCTCCAAGCTCTCTCACGCGACGCATGATTCGTAGATTGGTGACGGGCTGGATGTCGGCGGCGACAATGTTCACCAGGGTGCGGACAACAGCTCTGCCCTTCGGATCGGATGTTGGGGGTAGAGTGGGAACCTGGGGGTGCTGCTCCTCCAAGTACTCCAGCGCAGCGACGGACTGGCAGATTTTGAAATGATCGTCTCCATCCTTTTTGGATACGAGGACCGGGACGGAGCCAGATGGGTTCAGGGCGCGATGCTCATCTGACACTTGCTCATTCTTGAGTAGATTGACGGGCACAAGGTCGTAGGGGATGGACTTAAGGTTCAGCACGATGCGGAGGCGAGCCGAACAGGATGACCTGAAATAGGAATAGAGAATATAGTCTGACATTTTGAATATGGTGCAATTTGCGTATTAGCTGCTGTCATCGCCGTTGTCACGCTCCGAGCTGGCTCCTGTGCATTCTATATTACTAGCTATTGATCTAATTTTGGGTGCTACCAGGATATCAGCAAGCTCCTCCAGAACCGAGGCCATCCGGCATTAGCCTTCATATGCCGGAAATGGCATTAGTGAGGGGATCTCATACGTGTGAGACTTTGGGGTAGACGGAATCTATTCCGAATCCGTGCGGGGGACGTCATCTCGGCGTAAGCCACAGTCACACTGACGAACATGTGATCAATGTGTATGTGTCACAGATCCTCCATATTTTACGAAACATTATGTGATTTGTTTTCGCCTGAGATATTGTTGGAGTATTGGGGACAGCTAGAGGGGCGCAAAAATGTGTCGTTTGGGGCGGGGTGGCGAGTGGAGTTGGAGTGATATCTGCACTCATGCTCTTTTGGAAGAGGTCATATTTTGCAGTTCGATTATTTTCGCAACCTATATCTTGTGGGTCCAACTAATTCTTTGTGGAACAGCAATTTTCCAAGCAACTTTTGAATCTAGGGCATTTGCACCAACCAAAAGCTCAAACTCTGAGTTTGCATCAATGACCCAACTTCGCGCTTTCGGGTCATACATTCCGAATCCATATGCATCCACACGGATCGTGACTAAATCTTCTTCACCAGGAAGAATGGATTTGGACTTTGCAAAGCCGCAAATTTGCTTCTTTGGCCTTGCAAGTCGTGTCGGCGAGGATTGAGAGACCCATGCGATCGCTGTTTGACGGCCAGGAATCTGGATGCCTCCCGTGTTTTTGATTCGGATCGACAGGGCCAAAGTAGTATCTTTCAATAAAATTTTCGAACTGATACTCTCTGAGGATATCGAAAAATCGTTGGGGGGAAGACCAAAGCCGATTGAAAATAAAGGTCGGGTCCCGAGGAGATCCCACCATTTGTACCCGACGTATAACCCTTCTGAGTAGTAAATCTCGAGAGATTCAGCAGGAAAGGAAGAATATGCTGGAGTATCCCCTATTCTCTTGGGAAATGTCACGGGCAGTCGGCCGGAGGGATTCGTCTTGCCAGTCAGAATCGCGGCCGCTGCGTTGCCTAGTTCCTGACCCTGGTACCAAGTGTACAACACGCCTTGAACACTTTGAATCCATGGTTCCATTTGCACTGGAGTTCCAGCCTGAACAACAACGATTGTTCGTCTGCAACTGGCAGCAACTTTGGTGATCAATCTCACCTGCTCACCAGGAAGCTCAAAGAGAGGAATATCTCCGCCCTCGGTTTCCCATTCCTTGTCGCGGCCAACAACAACGATCGCTGCGTCACAGTCGCTGGCAATTAGTGCCGCCCCGGCTGGAAGGTCCGAGGAGGTTTGCTCTTCATAGCCAAGTCTTATGCCTTGGAACTTATTCTCCATGGGAAGCATGAGCGGGACAAACTCCTCATTGAGCTGCCTATCGTGTGAGTGGTACTCGATCAAGACTTCATAATCTCGTCCGCCAACCATCTCCATCGATACTACAATTTCTTCGCAACCGTAGTTGAAGAAGAGGCTGCCTCTATCTCCAAAGATGCTCAGATTCTCTGCAACTAATTCGTTGTCAATGTACAGCTTCGATGGCCCTATTGATGCGAAGGAAATTTGGTGGGTGCCAGACGTTAGTGGCTTCAGGATTGATCGGACCCTGTAACAGTATTCCGTCTCGCGGTTCACTTCGGGAGGGACTGTTCCAAAGGTGACATAGTATAAATCATCGCTAATAGTAGTCAGTTTCAAGAGTTAGCGGGTTGGTATGGTGCGTGCATACGTATGTGTTGTTGCCACGATGGGGTTTTTAAAATCGTGACCAATGAACCAGTCTATGGCCGCGCCTCCCTTTCCTGTATCCGGATTTCTAGCGACTCTTGTGCTTGCGGTTGGGACATATCTGTTGACTTTGGCTCCGACGGAGAAAATGACCTCAGTTGATGTACCTTCAAAAGACGCCTTCACAGAGTCAAAGACGGAAGTCCAGTAGGGCGCTTTGATGTAAGCGCTTCCGCCCCCACCAGCAACAACCCGTTTGGCATTGGGCCCAACAATGGCCAATTTTTTAATGCCATCTGTGGGGTTTATAGGCATCGCATTCTCATTTTTAAGCATGACAATACCCTCGCTAGCTGCTCGAAGAAGCAGCTTCTTTGTTTCAGGGTCATCTCGACAGTACTCAGGGTCGTCTCGAGCATCCTCGAACTGCCCAGCTTTCTGAAGAAGCCCAAGAATGCGACTGGCGGATTCGTCCACCCGACTGAGGTCTACAAGCCCTTGCTTCAATGGCTCTTCTAACGCCACTTGGGACCTCTTTACCGGTGGGCCTGGCATTTCGAGGTCCAGACCAGCATTGATGGCTTCAACGCTCGAGTTGGTGCCTCCCCAGTCACTCATGAAGACACCATCCCAGCCCCACTCACTTCGGACGATGTCGGTCAAAAGCTCTTTGGATGCGTCACAATGGAACCCATTGACCTTTTGGTATGCTGTCATCATACACCAAGGATCGGCGTCGCGCACGGCCATCTGGAAAGGAAGAAGGTAAACCTCGCGTAGAGCACGAGGGGAGACTTTGACATCCACGTGGAACCGATCGGTTTCTTCATCATTTGCTATTCCTTCCATCAGCAAAATTTCGCCTGGTGAAATCGACAAAACTGACCTTCAAAATGTTTGGCTGTGGCACCGATTCCTCGCGATTGCAAACCTTGAATAAGAGCGGTGGCAAGTTTTCCACTGAGAAACGGATCTTCACTGAAAGACTCAAAATTTCGACCTCCAAGAGGGTGACGTTGAATGCACATGGTGGGAGCCAACAACACTGAGGCGGACTTGGATTTAGCCTCGTGACGGGTTAGCCAGATGAACAAGGTCAAGCCACCGTATTACAAACCTCCTCTGCAAAAGTCTGGCCAATCTCGTACATGAGGTCAATGTCCCATGTGGCGCCCATGCTGACACCGCTGGGGAAGAAAGCTGCTGGGGTGCTTTCCCCAAAAACCTGTCCCCGAGCACCAGAGGGGCCATCAGTCACCTGCAACCCAATTAGCTTGATGCGGAGAGACGAGAAAGAAGGACAGTGGTGAATGTCCAACAATGCTCATCCCACCAACCTTGAGGTTTGGTATTCTAAGACGACTGACCGCTGCAGTGCGCCATGTTGATTCTCCAGCGAGTAGCGATAGCTTCTCTTCGAGAGTCAACTGTGCTAACAGGGCTTTGATCTTTTCTTGGGTCATATCGGTCATCATGTAAGGATGAAAATTTTACATAAATACGGGTGAAATTCACAATTTAGTGGCAACCTTATGTCATTATTTAAAACCCAGTCTCGCCTCCATTACCCGCCATGAATTCCGCTTCCAATTCTGCGCGTGGTCATCGTCACTTCAAAGGCTCCATTGACGTCCAGAGGAGATAAGGCCATCCAAATAGGGCCGGAAGGCACATTCCGCTCAGCAGAGGGCTCCACCAGGGCACTAGGCGGAATTCGCATTCCGCTTTTGATAGCAGCCGCAATCGACCATGTTCAGATCTGTATTCTAATGTGCGAGGGATAACGAAATAAGTGGACGGAGTAAAATAGTCCAATTGTGGAGCAGGAGACGAAGCTGATATACAAGAATACAGTCTAGTCCTGGACTAGCGACCATGTTCATCAGAGCATATGTCGAATATCAACAATGATTGTTGAATCTGTTTCTCTGGAAGCCACTGATGCGCCGTGCTTTCAGCCTCTACCCATGGCGGCAAATAACTCTATCTGCGATAAAAATGACGAGACGGTTTCTGCAACTAGCTCACCCCCTTCGACTTGCTCTTCTATAAACACGCTTGCTCGAATCGCGGGATATAATCTACCTACCACTCAAAGGGCGATTGTAACCCCAAAGGTAGGGCAGCAACTGAATTTGGAATGCAGGATTGTCCCAGTGCGAGACCCTGAACTCGATGAGGCCGTTGTTAGAATCGAGTACACCGGTATTTGCAGAAGTGTATGAAACCCCACGGTTGAAATTGTAAATAATCTAACGTATTTGAACAGGATGCGTGTTTTTCCGTGGGTCCAGAGCCCGGATTTCCCGAATTTGACCATATCGCAGGCCACGAAGGCATCGGTAAAGTGGTGAAAGCCCATGATCCCGCACTAGTTGGACGAGCAGTGGGAATTCGATACCTCGCATCATCCTGCCAATCTTGCACATACTGTCTGCGGGGGCTACCGACGTCATGCCCATTTCAGTTGGATGCGCCTAAACACATTTCTGGCACTTTTCAGGAGTTCGCGACCGTACCAACGCGTTGTCTTTTGCCACTGCCAGACTCGTTGATGTCTACGACTACAGACCACGCGCTTTATGCGGCGGCGCTCTGCTCAGGATCAGCGGCTCTCATGTCACTAAAATACACGAACGCCAAGCCAGGAGATGTTATAGTGGTTTTTGGTATTTTGGGCGGCATTGGACACATGGTTGGTGCCATTGCAAAAAATGTCATGGGTCTCAGGGTTGTTGGAGTTGATCTCGAGCACAAACTCGAAGCGCTGCCGGCCTGCGCCAGTCACTTCGCTGATAGCTTTCTCCCAGCTACGGCGGCAGACGATGTTGAAGGCTGGTCGAGATTTGTTGCCCTGTTGCATGAAGAATGCACGAAACTGAGACCAGCGAGAGCTTTTGCCAGAGGCCCAGAGGCCGCCGTCGTTTGCAGCAGCAAAATCAGCGCATTCAAGAGGGTGGACGAATGTGTCTGCGATGGGGGCAGTATTGTGTGTTCAGGGTAAGTGAGGGCTCATACTTTGATCGATGTTCTGCCGGATAATACTGACTTTTGAAGCGTTCCGCGAGACGGAGTGGATTTTGCGATTCCATTGGCCCGTCTGGTTGAGCGAGGCCTACACGTTTATGGCACACTGATGGGCGGGAGTTCTGTGGCGCTGCAGGTGATGGAGTACATCAATATGGGTATTGTGAAGCCACTTGTTACCACGGCGAGTCTCGAAGATGTTCCTGGTTACATGCACAAGCTAGTAAACTGTGAGATAAGTGGCAAGGTGGTTGTACGAGTAAGCGAGTAGATATATTTGACATCAAACAGTTTCGAACATTTGATAGGAACCACGTGAACTAGTCGAAAATTCAAGGCGCATATGCACCAAGACTATAAAACATGACCCCAGCCCTAATCCTAAATATTTTACATCTCGATGCAATGCTTGAGTAGTTGCCAGTGCTTATTCGATACTCTTTGTGTCGGTTAAAAAATTACCAACTATATCAGCCCCAATCTTAGCCTGCTCTTTCAAGCATGGGGTTTGCATTGTTTGTCCACAGTAGGCCAAATTGTTCAGCAAAAATTCTTCATATTCTCTCGTCACATACTCTGTTTTTGAAATGTGCATCGCGTGAATGCAGAATCAAGAGATGGAAAAGATGCCATCAAATAGAAGAACAAAAATATTGATTGACTTGGCGAGTCCAACTCTTTCAACACATGTGGATCTAGATTTGGGCCATAACAGACATCGTCTGCGCTCGTCCAATACTGTGTAAAAAACCACTCACGAGTACAAAACAGTCCCATATCATCGACTAATTAATAATTTTACGTGATTTTGGGAAAGTAAAAAAGCAAAAGAAGAAGAAGAAGAAAGAAGGGGGGGAAAGGGAACGAATGAGGCAGGCACTCGTGGCTCCCTACTCGCTCGTTGCATTTCGCGGGTTTCTCTGAAAGTTGGTGGTCACCGCGTTATTTAATGGTGTTTTCAAAATCCACTGCTACGAACTGGACCGTGTGTCCGTTTAATCAGAGCGTGCTTGAGGTGAGTGAGCGGAATGTAAATTCCTGATGGAGCAAATTTGCTGTGGGTCTTGAGAGCGAGGCGGAATATGAATTCCTGGTCTGACGGATTCGCCAAGAGTTTCGGATTTTTACGATCGCAGTTTGAGAAAAATTCGAAAGATGAAAAAACGCCCAATCAATTTTCTTTTTCATTTAAAAATACCATTCTTGATTCATGTGGTGATACCAATCCTGTGCTATCATGCTGAGCACTCGATGCCCAAAGCGAAAGGGAACAAATGATGGGGAGTACCTCGAATTTAGATATCAATAGGCTCTAGTTTGTTGCAGTGGCGGATTTGCACTAATAAACCGCCAGTGAAGATAACTCCAGCCTTATCTCGTATTTATTTCATCCAATAGAAGCTGCGAGATTGTTCGGGGCGCTGATTCAGTGTGTAACTTTCAAGCATGAAGCTACAGCCCACCAACCCCACATTAATTCTCTTTGTCCTGACGCCAAGGAATATTTCTCCGCAAAGACTATTTTTGCTTAATCCTGTTAAGTGGTGACTCTAACTACACCGGGATGGAGTCATCATCACGGCGAGGGGGAGGCGGACTTTGGCGAACCTTCAGTGACGCCGATGAGCAGATGGTGCTTCAGGACACCTGGTAAACCACTTAATTTTACTTTGTCCACGAACGCCTAGATTATGCTCAGGCGTCCGAGTTTTAGTGGTGCGGACTCAGTGCGGACTTCATGCGGACTCGTGTACAAAAGCCCAGTCTGACTACGATAGAAGCACTCAGAGTAAAATGGTGCAAATATATAAGACTCTAGTTTTCTTGAGTTGAATTAACTGCTTCTATTATCACATATCAACACAGCATCATTCCATCAAATAAATACACATCTTCAACATCCAAAAGCTTCTACTCGTTCCTTCACAATGGCGAAATCTGTCTGTGTCATCACCGCGACTGGACTGCAGGGCCAGGCTGTGGCAATGGAATTAGTGAAGCGTGGCTACAGAGTTTCGACACTTGCTCGAAACATTTCCTCAAAGCCTGCCCAGAAACTCCGTGCCATGGGAGCCACGGTCCATGAAGGGAATCTGGACTCCAAGGAAGCAATCCAAACTGTTATGAAGAGAGCTGAGAGCCTCTTCTTCGCTGTCCCCGTGGGTCTTGGCACAGAGGTGGAGCATGCCAAAAGCATCCTTGATATAGCCCAGGCCAGCGGAGTGACCCAAGTCGTCCACTCTAGCGTGGCGCGTGCTGGAGAGCACCAGTCATTCCCTGGCTGGGATGACGAAAACCCCTCGGGCTGGTATTGGAAGCAAAAGGAGGCCATTGAGATCATGGTGCGCGACCGCGGGTTCAAGCACTGGACTATTCTGCGCCCGGCCTTACTGATGCAAAACTTCTGCTTCCCAGTGTGCGACTTTCTATTTCCGGGACTCGCAAGCATCCAAACATTGCAGGTTGGGCTAAAGCCCGAGACGAGGATGGATCTGATTCATTCTGGCGATATTGGGGCTTTCGCGGCCAGCGCCATCGATCAGCCTTCGACGTACCACGGCAAATACATTTCGCTCGCCGGGCAAAAGCTCACAATCGGCGAGGTTGCTGAATGCTTGGAGAAGGCGCATGGCAAAAAGGTTACAATCCAGTACCTCGAGCAGAAGGAGGCGGAAGCGCTCGCAGACCAAGGCAGGCAGGATATTTTATCGCAGCTGTGGCAAAACGAAGTCGGCTACGGCGTTGACATTGATGCTCTGAAGACTTTTGGAATTCATCTCACCAGCTTTTCTGAGATGCTCGAGACTGCAGAACTGGCATGGTGAAGGATGGACGCGAACAGCTCCATGTCTTTGCATGGTTTGTCACTAGTTAACAGTCAATCTCTATATCCACAGATTTATTTTCAAATGACGCCTTCTTTTATTTCGCTTTTATGTCAAGTTCCAAATATGAAGCGCTCATAAAGTGATAGTAACCGGACTAACCAGATCATAAGAATGGCGAGCACTCTATTATTTCTCTGCTCAGTAGGTTGTATAGAGTAGTCTGGGATCCTTGAGTCAGAACATTTCCTTGAAAATGCCGGCAGCCGAAAATACAAAACAGATTAGGGGTATAGTGGATTATCTTAGGGTTGGTATTGTAAAGAGGGGATGGAATAGGGAGTATATATAGCGATGGAACGGCCAAGATCAAGGTTTTGGAGCCAAGTGTTTAACCCTAACCCTAGGGTAGTATGACCCTTAATCTAACCCTTACCCTAACCCTGAGCGCAGCCGTCAAATTCTAGGCTCTAGATTCTGGCCCACGGTTACATGGTGCTAGAAATTGTGTGGAGAGGTACACCAAGAAGTTACTGAACTGTCTACTAGCATTATATAACTCACACAGAATTCCAGATTGTCTTGACTTGGAGTTTCGCAATTGTGAGGCTTTGGCAACAGTGACCCCAAAGTGCGACCGTACTAGCCATCAGGCTCCCAGTCACCCAACGCAGCGGCTCACTGGGAGATGACCGGTATCAAATCTCTCCTTTCTGCTGCGGCGGGGAAATTCCACCTGGGGCCCGAGAAATATTGACAACAAGAACAAATATCACCAGTTGAGTTGGTGAATATTCCGCTGTGGCTCTTGGGTGCCCAGCTGGAGTCGGTCCCCTGTCTTGGCGCACCGTGCACACACGACTCCTGTGGTGAGGAACGTATATTCCGCTTCGCCTAGGATCAACCCTGCACGCTAAACGGTGATATCTCTTGCAATCTTGGAGCAAAACTCAGAACTTGTAGCGTAATTGGCTTTATCGCCCGGCTCAAAACATGGATGCGAGCAAGACTAGAGTCTTAGCGTGGCAAGCAGTAGGCTTGCTCAAGTTATTATAAATGAGTGGGTTGCGGCTCATTAGCCGCACTGAGCTGTTTATGATCGCCAAACTTGTCCCACTCTACCTGCCCCAAGAATTATTGGATCCTTGCCAAATCCACATTCTGTTCTCACACTGCATCAGGGTTCGAGATCTAGGTTTTTTATTTTATTTTTGATCCATAGTTGTGATCTCATCAACTCTTCTGTTTTAGTGGAATTCCTTTCCTCCTTCTTCACCTATCCCGGGTCTCAACATGTCCGAAGTCAAAAAGTCCATCTCGGTCGACAAGCCTGACGACCTCGAAGCCATTCACGACGATGTTGACAATATCCCCGTCAACACCACCTGGCAGGAGCGCTTCGCCCAACTTGGACGTTCATGGCGTGCCACTGTTGCCTGCTTTGCTTGCGCAAGCCTTGCGGTCTTGATTGGATACGATTTGACCTTGATCGGGTCCATCATTGCGAATGCGGAATTTGTTATCAAGTTTGGCGTTTACCATGAAGACCTTGACTCATGGACCTTGCCGGCCAGTCGACAGCTTGTGTGGACTGTCTGCCAATTTGTGGCTGCTATTCTGGGCGCATTTTTGGTGGGCACAATCAATGACCTATTTGGGCGCCGGATCTGTTTTTATGCGACCCTGGCGTAAGTGGACCATCTCCCGATCATCTTGATAATCTTTCATCACTGAATCGTGGGCAACTAACTCAATTCTCATAGACTAACAATGATTGGTACCATTGTTGAACTCTTCTCTCCCAATTGGAAAGTTTGGATTGTTGCTAAATTGATATTCGGTATGGCCATGGGTTTTATGCAAGGCAACACACAAACATACGTGTCAGAGCTAGCACCAACCCACATTCGAGGATTCCTGCTCTCTCTATTCCAATTCTGGATTACCCTTGGGTCCTTTTTGGCGTCTTGCGTACTCGAAGGAACTTCTAAAATCACAGGAAGTTGGTCATGGAAAGCGGCCATCATCTCCCAATTTGGAACCGGCTTCGTTTGCGGAGTCTTGTTCTTTTTTCTTGTCCCCGAATCACCTTACTATCTTGTCAGCTGCGAACGCTTTGATGCGGCTGAGAGATCACTTTCAATCCTCCGCGGATGCGAACCAAACTACTCTGCCCAAGATGATTTGGAGGCGATCAAGACAACCATTGCCCATGAACGGGAGCTTGGCGGCGACAAAGTGTCTTACCTTGATTGCTTCAGGGAAGCTGACCGTCGCCGAACACTTCTTGCATGCCTCCCGATGATTATGCAGCAATTTGCCGGTTACCCTCTTTGTGGAAATTATCTGGCTTATTTCCTGAACCTCTCAGGTTTGTCAGACGCATTTCTCATCACTGTCATTTCCAACATCCTGTCTCTGTTTGCCATCATGGTCGCTTTTATGCTCGTTGAGCATATCGGCCGGAGACCGCAGCTCATGTTTGGCATATACGGCATGGCTCCTTGCCTCATTGCCATGTCGGTCTTGGGGTGGGTCGGTGTCGGCACCAGTGGCAACGGTCGAGCCTTGGCCGCTTTCAGTATTATTTGGAATGTTCTCTACTATCTCTCATTGGGAGCTATTGGTTGGACTATTGTTGGTGAAATCTCTTCTACCAGGTTGCGGGCAAAGACGACGGCTATTGCCACTGCTGCTAATGCCGTCGTCAACCTCGGGTGGTCGGTCGCGATTCCGTATCTCATTAATGCGGACGAAGCGAATCTAGGATCTAAATCAGGTCTTATCTTTCTAGGACCTCTGATAATCCTTGGTGTTATTGCTTTCTTCGTGGTACCTGAAACTAAAGGCAAGTCCTGGTCGGAGCTTGATCAACTGTTTGAAGCAGGTACGCCTGCGCGCAAGTTTTGAAGAATTTGTTGGTTGTTTCAGGCCATCTTTCTGTTCCACCTTGGCATGCATATTTATGCGAATCAGCGCCTGTTGTGAAGGACTGAAGTGATTATGTAGCAATTTATCTTATTCATGTGCTAAGGGTTGAATTGTGTGAATCGATGAACGTCTGACTGGCCCTCATAAAAGCAAATGCAGCTGGCTCGAATCAAACATTGATCTATGGTTGACTGGGATGAGCCACATGCCAGTCAAAATCAAAGTCGCCCTCATCCTCCTGTGCAGCGAACGCTAGGTCTAGGCCCATATTCAGATAATCAGGGAACAGTGCAAGAGATTCAACATCTGAGAAGATGTCAGTCAACCAGCCATTCGCATATCACATAAAATTGTATCTTACCTTGTCGCTGGACAGCCTCTTCGATCGTTTCTTGCAAATCAAATTGTAGGCTCTGCTGTCCATCTTCGCTACCGAGGAAACCCCGTGCTCTGTTGCTGGGATTCAATCCGACATCCTCAGTGACAAGAGAAGGAGATAGGCCATCTTCAGAGAAATGCGACGATGTTTGGCCGATTTTCGTTTGGATAATCTGCTTGACTCGAAGATAGTACCGTCGCGCCGGGGTCCATGATTCAGACAGCTCCATCAATGTTTTTGTGCAAGAGTCGACCCTTTCTATTTTCACCGTCTTGGCCTCCCCACCTTGATCATTGAAGGCATGCAAAAGCACCAAAACCGCCGAGAGCGTACAGTGTGTCGCTGTCATCGGACTCATTCGAAAGCTCCCAAAAGCCTCTCTGTACATATCACCCAAAAGGCTGATTTGCTCTGCTGCATCAAGGCTGAGATTCGTAGCCTTTTGGTTGAAGTCACTTTGAGTCTTCTGAGCTTGTGAGTTGCGAGCGTTTGGTATGAACGGCTTTGTTAATAGAATGATGGATGTGTGGTAGACCATGCACAAAGTATAGGCTTGCGGAAAGATATTTTTAGACCCAGAACGCCCTGGCTTCAGGTCAGACGATAAGCTGTAATACCACCCTTTCAGCATCAATAGACACGAGTCAAAAAAGGATTGCCTTTGCATTTGGGGGATCAACCGCTTTGGGCCGTATCTGAGAAAATGAGTGAGTCATCCGTAAGCATGCTGGTGTCTACTTACAAACTGCACAGAATCTTTTCCAAAATCTGAGCGTGGCTATTGAAAGAATCCCGTAGTGTTGCAAGCAGAATGGGATCATGAGAGCATTTACTGGATGAACTGTTGGCATGCGATGATGCTCCGGGGTGGGATACTGCAGCTTGAGAGTCCTATTCAATTCAGCACATGCACTGATTGGGCCTAGATGAACTATTGAGAACGGAACCAAGACATACCAACATTGTGCACACTCTGCCCGTGTAGCTCGCCGAAAGTTTGTCGGTAGAGTATAAAGCCCAGTAGAGCTGCCTTCGAAGCCTGGCTTCATCCTGGCTTATCCGATTCAATTCGACAAGTTTGTTAGGGTCAAGGTTCAAGCCCATGTCCAAAGCCAGTCTGTTGGCCATGCCTTGATATAGCCAGCCGGTGGCATCATATCCGAATGCCTTGAGAGAGTTAGAAACGCAAATTTCCATGGGGCGAGCACTTACAATGTACAGTGTGCCCAAAATGGCTAATGACTGAAGAGTCGTGATACCGGGGCACTTCAATTCAAAATGAATCAAGACTTCAGCAGTTTCGAGAAAAATGCACCCGGCAGTGTTAGGCTCATTATCATTGTGTCTCACCTCGGGACGATCTGAGTAGCGCGACCCGGCCGCAAGCATGCAGCTGAGGAGAAGTGGGCTGAAATAGCGACCGCCTGTATCCTTGCTCTCGCGAAAAAGTCGTTCGTCAACGATGTGAGTCCATGGTTGCTCCCAGAAGAAGTATAGCTCAAGCAGATGTGACTCAAGCTCTTCGGAGATCTCGGGAAGCCCTTCCATTACATGAGAATACAAGTCCAGCTGTTGGCCATAAGAGTCAGGAAAGCTGTGATCGCTGTCTGCTTCGGCTCTGTATTTCTCCACACGAGCTGTTGAGTCAGTAAAAAGTTAAAGTCTGATGTATTTGATATGAATACCTGGTAACAGTGGCCAAAATTCAGGCCGACCACTGGCTGGACCAAAATACCGAGTTTCCCCGCTTTGGTCAAAATCCAACGATTCTTCAAGATTTAATGCATCTGAAAATTCTACGCTAAGCCTATCAAGCCCCGCGGAAGGTTTCGAAAAAGGCTGCTGTGAGTCGGATGCTTTGAAGTCGCCTTTCTCTTTTAACTGGGCCACGGCCTCATCAATGTCGATGGAATGCAGCCACAAGATCTGCTCCAGTAGAGTTATGCGATTCTGGAGTTGACGAACGTATGCCATTGGTGCGGTCCCACGTTTAATGTCTTGGGCTGCATATATGCAATTCAGTTTCCGACTGAGGCATCGGGAGCAGGGCGTCTTTCCATCGCACTAGCACTGGTAAGTTTATCTGTATGGTTTTGAGGGAGATTTATGCAAACAGACCTTGGCTCTCCGTCCTCTACAAGCTTGGCATGCCTTGGAAACGTATTTGCTTCTTGATGTAAGCGGCCTTCTGTCAGCAGGGGGTCCCGCGCCCTCCTGCTGCCCAGGGCTCAACTCTGGCGGCATGGCAACGTATTCGTGATCTGCAACTTTAATGATGTACAAGTTAGGGGATATGATCAAACCGTTTAAAATTGCGGAGAAGGATGGGTGTCGACTGTGATTGTGAAATTTGACTCTATCATATGGGCACTGGCGGAATGTAAATTCCGTCACTGTCAACTTATCATCACGTGGGATATTAGATTGAAAAGCAAGTAAATGAAGATGTATTAGCATTTATAACTCACTGCAGGAAAAATTAGGCATTTTAGAGTATTTTAATCGTATCTATTTATATGTTTGAATGTCGATTCTTTCTGATGAGTGTATGTGTATTGCTACCAACTAGAATCATGAATGCGAGCAGTATCTCCTAGTTATTGCGTCTTGTAAGTATGACGACTTCAGATATGTTCAACTAGCCTCAACTATCGGTTTCCATAGGTACCGCATCCTCGTGGTCGCCATATTCATCTAATTCTTCATTGCGTTGAGATCCATTCAATTCAACATCATGCTGGACCTTTGCAGCATCGTAAATAGCCAAATAAGCCACGTCAAAATGTATCTGAGAGAGCTTATGGCAAGGCAAAAGATATTTTTCAGGCTCTTTAGGTTTGATGATACAAGTTTGCCCGATCGTAGCTGGCAGCCCAACGGTGTAGCATGCAAGCGGGTGGCACCATTGAGGCCCCTCGAGGCCAGCCAGCGACATTGCAGCATTATTCTTGTCAACCATCATGGCCGGCCTTAATTCTAGTTTATTAGGCTAGGGCGTTTAATGCGTTCGATTCGAGGTTATTGCGCTTAAAAAGGAAAATTCCAAGCCAATGTATAAAACTGACGTCGGATTAGTCTGTACCGTTATCTTAGCTCAGCTGAGCTCAAATCCTTCGCAAGAAAGCCACCTAGAATAGCGGGTACCTGCGGAGACATGCGCAATGTTAGAGGCAGGATTGTTCCCGCCCATGGCAAGCTGACACGACCCAACCATTACGACTTGCGCTAGATCTGCGGGTTGGGCAATAGTTCGTGAATCGACCCTTGCTTTCATGGATGCGCTTGGCCAAATCCAGGGCATTTGTGAAGCTATTTGTGGGGTTTCTACTCGTGCTTGAAAGCTGAACGGTCTGACGATTGTGTACCCACATTTCAGCCAGCCTCAAATTTCCATTAACCTCATTATTTGTTACGATTTGGGCATGATTACGGATCGGCCGAGCCCAAAAGTTTGCAGAGTGCGAGATTGTGGGCCACAGGCGCAAGGCATAAAAGGCCTGCAATCCCAGACTGTCCAGAGTGATACAATTTTAGTACGTTTGGAGGACTTGATACGAAGAACGAACGCATACAAAATCCTTACCGCCTGCTGGAAAGGAATCATCATCTTCTACCACAAACTCATACACACCCACGACTATTTTCAACCTTTGGCCTCTCAAACGTTCGTTGTCCGCACCAGGAACAACCAATCTCCTCTAGAAACATGGGTCTTTTCGATTTCATCGGTTCTATCGGCCAAAGCGTCACGGATGTTGTACGAGGCAGGATACTTCCCTGAATATTGAAGAATTCTAACCCTCAGCGACAGGTCATCAATTCACCGGTACCACAATATATCGAGAGCGCCCGCAAAACCTTCGCCGACATTGGCTTTAGTATGTATCCATGTCACGGATCAAAGTAAAGAGAGACTAAATTATTATGCCATAGATCCCGTGCCTCAGGTCGCTTCCGATCTCTTCGAGCGCATCACAGGTGGACTTCAAAACTCTCCCAACCCCGAAGAGGACAAATAGGTCAATGTTTCATGTTTAAGGATATTTCTGTAACAGGTGGACCGGAATAAGGAGTTGCCGTCATGTTTTCTTAATGTTAATATTGTAAATAATAAGTTTGATCTTGTCTATTTTCTCTACTGCTGAGATATTTCAACTTTGCTCCACCAGAAATCCGATTCTTTGCTTGCCCAAGTATCATCCAACAATTCAGCTGGCGGTCCGACTTCTCCACCAACCAACTCTTTATTGTCTTTGGCGTAAATCAGAATCTTTCCGGCTTCAGGATCATATTTATCCCAGCTAGGTCTTTCGCTATACTTGCCGCGCACCGCATTTGGATCGCCCGTGCAGATAAAGCTTACCGTATACGCGTGCAGTGTGGCTGATAGCTCTTCTTGAGCCTCAGACTTGGCACACATGGCTGAATCTCGCATCTGGTAAAACATGCTGCTGCCGTGTCGCGCACCGGTAATTTTGTCCAATTCCAGGGCCCAGTGGTAGAGAAACACAGGCACGTCCCTTGCGGTGAAATGGGCAGTTTGTCTAACGGGTGCGACATACGCGTACTGCGCATACGCCGCCTCGATGCGCTTAAACATTGCGCCGACGCCAGCGCGGTCTTCTTTGTAAATTGAGTCTTCGACCTTAAGCGGATCTGGATACAAAGCATCAATGGTGCTTAGGTCGTCATCGCTCAGCTGCGGCAGCAGAGTCTTCCAGAAATGGGTAAACTCTTCCGACTTGGACATGCTCTTGTCGACGTAAATGGAACCTTCATTGGTGGTGAAGCCGGTCATAATGGGCACTTTGTGCCACAGGCCTTGTCTCCACGAATCGATGGGGCGACGGCGGATGACCTCGCCGTCGATGACGGGTTGGAACGCCCATCGCAGACTTGGGTTGTACTTGTAAAACACGGTCGTTTGAGCGCTTGCGATTTCGGAAACGGGAAGAGAGCGCAGGTATGTGAAAACTTCGGGTGCAGAGAGATTTTCTGGACATTTTACTTCCTTGAGGAACTCTGCGAATTGCTCCTCGTGGATGAGCGCGTCGGGGTTTCGGACGGCTCTAGATGTGGGCGCTCCGGACTCCATGATGACTCGGTGGAACAGCGGCGGCTTTCCCTCTTCATAGTTGAGAAGATGGTATCCAATCTGCAATTTTATTAGTTTTGCCATGTTCAAACAGTGTTAGAAAAGGGTCTTACCGAGTGTGCACCTGCAGAGAGACCGAAGAGCGTGACGTTGTTTTTATCGCCTCCAAAGTAGCCAATGTTTTCTTGCACCCACTCCATGACGAAGATCTGGTCCTTCAGTCCCAGGTTGAGCACGCCCTCTTCGGCGCTCAATTTAGAAGGCAGAAAGCCCAGTGCGCCAATGCGGTACCCAAAGGACACGCCGATGAATGGCGCTTCGGACCAGCCAACCATGGCTGCCGTGTCATGCATGGCGGCATTTCCGCGGTTGAAGGCGCCGCCGTGGACGTACAAAGCCACTGGCAACGGCGTCGACTTTTCGTCATATCCAGGCGGGCGGAAAATGTTCACGGTGAGGCAGTCCTCGCTTTCCTCGAGGTCAGGGCCGCAGACGACAAATTGGCGTGCATATGCGCGGGGTCCAAATTGTGAGGCGTCGATCGTGTCCGTTGACGGCTCCAGCTTGACGAGCGGGCGGAAACGACGGTCGCCTGTTGGTGGCAAGCAATAAGGGATTCCCTTGAAGCTCTCTACTTCTCCTGGCCATCTGCCCGTTTCGCGGATACCGATAACGGTTCCCTGCGGCAGGGTGACCGATGGCCGGGATGATTCTCTATCGCCTCCCATGGCGTGTAAACAACAGAGCTAGGGTGAGAGGAGAGCGGCAGGCAATCTGAGGCGACAGTGAAGGGTAATGTCGCAGCTTTCAATTCATCGAAATTAATGTAATGAGATAATAATCAAGATTTATGTCTGGCCAAATCGCATTTAATCGCTTGATTTTATTCACGCTCCTCGTTTCGGTTCTACTTCTGGCCTGCGATGATGCTCAGCGGGGACAAAATGACCGAATCGCGGCCATGACGACCCCTCCAAAGCGGGGCTTATCTTGGCCGCGGAATCCCAAATCCCTTGCTTGCTTTGGACCATTGCGATAAGGAATGGTGCTATCAATGGAGCTCTGAATACGCTAACACTATGCGCTGAACAACGTCTTTATGTGTCTGCTCAAAATCATCACGTCCCAACCATATTCCCATCACTTGTCGTACCACCACTCAACATGCAATCAACCCATTCCCTGCAACATTCCCTATGCTCTTCAACGTCCGCGATCAGCTCTTCATTCAGCTCAGGACTTCTTATTACAATAGGATACAGGTCATCTATGGGTCCGGGCGATGGTTGCTGGTGCACCACAGCCCCGTCATCATCGATATACTCCTTGGGCGAAGCGACTCCCAGGTCATACAGCCGTTTCAAAAGTGACCCATGCCCCGAATGACCTCGTTTATAGCAATCGACCATCACTTTTGAAATAATCTTGCACGATTCGTCATCCCGTACGTTCTCGACGTGTATTGAGATGGCAGAGATCAAATTTTCAGCATCCTCTGAATCAGGACAGCGATAAGAAATCATTCTGTGGTCGATGAAGTCTACGCCCCACGCCTCACCATTCAGATCCATAGTGATCCCGACAACAAACGGCTGTGCAGGTAGCACTGGGGATGTATCGAGTACCTGAGAGATCGCCACGACTTCTGGGCAGCTTTCGAGTTCAGGTTGATCGGAGAGCGCTACCTTGAGGGACAATCGAATTATTGTGTATACTGGTAAAAGTATGAAGGTCTGGTACATGGAGCCCTCGAACGTGGAGCCCTCCTCGTACGTGGACCACTCGAACATTAAAAATGACTCTTCCACGCCTCGAAAGATGCAATTAGATGATCGAGCAGAGGTCGTAGTAAGTGTGCAACAAGAAAGCTGTTCCAAACAGGCCCCCCTTCTTACCAATTGTTCTACCCTTGAACAATTGGCCAAAAAGTAATGTCTGGCATCGTTCCGGCGCTCATACGCAGCTATCTGTAGGAAAGATGCATCGTCAAAGAGAATGTGCGCGCAATGTTCTATTGGGCTTACATTAAGACAAAAAAAGGGGTTTCGGAAAAACATCAAAGAATGTTTGACATTTATTGCAGTTGCATTCTCCAAAAGAATACGAAACAGCGGGGATTTCAAAACTTCCTCTTTTTTCATGTGGCTGATGTCAGAGCATAACAGAGCTGACAGTGTAAGTTGACTGTCCTCATATCGTGAAATACGCCGATGTATATAATCTAACAGCCCTTCTCTCACGCAGCAGCTCAGGAACTCGGCCTCGGACAATTTCCCTGAAGTTTTTTTTGCTACGCTTGACAGCAATAAGCCTTGCTGGTTCAAGGCCCAGCACAGATCCACAAGCTTGAATCGCAGTTGGCGATGCAGGTCTCGATCAGCGTCTTCTTTTGGATCAGTTGTTGAATTGTTTATGCCGGAGAGAGTGTCTCTGAGGGGGTCGCAGTGGTATGCGTACCGAGAATTTTCGAAGAATGCAGGAGGCATTTTAAAAATTCTGCCAGCAGCCAGAGCCCCTTTCAATATGCTGAACCTGATCTCTATGCTTGACTGGGTATAATGTCTAAGGACTTGCTGGCCGGGTAGCGCGTCTTGCAAAAAGTCGTACACCGTTCGATGAAGAAAGCGGATGTAGGCGCGGTCCCCACCTATGTATGGGGCCAGGGCACTGTAGTCATTGAAACGCAGCGGCGGCGGGGGATAGTTAGGATTGGCCGGAGAAATAACTAAAAGCCCAGCACAACGGATGAGAACATGATTCTCAAATTTTTTGCATTGGCGGAGCAGTTCTTGTACCGGGAGAACCGGTTTGTTCTCGTCAAGCAGCTGATCCGAGAGCGATGTGTACGCAAGCATCAGGTCAAAAACAGACAAGTCTACTCCAGGACTGCTCTTGTGAAATTCCATCACAAGTCGGAAAATATGCGCCATTTTTTGACGATAGATGGGCGAATCCTCACTCATTCTCTTGAGCATGTCTTCATATAGATCAGTCAGACTTCCAGGCAGGCTATTGATTCTTTGCTGAATTTCGGAAACATCGTCTCCGAGTTCCAGCCCCCTCAAGACATTTTTAATCGCTAAACTTAGCCAGAGAAACACGCCCTCGCATTTCCTGATGATGGAAGACAGTATTTCGTCTGCCTTCACGTTAGCAATGTGCGCATTTTTCAATCGCTGGCCCAGGTTTTCTTCGGCATACAAGCAGAGATCCCTGAATGTCAGGTCCTGGATATAAAGCTGGGGATATACTTCCAGGCCCTTTTTCAGGAGAGGCTCTGGTCGACTTGACAAGCATATTTTGATGTTGGGATGTCGACTGAGTTTTTCAATATCTTGTAGCAGTTGTGAAACGCCATCATCAGGGTGTACCTCATCTAAGCCGTCAAGGAAGATGCAAATAGGTCTACCGTAGTGAGAAATTACTTGATCGGTAACCATAAGTAGCTCATTTTGCGACCAGTCAGTATCCGCGTCCTTTCTCTTGAGGCTAGGAATCTCTGTGAGAAGTAGATCTTGTGCTTGTTCATC
The DNA here is from genome assembly GCA_001879505.1 of Calonectria pseudoreteaudii. Taxonomy (NCBI): domain Eukaryota; kingdom Fungi; phylum Ascomycota; class Sordariomycetes; order Hypocreales; family Nectriaceae; genus Calonectria; species Calonectria pseudoreteaudii. The sequence goes on from KV875271.1 coordinate 304,664, forward strand.
ACTCTGGAGCAACTGGAATAGGAGTGCGCATAACATCCCCTTGATACTTTGCTGCATCCGAGTCCCTGGACGCCAGAAGAAATGGGAGATGAGAGCTGTAGTAGGTTTCCAACTCTCAAGTAGCGAGCGAGTTCTTGGATCATTGAGAATAAACTTGATCAAGGTTGTTTTTCCCGAGCCTGGTTTCCCAGCTATCCAATATATCTGCTCGTTAGATCTCAGCCAATCCGAAAATCTGTCCCAATGTTGCTCCACAGGCTCATCATAATAGTCAGAATCATCATCACTCGATTCTGGAGGCTCATGAACAGTTTCATCAACTTTATCTTCCGCAGAAAGATCTTCAGGCAAAGAGCCGGATGAATCTTTAGTGTCGCACAGACTGGAGTCAGAATCTGTGGCCTCAGATATTTGATATTCAGATTCATCTGAGTTCGATTCGGGGAAGTACGGTTGTTCTGAAAAGACCCACTGAAATGTATTTTCATAGGCTTCGTTAATGTCGTTTCGACGCTGGTTCATGTTGGCGTATTTCAGGCTCCCGAGGAGTTTCTCGTGCACAGCTCCTCGCGCTTTTTTCAGATCCACGGCCTCCATTTGCATGCCAATTTGCACCGCAGCAGCATCCGCAGTGAATTTCAGGTTTCTCTCCATTTCTGACTTGCTTTTCTGAGCCTCAGTAGAGATGTGCTGCTTCAACCTTTCTGCTTCAGCTGCAGTATGTTCCATGATCATATTGCTTTGCTTCATGGTCAATTCATTTGCATCGCGATAACCTTCATTGTAGCACTTAATGAAATGCCACAATTCCTCATTGCCTTTTTTAACTCCAACGTTAATTGTATCAATCTTATCACTACAAATGTTGTCAGCTGGTGTGAACTTGCCTCGCTATTCGACTCTCCCAAACTCACCAAAAGTACGTGACAAGGCCACCATTCATCTGCTTCTGCATACTAGACAAATCTTTTTCAAGCCCGGCAAGTCTTCTCTTGCGCCAAAGAATCTTTGCAGTGACCTTGAGTGTCTTCCTCAGATCTCCTTTGGCCGACTCGCCCAAGATGAACTTGATCTCTTCTCGTAAATCCCGCGTGATCATTTGACACTTTTGAGCAAGTTTGAGCATTTCTCTTTCGGGCTTCGTCGGGTTGTTTCCCATGTCAACAGCCTGAATATAGGACGCGGCATTTTCCAGCACAACAGAACGTTCGGCGAGCGATTCGTCAATGGATGCGCCATTATAAATACATCTCGCGACTTGAACCACCTCGCGTCCGAAGCTGATTACTTGGAAAATGCTGCAGGCCACGCCCAAGGCTTCCAGACCCGACATGTTGCTGATGCGAGCCGATGCTGGTTACCAGGAAGATGATCAGGTTTGATGTGGGAATTAAGGACTTCAAAGCTGACAATGCTAAATGCTGACCTCAAGGCAACAGCAAAACTGGGCGGGGAAAAAAATGAGGCCCGCGTCAGCCTGAAAGTGCAATGCATGTAGGACCAATCATGAAATCTTGGTGTCAGACGGCCGTATCTGTAAGATGTGATACCTATTGGTTAAAGGCACGTGAAACAATGCATGTCTATTGTATCAGCCCAATAGTCTAAAAACTCCCTGATCTATATAAAATTCGTCAAATGTATCCAAATTAAAATCCTCCCATCACAGCTTGGGCTGGGGCTTCTTCCTCGGCCGAAGAATCGACTGCTGGCTCATGGACGCCACCATATTTCCCTTTTCATCCCACAGCTTGCCCTCCGCAAAGGTTCGTCCGCTGCCGCCGTGCGAGGTCGATCTCTCGCGCAGATGCCAGGCGCCCAGATCCACATGGGGCGTGAAGACGCGGAAAGCAAAGTCCAAGGTTGAGCAGGCGGTGACCGACTCAAACCACAGGTGGTTGTGGGCCAAGGGAAGAAACGAAAGACCTCCGTCCAGAAGAAATGCCAGGGCTGAGAGGTTGCCGGTGGCGGTTGTTGGCGCCTCGATGGCCTTTTGCCACTCGGCAGACGTTTTGGCGGTGATGGAGCGCTCCTCCTGCGATGTGGTGAGTTCCTTGGCGACACCGCCGAGGTTCTGGGCTGAAACACTCTCTGGGCAGTAGCGAGTCTCAAAGAGCGATCCTGAGATGCCAAATGCCGTGACATACGAGTTGTACTGTTCCTGAGTGACCTTGCCGCTGTCCTTCAAAGCGAGCGCTAGCGCCTCAGCGGTGTGGCATTCTTCAGGCCCAGGCCACGTGTCGGACGGGGGCGCCGAGTACTCCATGACGGACGGCTCCAGGACATGGAAATCGGCGACGACCTCCTGGCATATGCGAAACTTGCCGTCGGGCTGCTCCTGCTTGACCTGGACCCGGCGCGTGGCAAAGGAGCGCGTGTCGCGCATGCTCGTGACGGTGCAGTACAGCTTCTTGTCCGTCGACGCAGGCCCGAGAAAGTGGCCCAGCACCGAGTACAGCGAGAACTGAGGCGAGACGGAGGAGCAGGCCGCGCTCACGGCGACGCCCGAGGTGAAGCCTCCGTAGGCGATGCGCGAAGGGTTTCCCATCTGGATGGGGAGGTGCTTTGAGACATATTCTCCCGAAGAAACCTCCTCGACGGACACCAGATCGGCGATGCTGACCCCCATTGTGAATGAAGTGTTGGCAAGGTTGTGACACGTAGATTGGACCTTGTACAGACGTTCACAAACTGCGTGCCGTATGAAGCAATTGGGGGAACAGGGGTTCCTTTTCATGATCCATAATATAGGCCATTCCCTTCGGTTGTTTGTGGGGCGACGCGTTGATGGTGGGGCGGCCTCGGCCCAGCAGCATCACGTCCAGCCACGATTAGCTGCTTGTGCATCAGATTTTTGGGTTTTTTTTTAGGAGCCGCATCGTCTCTTGATCATGTGCAACGCTTGAGCCAAGTAAGCTGCTGTTTAGGCCATTGAAATCGAGTCGGTGAGCTTCAAGAAAGCCACGGAGCCGTCTTTTGGCCTTATCGCTCGTAGCCGAAACGCCGAGACATGCGCAGTGATGCCATCGTTAGCTCGGGCCGGTTACATAACATCTCCGAGAGCTGGATTAATAAAGTGCAACGAACAGGTTTGCCTTTGTATGAAGAAACTTTGGAAATGCTGGAAGGTTTGGGTTGGCAGATGCTCGTACTATAAGTTACATTTCAGGGTCTTCGGATCTCTTATTTGAGAACAGACCCACTTTCAGTCAGATGCAAGTACAGGGTAGGGGATTCGGTTTTTCCCTTCCTCCGTTCCGAGCAGTTGGAGCGTTTTCCTAGATATCGAGACGGATCAAGACAAACATAAACCATGAAAACATGAATAATAAATTCTATATTGTAATCCTTAGCAACTGTAACGAAAATACTTCTCTGACGTGGTCGCTACCCATCAATTCTTCGCCGAACCACAGTCTTGCCCTGAGTGGGACTGATTTCCGAAAGCCCTGAGTAATTATCTCCCTGTGAATAATCTCATGTGAAGATCATCGTTGCTATCACTTGTATTAACTCACATGTCATTTATTTATGTGTACTTTTTTTACGTTTAGCCAAAAATACTGAGATGTGTGGATGCCTCGAATCAGTCCTCCATGCCTAGTTCTAAAGTCACCAACATTGGAAAGAGTTTTGCATCTGCCCTTTGACGTATGAATCAATGCACTTTGCACTTGTTGACTCGAATTGACTATCTCAACACGCTGATAGTTTCGATAAAGTCTTGTGCATACGAGTGTTCCACACCATGTCGCTCAGTCACGCTTCATTGCTGATGTACTAATCGGCAGTTCATATCATAGTCAAGCCTTGCAATGAAATACTACCGTATAATCTCGCGAAATCCGACCATGCGGCGGAGACGAAAACAGCTCCATAAATATACAGAGAACCAATTAAGACTGTTATTGGAAGCCAAAACGCGGAGAAAAAAGCAAAAAGCGACTCCACTCCATGGTCGGATTTTGCGAGATTATACGGTATTCAGGTAGTCTCTGAATGGACTCAATTCATTTTTGGTCTCGTTCCTTTGCCCGTCTCTATTAAATACCGGAGGCGCACGTGAGATGTCGCTCATGCTTCAAGGGTACGTCGGCAAATCACAGTATTGGGCGTTCACGCCGCATATAAATCAAAGCAGAAGGAGTGCGTTGCGATATAGTGGCTTGGGTACATCAATATGGTTGCAAAGAACATGAAGTAAAAAATTAGCTACTTCTTCACGGTTCAACTCTGAGCGGGTCTTATCGGGGATAACGGGCTAGAGTGTTGTCCCATTCCAACGTCATGCAAATGTCTCGAGGAGGGTCATTTGATCTGGCACCTGCCGAACTGCCAGGATTTACTGCCGGGAATTTGGCCTCGTTAATCTCCTTCGCATTCGGCTTCAATCGCCAGCGACGTGGCACCCACTAACTGTCATGGGAGTGTTCAAAGATGATGTGAAGAAACCTGCTGCAGCGAATGAATATGCCTGCGGAATGAGATAGCATGGGGGTCAACAGGCGACTTGAGAACATCGAAGGTGGAAATGTTCCGTCTTGGCGTCATCAAGCTCTCCGACGGGGGATGTCGTTAGTGGCGAGCGGCATGCTTCTTCTGGTCGGCGACCACGCCTAACCCTATTTCGCTGCGGGAACGGACCTAGCGGCTCGTCAGTTCACCCGATGCCACCCACCACCACGTGCCACATGGATCAGGTCAGTGAGACGACGAAGCAGGAACCCACCGAACATCTCCATGGGGATGACTTGAAAAGAAGAAAAAAAAGTGGACCCAGACTAAAAAGGCTCCGACTGTGCACCTTTTGACAGGACCCTGATGATCTGGAGCATCCGCATCTTCCTGTCCGCGGATCGCGAAAGCTCCCGGTGGCTTGTTCGGTTACGCTGGGCAGTTGAATTGGAAGGGCTGACAGAGCTGACGCAAGCATGGGCGAGGAATATGAGGTATTTATCCAGTATAGACCAGGGTGGGTAGAAAATTCGGGGTTTGGAATTTGCTCTGTGATTGTCTTACAGTTTTGGCATCAGGTTATTCGGACCTCGTATCGAAGACCAAATGTCAAAATGCAATTCACCCAATCAGCAAGAGTCGGGCGCGGACAATTGCTGTTTGCCGTCACTGGAAGTAACTTTGAATTACGATGTAGGGCTGCCTGATGGTTCGGTGATTGTCAATCCTGGACACATGCCGACATTGGAAGGGCCTAGCCCTTTGCTGGCCGCGATAGGCTGATGAGGCCCTCGTCAGGGGGGGGGGGGG
>KV875271.1:310039-349761 GCA_001879505.1 Calonectria pseudoreteaudii
GGGGGGGGGGGGGGGGGGGGGGGGGGGGGGGGGGGCATAAGCGGATTCGGGTGCCCGCGGACAGCTCCGGCGGAGAGGGTCCTATGAAAAGATAACCCGGCTCCGCTTGGCATTGTGCGTCAGGTTGCCAAATTTGTGACTGAATGCGAAATGTAACGTGGACGACACCGCTGCTCTGGGTGGTAAGGGTTCTGTGATTTGCTGCTGCATCTCATTAGATCGGGGGAGTCGGCTTAATGCTGGCCAATCTGTGGAATTGTGCATTGTGGGAGGGGTTTTTTTTTTTTTTGGCGACGTTGAAAAGACGGAAGGATTCGCTCCCATGGCATCTTACTTAAGATTTGGTCCCGCGTGCTTTTGTTCAAGAGGCAAAATGAGGTGATAGATAACAAGCATTATCCCACGGGTTGTTGACTACGCCAAGTACCATTTTCGCAAACCCATCGAACCGATCCATGCTGGCGGGTGCGCCGTTGCAAGGATGGCATCACCCAAGACGCTCGACATCAACGACTTTTCAGAATCCAAAGATGGTAGGGATACCGCCGATCGTGCCACATTAGGGTCTTCGGACGAGACCACCAGTGGTAGGGACGATGGCGAAGCGGCCGAATTAGCGGATGAGATTGAAGTTATTGCACGACGATGTTCGACAGCTCTCGGAGACGATGTGGATGCATTCAAACCGCAACCTGGAAGCAGAGTGGACCCCAGCTCTCCCAATTTCAACGCCCGCGACTGGGTGAGAGCCTTTGTCAAGCTCAACGAAGCAGATCCAAAATCGGCACCGTCTCGCAGCTTGGGCGTGGCTTTCCAGAAGCTCGATGTCTACGGGTGGGGAACTGGCGGAGTTGAGCGCCAAAAGACCGTCTTGGACGCGCCATTGGACGTTGTATTTGCCGTTGGAAGTTTAATCTGGGGAAACAGAAGGAAGACGAAGATTGAGATTCTTCGCAATTTTGAAGGTGTTATTGAAAAGGGAGAGCTGTTGTTGGTGCTTGGTCCTCCCGGAGCAGGATGCTCAACCCTCCTTAAGACTATTGCGGGCGAGACACAGGGTCTTGAAGTTGGTCCTGATGCATACATGAACTTTCGAGGTGAGGAGTTGCCGGATGGTGGACCTGGAACTGAGAGCATGCGGGACTAATCGTGAGGGTAGGCGTGAACACGAAGCATGTGCGCCATCGATTTCGCGGCGATGTGCTTTACAATGCTGAAGTCGATACTCACATCCCCCATCTAACGGTAGGAGAAACACTCTCATTTGCGGCGCGCGCCCATTCTGTCCGCCATGTGCCCAAGGGAGTGACGCGGAATGAGTCTGATATGATGATGAGGGATGTGATGATGGCTGTCTTTGGTATCAGCCACACCATCGACACCCGGGTTGGAGACGAGTACGTCAGAGGCGTGAGCGGTGGTGAGCGAAAGAGAGTAAGCATCGCAGAGGCTGCCCTCACGGGAGCCAAGCTTCAGTGTTGGGACAACACCACGCGAGGATTGGACAGTGGCAACGCCGTCAATTTTTGCCAAACACTGCGACTGCAGGCCGATCTTCTCGGAGTTGCTGGTGCCGTTGCTATTTACCAGGCGCCGCAGTCTGCATACGATGTGAGATCAACCTCAGCCGACTAAGGTCATGGAAATAGCTAACAGCCCCACCAGCTTTTTGACCGAGTAACAGTCCTGTACGAAGGCAGACAGATTTTCTTCGGCAAGATTGACGCTGCCAAACGCTACTTTGAAGACATTGGCTTCGAGTGTGAGTCTTCAAGTTTGCTCTACCGCAAATTTATTAGCCTAACAGATGTTAGGCCCCGAGCGACAGACCACGGCAGATTTTTTGACATCCATGACGAGCCCCCAGGAGCGACGAGTCAAGCCCGGCTACGAGGATAAGGTCCCGCGAACCCCCGACGAGTTTGCTCAGCGGTGGCAGTACAGCGACCTGCGAAAGGAGCTCGTTGAAGAAATCAACAACTACGAGCAAAAGCACCCGCAGCAGGACCGGCTGGCCGAGTACCACGAGTCCCGAAAGGCTGAAAAGGCACAGAGCCAGCGCAACCGGTCCCCTTACACTATTTCCTACATGGACCAGATCTGGCTTACGCTGTGGCGCGGATGGAGACGACTGCTGGCCGATCCGGGCTTCACGATTGCGTCTCTTGTCTTCAATATCATCATTTCGTTGATGATCGGCAGTCTTTTTTATAACTTGGAGGATGATGCGGCGACGTTTTACTACCGCGGAGGTGTGATCTTCTTTTCGCTTCTGTTCAACGCATTCGCCAGCCAGCTCGAGGTAGGATTGTGACCAGGTTGAATTGTGTTTGGTTATGCCCTTTTTTTTATTTATTTATTTTATTTTTTACTGACTGACTGAGCTCCGATAGGTGTTGACTGTGTACGCTGAACGTCCCGTTGTCGAAAAGCACCGCCGCTACGCCTTTTATCACCAGTCCACGCAGGCCATATCCAGTTATCTTATTGATCTGCCGTACAAAACCATTAACATGGTCGCTTTCAACTTGGTGGTATACTTCATGACCAATCTTCGAAGAGAAGCAGGAAATTTCTTCTTTTTCTGCTTCACCTCGTATCTCACAACACTCGTCATGTCGTGCATCTACCGAACCCTCGCGTCCGTTACCCGCACCTCGCACCAAGCCATGGTGCCGGCCTCTCTTCTGAGTCTCGGGCTGATGATTTACACCGGATTTACCATCCCCACAGATTACATGCTGGGATGGTCTCGCTGGATGAACTACATCAACCCACTTGCCTTTGCGTTTGAGGCGCTCATGGCCAATGAGTTCCATGGCAGGGAATATCCTTGTAGCCAGTTGGTTCCCTCTGGACCTGGCTACGAGTCGCTCCCCACGGACTCTCAGATTTGCGCGGTTGTGGGCGCGCAAGCAGGTTCATTTGTGGTCAATGGCGATCGATACATCAACCTATCGTTCAAGTACTACAACGGAAATAAGTGGAGGTTTGTGATTGTGCGATAACTTCAATTGCAGAGCTATGAGCTGACCGGGCCCTTAGGAACATCGGAATTTTGTTCGTGTTTCTTATCGGATTCTTCATCCTGTACATCGTCGCTGCAGAATTTTCCAAGCCCCCGAAGAGCAAAGGTGAGGTCCTGGTTTTTCGAAAAGGCTCTACACCCTTGAAGCGCGGTTCCGATCTCGAGACCCAGTCTAGCCGACCGGTTGTTGCGGAGAAGAGCGAGAGAAAAGAAGGCCAAAGGGGACTTGATGCCGGAGTATCGGTGTTTCACTGGGAGGACCTCTGCTATGACATCCAGATCAAAGGAAAGGATCGCCGCCTTCTGGATCACGTCGATGGTTGGGTGAAGCCTGGTGTGTCTACAGCGCTCATGGTAAGGTTGAATCTGCTTGCTTTTCGATGACATCCACTGACTGTGCGTAGGGAGTATCTGGAGCAGGCAAAACTACTTTGCTGGACGTCCTCGCAACTCGAGTCACTATGGGTATCGTCAGCGGAGATACGAAAATCGATGGAAACCCGACCGACGCTTCTTTCCAGCACCGTGTCGGATACGTTCAACAACAGGATCTTCATCTCAACACCATGTCTGTTCGCGAAGCGCTCGAATTCAGCGCTCTGCTTCGACAGTCGGCTGAGATTCCCAAGGAAGAAAAGCTGCGATATGTGGATGAGGTCATTGATATGCTGGACATGCAAGAGTTTTCGGATGCCGTCATTGGAGTCCAGGGAGAAGGTCTCAATGTTGAGCAGCGCAAACGTCTCACGATTGGCGTGGAGCTCGCTGCCCGCCCGCAATTGCTCGTCTTCCTTGATGAGCCCACCTCCGGCTTGGATTCTCAAACCTCGTGGGCTATTTGTGACCTCATTGAAAAACTGACTACCAGTGGGCAAGCGGTCCTGTGCACCATCCATCAGCCCTCTGCCATGCTGTTCCAACGTTTTGACCGGCTGCTCCTCTTGGCGCCCGGTGGAAAGACGGTCTACTTTGGAGGTACGTGGGCCAAAACCTTTTAAAAAGATGGATGGATTTAAGCTAATTGATTAGACCTGGGTGAGGGATCGAGGAATCTCCTCGACTATTTTGAGCGCAACGGTGCTGCGCCGTGCCCGCCGAGCGCCAACCCCGCCGAGTACATGCTGCAGATTATCGCACCACCCAAAGACGAAGAGACCCAGAGCGTTGACTGGCACCAGATTTGGAGAGACTCACCGGAATATCATTCTGTAAAGGAGGAACTTGCCCGCCTCAACGCACTGCCTCAAACCAACCCAGAGGCCGAGAACACAGCCACTATGGGCGACGAGTCCCAGCATCAAGAGTTTGTAGCTTCATTCTGGACTCAGTTCTGGCAGATATTGCTTCGTACATGGACACATTTCTGGAGATCCCCGGTCTACATTTGGTCCAAGATTATCCTCGTCGGGATTGCGGTAAGCTCCCCGCACTAAACGGGCACAGCATTTGTTTTCCGTGCACTGACTGACTTGGTTCTAGTCACTGTACCTCGGGTTCAGCTTCAATGCCAACAATACCATCCAGGGCCTGCAGAATCAACTTTACGCAATTTTCATGTACATGATCATGTTTAATAACGTTAATCAACAAATCATGCCCATGTTTGTTCCGCAGCGCGCCCTGTACGAAGTTCGGGAGCGACCATCAAAAATGTACCGATGGACCAGTACGTGGATTTCTTTTTGCCCCCCCCCCCCCCCCCCCCTTTTTCTTTCCTTTTTTGTAATATAGTGGCTCATATGTGTATTTAATTAGCCTTTGTTCTGTCAAACATCATTGTTGAAGTGATTTGGAACACCCTCATGGCCGTCTTGATGTACTTTTGCTGGTATTACCCCGTCGGGTTTGTGCAAAATACGACGTCTAGCGACCAGCAAGTTCGAGGATTCTTGATATTCTTGTTTCTTTGGATGTTTATGCTCTTTACAAGCACCTTTTCCCATTTTGCGATTGTGTGGATTGAAATCCCCGAAGTGGCTGGGGTCCTGGCCGTCCTTATGTGGATGCTTTGCATCGCCTTTTGCGGGTAAGTGTTCCGTTCCAAGAAATTCAGTATGTAAGAGAGGATTGCTAACATGATGCGCAGTGTGAGTGTGCGACCTGATGATATTCCGGCTTTTTGGAGATTTATGTACCGCGTGTCTCCCGCGACGTATTTGATCGAGGGCGTGATGGGTGTCGCACTATCTGGCTCGCAGGTTCAATGTACCGACAACGAAATACTCAGCGTCAAGGCCCCGGCCAACATGACCTGCGGTGACTTTTTGGATCCATTCGTCAAAGTTGCGGGCGGAGCTCTGCTTAATCCGGCATCTGAGGACACGTGCAATTATTGTTCGCTCAGTTCGACTGATGAGTTCTTAGCAACCTTCAGCATCTCATACAGCCATAGGTGGAGGGATTTTGGGTTTCTTTGGGTGTATATTTTGGTCAACATTATGGCCGCGCTCGCATTGTACTGGGTGTTTCGAGTTCCCAAGGGCGCGGGGGTCAAGAGAAAGTAATTTAGCTAGAGAACGGATAGACGACTAGGTTAGTAGATCTGTAGAATTTGGAACAACTCCCATCTGTATAAAAATATAATTAATGCGGTCGCAATCGGCGCCATCAAAATAACTGTGTCGGACAGGTGGATCCTTGATTAGCGCCCTTTTCACTTTCTCTTGCTCTCCAAGATCAACACGACTGAGCCATAGACACCTTCGGGTAGCAATCACCACGGCGACTAAAGAGAGAACAACTAGGCGTGACGTTTCAACGCAATAATCCTTCCCCAAAAGCGGCCTGGAAGAACCGACTTTGAGTGAGTTCTGATTTTCATCTGAGACTTGATACTAGTACACCCAGTACATGCGAGCAAGCAAGACGATTGTGTTCTTCCACATATATGCATCAAGATGTGGTTCACGTTTCAACCACGCATGGAATTGAATTTTATCTATATTCATTTACGATGCTATAAATCATTTAGATTTGCCATCTAACTTGAAAATTATCCAACCACATCCGGCTCAAGGCTCTACATCTACCTTCTCACTGCGTATAAGCTGGCCTCGGAATGTGGCCTCCAAGACCGAATCACCTCCGGGAGCTCCAGTGTGGTACCAAAGTTTAGTGTGTTCAACAGTCCCATTTGTGGCTGATGTAGGTTGTTCGGTTTTCCAAACATCTACAGTACCGAAGCCGCAGAACTCGCGCTTGGTTCCGTCGTAGAAGCCGTCGTGGTATGCGTAGGTGCTCTCGTGGACACTATTTTGTTTCACATCGCGCTTTACAACTTGTCGAACGAGAGGTGTAGAGAATGGAACAGGTGTTCTCCACTTTTTGCCTTGCTGCTCATCGTGCTGGGAGAATGCCGTGGATGGGACGTATGAAATGGACGTCTCCCCTCCTTTCTCATCGCTATAGGACACGAGCAAGTTTGGTTTTCCGCGTGGCGCAAAGTCAATATAACGAAGAACCAGCCTATCGGCACTCGTACCCTCTGGACCTACCCAGCAGAGACAGTTTGTGCCTTTGCCGAGAAGGTCAAGCGCGAAGACGGACGACATGTGGTTCATATCGGGAAACTGGGGCAGGTGAGTACCCGTGCTGAAGCTATTACCGCACTCATTAAAATAAATGGTGGCGCCGCCCGAAGGGGGAAGATAAATAATGTCTGTAGTGCCGTTGCCATTGACATCGACCAGCTGTAGTCGCTCAGGAGCAAAATCGCCATTGTTGTCACAGAGTATGGGCGCATTCAGCATTTCGCTTTGTCGTGCAAAGCGGCCGTGGCCGAGGTTGGCGAGGTAGGCAACCCGTCCAGATGAAATGTACACGATGTCTTGCAAGCCATCGCCCGTCATATCGGCTATGAATACGGAAGTGAACGTATTGCCGGATAACGTGGCAGCATCCGAGTCATTGTCTTGAACAACCTGACAGGACCGCCTCATGTCGAAGCCACGTCGGCCGAGACTCGGGTGCCAGTAAAGATCACCGGGCTTTTCGCCAGGGAAAAGAATGTCACTCCGGCCGTTACCAGTGAGGTCAAGCTGGACAGCGCTAGCAAATAAACTCGCAGCCGGCACTGAGTCTATCGGTTGAAGATCGGACCAGCCATCAGTGGCCACAAGACGTTCGTGAAGCCCTGTAATGTGGCCGTCGTTATCAAATACAATAATGTCTTGATGGCCGGTACCGTCAACGTCTTGGAATCCCATCTGGGTGTAACCTCCGACCGCTGGCACTGATGGAAGTTCGCGAACCGGACCAAAGTCAGGCCTCCAAGGTTTCTCCTCGCCCTCTAGCCCCGATGCAGCGAGGGCGTTTTCGTTGCGTTGATAGAGCCAGGTTCCCTGTATCTGCACCAACAGCCCCGGGGAGCCCTCACCGTCAAGATCAACCCACTGAGTCATGGCATCGGAATCCGAGAGGTCTATGTTTTGCAGATTACTGGGCGATGTGTCAAGGACTTGTAGCTCCTCCAAAGTTGCCAGAGCATTATGGCCCAATTTAAACTGTGTCAAATTTGATGATGAATAGCCTTTTGATGCGTCAAAAGTGTGCTTGGAATGCACAACCTTCTCCAGCAGTGAGGCTGCTGGCTCTTCCTTATATGTCAAAGCTGTGGATTCCAACAGAAGGTCGCTTTTACCTTGTTGACTCGGGAAGTGTTGAAACATGAGCACACGACGACAGAGGCGACGTATCCGTGTCTCGAAACCGCACCAGCCTGATGAGAAACAGTCTTTGCGAACTTTCCAATGACTCTCTTCCCCGGCAGTAGGCTTGTCAGCGTTGTGTTCGCCATAATCGAATACGACACTGAAGCTCCACGCGGTATTCCCTGTAGTCGGCTTTATTGCAGACGTCTTGGCGTCCAAGCAACTCTCTGTGTTCCCATACATGACACTCTTGATGTATCGTGCCCGTGCATCTGTGTCGGCCAGCTTGTTCAGTTCGATAGATCTTTGAACTGCTGGTAGGCTGTCAAGCCCATCATCGTTCTCCGACTTGTACTGATAGGCAGCAGCGTTCCCCTCCGCATCGTACGACTCGCACAAGAGCCACGAGAAGACGTTGATAGTTCCCCCACAACTCTCATAGTTCCGTGAGGAGTTGTTTCTTCCGTAGAAGCTTGTCCTGTTCGAAGTAACAGTCTTCCAGAACACCTCGCCGATGATTTTGTTGCTTGTCCAGCGCTCCACACGTATTTCTTTCTCCATCGGGCCCGGCAACCCATATTTTTCAATGACATAGTCGTTTTCGCTTTTTTTTGCCTCTTCCAGACGAACCAAGCTCTGTCCTGCTAACATATACGAATCTTCCCCACCATTGTAGGAAGGGATCTGGATTTTCGTATTGCGTGTAATGCTTGGCAGCCCGGCCTGCCATCCCAAGCCAAACGGGCCATTGCCCCATCCAGAGCTATGGATAAGGCTCAAATTCGGTTGGAACAAATTGGCAGACTCGCTTGTAGGCAACTTTATTGCCAGAGACATTGTCCCATTGGACGGGTTCACAGTAAAAAGATCATCACCATCAGCAAGCCCATTGCCGTTGTTTTCAGCGGCCAAGACTGATTGGTTTAGGATGGAAGAGGTAAATGCGCTGCCAGGAGCTGAAAAGAAACGAACTGGCGTCGATATGACGTTGGTAGCCAACTCTGTCGCCGACCCATCGCTGCCATCGCCGGTGCCACTGTCACTAGGCCCGGAGAACGACGAAGCGCCCGCGGAGGCCTGGTTGCGCCGTCTGCGCATGCGCATTGTGGTAACTCTCCCCTGATCCATGATTTCGGATGCTTCAACAATAAAATCTCGTGTTGGATACAGATGATTATCCAGAGGCCTGGCTCTTGGAAACCCTCGGCGCAAGTGCAAAGTTCGCGTGGTGGGATATTTCGTGGCGAACGCCGAGTACCCAACTCGTCCTCCTGCCAGAAAGTAAGCGCCCGATGCCGAGGATCGAATACAGAAACGCCTTTAGTCGCGGGGAAGTGTGACGCGGCCTAAGATGCAGCAGAGCTGAAAACTAAAACGCGGGAACGACTGTGATCGCCTGCCGTCTGCACGCGGCCCGATCGGAAAATGCACGCAAGGGGAGTGTACATTGCTAGTGCTACATGCGAACAAGTGTACGGCTGCTGCGGGTCAGCGGACCCGCTCAACACGGGCTGGAGTTTGCTGCATTCGTGGCAATGGACTCGCCAATGAATATATCCCGCGCCGGCCGGAATTCGCCCGGGCAGCTCTCAATAGTTGATTTATCATAAAACTTCGGGACGGCAGATGGTGGCAAACAATCTGAACACTGCATCTGAGCTGGCCTCGCCCCACTCCCGGTCCGGATTTCCCTTCGCTTACACAGATTTGACAGCCATGGAAGCGCCAAGAGTTACGCTTTGACATCAGTGACAAACGGATGTCTGAAGCCTTCGATACTACCGTAAGATCTCACGCAATTCATCCGTCATGTGGGGCCGTGGATCGGCAAACACCGAAATATGCTAACTAACAAGTTAGAACAATAGGCCTCCCCCTCAACTAGAAGGTTGTGATTTGATAGTCCTGAGACAATGATGGTGCATCTCTTCTTTGATAGGCTGATGTAGGTAAACTCCTCTGAACCACGGCTCGGCACCTTGGATGAATTTTGCGAGTTCGGGTATACAAGGTATGGCACCTGATTTCCGCTGCATGTATTTATCAAGCTTGTCTTAGAAAAGCTTGATATTCCAAGTGTCTGTGCATTACTGAAGTCGTGTGATACAAAAAAACAGGTTTTTGGGCAGTGATGCTTACTTGCAGCTGTACAATGCATATGCTTCTCTCGTAATGCCAAGGCTTAAATCTGTGTCTTGATAGCTACGGCTAGGCTGAAAAGTGTTTAGTTAGCTGTGTTTGCCTCGTTCGCCTTCTGCTGATCCAATTTGTCCGAGACATCCCAGGTGTCAACCACCGTCTTGCTTCCCTCTCCATCCTTCAGCTGGACCATCTTCCAATCGATGGCGTGGTTGCTCTTTGCAAGCTTGGTGCTTTCTACCTTCTTCCATGCCTCGTAGATCTTGACGGCGTATCGCCCCTTGGCGACGGTGCCTTGCACCTCCAGCGTGATCTTCTTCCCATACGGCACCAGGAACCCCGTGGGTGGCGTTTCTTCGCTGTCGGGATCCGCGAGGACGGGCTTCAGCGTGAACTCTAGTTCACGCGACTTTGACACAGTGACCTCGGGCTTGAGCTCAGACGTCGCACCCGTGATCCTGTCCGCCAGGTCCTCGTCAATGTCCCATGACTTCTTGACTCGGTAAATGTTTCCTGCGTGATCTGAAGTGGCTTCTGTGATGGGAAGGCTCTCGCTCGTGCTGGCCGAGCCGTCGACGGGAGGGGTCAAATTGCTGCACGCACCACAGTCGTCTTCATCCTCCAGCTCTTCCGACTGTGCAGTGGCATCTGCCCCTGCGGTGGATTCTTCGACAGAAGCCGCACCCTTCTCGTAGATGGTTTCCATGTCTTTAGCCCCATCCTTCTTCCAGCCTCGTTCGCTGAAAAGCTTGCGCAAGCTCTGCTTCCCGTCGGCCCCTTGATTGCGGGTGTGCACAAGACTGACGCGAATAAAGCCAAACGCAAGATTTTCCTCTTTGCCTTTCTTCTTGGAGAGATTTGTTCCCTCCAGAGTGAGTCGCCCCATGCCCGTCTTATCATTATGAGTGAATCCACAACTCCACGTGAGAAGCGGCTGAGATTCGTGCTTCAGACTCTTCTCAAACGTGGAATCAAGGTCCTCGGCGGGTGGTGGAGGGGGTGGCTTGATGATAAGTTCTTCCTTCTCGGCCTTGGAATAAAGCGCGGGCTTATCAGAAATAGCGGTCCTTGGATAAACCAGTTAATGTCTTGTTCATCAACAGAGAAGAGGATCGAGAACTCACGGGTTGTATCGTAGCTTGCCGATAATACCACCCAGCTTTGTGAATTTTGGTTCCAATAATTCGATCTCACCGTGTCCTGGGTACACGAACCTGCCCACGTCTTGAAAGTAAAGCCGGAGATCTTTGCTCACACCCCTGAAAGCGCGGGATAGACTTGATCTCAGGTCGACATATAATCTCTGCTCCGTGCTGTAAAACATTGGGAGAAGGTCTGTTGGGGGACTTTCAAGAAGAACTTTCTTTCCCGCAGGGATAATGCTCTCCTTTTCGATCTTGATGTTTTTAGGTATTTTGTCGTCATCCTCGATACCGATGCCTTCAATCACAGGACAGAGCACCTTGGTGCGAATCTTTTCCCCGTTCATGCTGTCTTCTCGCTCAATAATCTCTAGACGAATCGTAACAGACCAAGTCGCCACATTCTCAACCCTGAAATAAGATTAGTTATTCTATGGCCGCCTTGTTTATTGTGTGTCAATTGCACGGGTGACTCACTCGGTAGTCTTGGAATCCTTCTTCAGGTCTCTTGATAGGGCAAAGCAAGACCAGTAATGATGCACAAGTTTACCAGAAACGTGCATCGTTGTTGGGTCATCCGGATTCCAGCTCAAATCCACGGAGGATTCGGCCCATTCCCAAAAGTTATGGCACAAGTTAGGTATCCCCTTTCCACGATAGTAATCACGCAAGTCGTGTAGGTTAGTGTTTCCACTCTTCGACTTCCAACGGTAGTGGGTGTCAGTGACGCGTTGAGGCGGCTGCTCTGTGCGATTGTCAACAGTAAATACGGAATCAAATGCCCAGTCAGGCTCTACGATTGGAAGCCTGCTGACAATCATGTTGGTGGCCTGACATAACTTCTTCACCCTATGCAACAATATCTTGTGCAAAAAGACCCGATGATCAATCAAAAACGAGCCATAGATACCAGGCTCAGAGAGATTTCCCCGGTGTCCCAACTGAAGGCTTGAAGGTAGTACCACGTCAGGTGTGTCATAAGAAAATGAGAACACACTTTGATATTGAGGGTAGTTCACTGTGTCACCATGACTCGTCATGTTTGGCAGATAAAATATCTTATCGCAAGACAGCAGGCAGTTGAAGTCTCCGTCGACCAACTTTCCGCAGGGGTTGTCGCTATCTCTCTTTGCGTAATCGCCAAGGCTCATACTGCCTTGGTTGTAGGAGTAAAGTTGGTGATGGCTTTGGACAGGGCCTATAACATGGTCAGACATATTTGAATACCGTATAAAGAGACAATGCTTACGGAAACCCGTATTCAGCCCTTCTTCCTCATCTTCCTCCTTTGGCTGTGGCATGGCCCCAAAACCAGGTAAACCAGGCATGCCAGGCAGAGGCGGAGGCATTCTCGAGTATTTCGCTATATCAAGTATCAGTATTAGAACAGAAGGATTTGAATCAATTGATGCAATCTGGCTCACCTTTAGGCTGCAGAAGATTGAACTTGATACCAATGGTTGCGACATCATTGTCACCCTCACGCTTGGCCCATCCCTCCAGCAAGCCCTGCACGGCGGCCTTGTAGGTCTTGTTGCCTGTTCGGGCAACAAAATCCGTGAAGCTGACAGTCTTTCGGGTGATTGGGTCATATACAGTGCTCCACTTGGAGTCTGGGCGATCCCAGCTGGCAGCACTCAAGGCACAAATGACTCGACGTGGCTCATAATTCTCAGAAGAAAGATCTGGGTATTTCTTTAGGAATGGGGCCATCCAACGAGTCTTGAAGTCTTTGATCGCGTCTGAGTCGTCAGATCTAGCTGCCATTGACACTTCGTCAATCTTGGCAGGCACAGCAACAATCCAGTTCTTGATTTCCCACTTGGTTTCATCCCAGAATTGGATGGTTCCACTCTTGATTCTGCGGAGCGGAGTATTAGCAACGGCACAGCCCTGAATTTGACTGAGGGCGAAATACTCACCGAAGAACATATATCAGCTCATTGGTCGTGGTGCCATTGAGCAAAACAGACGGGGCTTCCAGCGTCGCATCCAATCTCCCCAGTGACTGGTCAGTGTAGGATATTTCGGCCACGCTTGGATTAGCCTCGAAAAAGTTCTGGAAGCTGGCATTGATGATACCTTGCGACAGCGCAGTGACTTGGTCAAAGTAGTCCCTGTTCATGCCATCCTCGGCTACATCGCTCGTATGTAGGCTTACGCCGTACCGAGTGGACGTATCAGTGGAAGACATTTGGTTGTCTTGCTTTTCAAGCCAGGCTGAAGCACAAATTTGGGATTTCTTCGGAAATTACTGGGTTGAGAAGGCTGGAGGCGTCGCTGGAGCACCGAAGAGAAGGTGATAAATACTCGAGCAGCAGTAAATTCAGCTTGGATAACATGAATGGAATCGATATTCTCGCGTGCAGCGGAATGAAATCCGCGACCAGCCCTAGGACATCAAATATCAAACCCTTAGTTCAATTGCCACCGGCATCGTAGTGGCTCACTTCATCCCGTGTCGGCAGAAAGGCGGCAGGGCCTCACATGCACATGACTTTCATGCCCGCGTTTATAAAATGTGACTAGGCCAAGACACACACAACAAAAGACGCACTCATCTATCGAAGTGGCGCAAAGACTCCGTATTCAACTCCCCCAATTGGTGGCTCTAAAGTGCTGTTTCAAAGGAGTCCAACGCCATCAACCCCACGGGGGGTGTCATTAAAGGATGAGCTGCGGGGATTTCGCGCCAAGATCTCATCGTCACGGCAAGACATACGCTAAACGGCAGCCGTGGCCTAGTATTGCGGTTTATTCGATCACCTACACCCAAGACTGCATGAGCTGAAGTCTCATATTTCCGCTTTTCTTCTAAACGTGTTTGAATCATTGCCTATCAACCTTCCCGCCTCCGAGTCTCGACTGATGCACGAGCCCCAGACGCGCTTGAGGTCCCGCACTTGATCTGCGATGCAATGCAACCCGGCACGGCACAGCACGGCACAACACGGCACAGCGTGGCAAAATGTGGCGCGAACTGTGAGCTCGAGAGGTGCACGATGCACAAGCTGCACAGGAACTGCATCGCATAACTGATCCACCCAAAACGACGCAAGGTTCTGCAGCTTGGCAAGACGTACCGTACGGCATCAAGGGCGGGTCCGAAGCCGATTGAAGCGTCGAAGTGATGGATATTCAACAGACACCAACAACGAACATGGTTCATTGCCTTGTGCCCTTTTTTATTTGAACGTCGGCACCGGTGCGCCCTGTTGACCCGACATTATCATTCCCTTCCATTAGGCCTCACCATTGCTAGCCTGGGCCGACTGGCAGCAATATTACCACATCATGTCTTCCCCCACATCTGAATTCTTCAAAGACCTCCCCGGTCTCTCCTCGAAAATAGCAAAGCTTGTGAGCGGTGGCAGGTCGGTTTCCGCCGCCGTCGACTCTGCACTACGCTCAGGAGGTCTTGACAAAGCCAGCACTGAGCGCCTGTTATTCTTCCAGAATCTCACAGACGACAGTGGCCTGCGGGGCTTCTTCATTAAGAAATGCGGCGATAACGCTCCCTCGCTGGCCCAGACAGCCCTCGCATATTACTACCATAAGGAACTTGACACATTTAACGATGAGAAAGTCAAGCAAGTTCGTGCCAAACTCTGGGATAAGGAGCCTTTGGCCGTCCTTTTGGCGACGCTGCGTAGCACAGACCTGCTCCAAACATATTCAACCGATTTGAAACCTCATGTTGACAAGGCGCTACAAACCGCTCTGAACAAGAAGCTCCCCTTGTCCTCTCCTGAGCTTGCCGAGCTCCTTGAGAAGTCGGGCTCTACTACCGCGTCGACCTCGGCAGACCAAACACATAATGCCACCGTGGAGGAGGTAATTGCGAGCTTGCAGCGTTTGCATTACCTTGTCACCGACCCTACTCACATCGATGTGCTGCTTCGGCGAAATATGCACTCCGCACATGACATTGCTACGTTGTCACGAGCTGGCTTCCTCGCCGTTATTGAAGAAACGCGCAACACTGCCGACTGCACCGTCAAGATCGATGAGGCAGCCGCAATACGCATTCACGACCATGCCACAGCAATTGACTGTCGCAACCAAGAGACCTGGGCAAACATCTTGGATGGGCTCAAGAATGACTTTGTCATGATTAACCCAAAGGCCACAACGGCAGCTTCTGCAACCACAGAGACGGCCGTCTCAAGCGCCGAGTCCAGAGACAAGGTTCTTGCCCACAGGAAGTATAACATGGCAGAAATATTCGACTTGCAGTCATCTCCCTGCGAAGAATGCTGTTCCGTCACCGGGCAATCCGCATATTTCGTGGACCTGCTCAGCTACCTTAAGGCCTCACCCTGCATTGGGGTTGGGAGCAAGTTTGCCACGCTCTTTGACGCGCTCATCCACCGCCGTCCAGATTTGCAGGATTTGGAGCTTTCCTGCGCAAATTCAAAGAACATGCTGCCATATATTGCGGTTGTCAATGAAATACTTGCTTCGTTTATCCAGTCCAGGGATGGGCTGGATGAGGACAGCACGGTGACTGGTGTCGTCACGGCAATCAATGAGAAGGAGGAAAAGGAAGTAGTGGATATGAGCCCTCTGCAGGGCGGCGAGGTTTTTGCATCGGAGAGCATGACAAAGCTAATGTTCCCACTGAATGTTTTTCCTTTCAACCAGGGCCTCAACGCCATCAAGATATATCTCGAGACTGTCGGGCTAGCGACCCTGGATGTCATGACTACTTTCCGCTCCGAGTCTCGTGTCCTTGCCGAGTTCCAGGGATCCTTGGCCGGCGGTGCCGATGAACGTGAATTTCTCCTCAAAGAGGCGGCCGTTGTTTGTGACCGCGCAGCAGTCGCCCAGTCGCTGAACCTGCGCCCCAGGGATGTCGGCGCAATTGCAAACGAGGTGATTTACACTGAGCCACTGCTGCGAGGAATTATGGCCCTGCGTGCCAAAAAGGGAGACTATCTACTGAAAATGCTTGAAATTCCTCAAACCCATGAGAACTGGGGATATGACGACTCGGACGCAATGGTAGACACGGATGAGACCAAGGCCACTGGTCTTTGCTTCATACGTTCCCAGTTCATGCCGCGCTCCGGACTATCATTCGAAGAGGTGCTTGATCTGCTCAACACGCTTTACTTTGGTGGAAGACTTGTCATCACCAACAAAGAAAAGACAAAGTCTTTCACGGGGCAACTTTCAGAGATGCGGCTGCAAGCGCTTGATACAGCAGCCACAGCACCTACGCCAGCGGTGGGCCCTCTGACCGAGCAGCTCTGCCACGAGATGCAGGCCTTTATCAGGCTCAAGGATCGCCTCGGGTGGACGATTCCGCAGCTTGACGCCGCTCTATCAGGTCTGTACGAGAGTCGGGTAACCCGGGGTGCTTTGCGAAGTGTTGCCGGGGCTCGCGGCATCTCGTTTCAAATCCTCGAAGACCTTTCGCACGCCAAGAAACTGGCAGAATTGGTCAACATGTCAGTTGAATCCATCTTGCCCCTGTGGGCATCCATTGGAAAGCACGGAAAGAAATCATTATTCCAGCGCGTGTTTGTCGCACCAGCAGCCGTTCTCTCCGACGGCAGCATTTTGGAATCGCTGGATGATCGGCGTGATCCAATCAAGGACCATCTTGCTGTTCTTATGACTACACTAAGGCTGAGCCAGGATGAGCTCAAGAGCATCATGAGTGCTGCCAAAGTTGAAGAAGCTACCGCAGAGCTCACCATGGAGGTATTGGCAAAGCTTTACCGACACACAATTATGTGCCGAATCCTGGGAGCAAAGCCAACCGACTATCCCGAGATTCTCTCCCTGTTCCCCAACGTCATCGAGCTGTTCCAAGACCCTAAGAGTACATTTTCACACGTCAAACCTTGGCTCAACCTTTTGACAAATGGCTGGTCTCCATCAGATATCACTAGTGCTCTGAGCCCTCCGGTGCCGGTGACTAGTTCTCTCAATGACACAAGCGACATAATCCATGCTTTGAGCCTGACTTCCTCCATTATCGAGCAACTCGGTGCCTTGAATGGACTATGGGAGCCCCGCACTAGGGATAACGTCGTGCGTACAGAAGACATTGTGCAGGTATGTGGAGAGTTGTACGACGGGGCCGTAGCGTCCGCTGTAGTGGCCTTCATCGAGGGGACTCAGACGACCAACAAGACACTCCCTCTTTCCGAGTCACTAGCCAAAATGCTGCTGGAATTTAAGGAGCTCCCTCTCAATTTAGACCTAACTATCAACCTGGGTTCCGGGGGAAACGCCGGCAGCTTGTTAGTGACGCTCACGGGCGTCCTATCTGCCGCGAATAGAGCAGCCATTCTCAGGCAGGCTGCGGGGAAGGATACCGCTGAACTGGTTAAACTTCTCGATGATCTTGAAGTGAGATCCAGCCATGCATATGGACCTTTATCGGACCGCCTTTTTGACATATTGACGGAAGAGACCCGAACCAAGCTCTCCAACCTATTTAAATGTGACGTTCGCGATAACATCACAGATGTTACTAAGCAAGATGTCTTGTATGAGACGGATGTGGCGGTCAAGACTCGTCGCACAGAGTTTATCCAAGCTGCGCTCCCAACACTCCGCGAGCGCATAGTACAAGAAGCAGTCACGCAGTCCATCGGCAGCAGCGTGACAGGGCTTGAGCCCGCCGTGCTCGCCCTCTTGGCAACTCAGAAGTTCAGCGAGGGAACTGAATCCGCCAGCAAGACCATTCAGGATATCTGCACATCTCTGGGATCCGGTGGGGCGACAGAGATAAAATCCGCGTTCTTCTGGCCGAAGGCTTCTGATTCATATGAATTCCAACTCCCTGGCACGCTCCGAAAAGATTCCGCGACGCCTGTGACGGCACCAACCTTCTCAATCAACAGCGTCAAACTCCCTCTCACCCAGAACCCCAAGGATGGTACTTGGCAATCGGTTCCGATCATGCTTACCAGCGGCGAGCCGTACACATTGAACTCGTCTGTCAATCTGCAGTCAGCTCGTTGGATCACCAAACTGTCCTCTCAGCCCACCGAGTTTAGCAAATCAGAGCTCCTCCCTATCGCAGCCGTCTCGACTGCCTCCCGTGTTCTACTGAGCAAGTCACGCTCTGCCCGCCTAATCAAGAAGCTTAACCTGGGACTGGAAGAGTTCAAGTACTTTACCACGACAGGCGATGCGCTCTTGCAGTTCAACCCGAATGACTTGCGTCTCGGTCAGCTTTCCGCGCTAGAGACTTACCACGGCCTTCGCGATGCCTCTTCTAGCGACCGCAACGCTCTCATCGCCCTCTTCACGTGGCTGCGTAACCCGGCTGAGAAACAGGCGAGTCTGGCATCAAGGCTGGCGACAGCCACAGGCTGGCCCGAGGTGAAGATGGCAACGGTGCTGGAGCTGAAGTACCCAGGCCTTCCCGACTCAGAGATCATTTCCCGATTCGCGTCCTCTCTGGAAGAGCTCTCGGCGCTGCAAGCCATCATGGAATCTTCTCAGCGCCTGACTGCTTCCCCAGGCCGTCGAGTATCGCAGCCCTTGCGTACCCTCTTCCAAATCGCTACTCCTACACCCCCTACCCGGATGGAGAAGGATCTGGAGGCTGCTTCGGCGCTGCAACTCTGCCTCGGCCCCAACCAACTGGCGCAGTGCAACCGGGAGGTCCGCGAGACTCAGCGCACAGCGCTCGTACAGTTCCTGCTGCAACAGAAGTATATCCAAGATCTGGGGATCGTTGACCCTGATGGTCTCTTTGCTTACTTCATGATCGATGTTCAGATGGGCGCGCAGCTAGAAACCACACGCATGAAGGCCGCAATCTCAAGCGTGCAGCTGTTCGTGCAGCGGGTGCTACTGGGCCTCGAGACATCCGCGGGAGTCCTTGATGTGCGCATGGACAAGGACAAGTGGACGTGGATGCAGCGGCACAATATCTGGCAGGCTACGCGCAAGGCCTTCCTCTACCCAGAGAATTGGATTGACCCGAGCCTGCGTGATACTAAGACACCCGAGTTTGAGGAATACGAAAACGCCATCACGTCCCAGGACCTCACTTGGGATACATTCTCGCAGGCCATGAAGTCCTACGTCCAATCCCTCCAAACCATTGCCGACCTCGACATTGTCGCCTATCTGCGCGAGGCGAGGACCGGCCAAGTGGAGATTTATCACTTCTTCGGCCGGACACGCAGCGCACCGTTCGAATTGTACTACCGCACCATGAAAATTGTGCGATCGGAATCAGGCCAAGCACCCGTTTTCTGGTCTCCATGGGACAAGATGAATCTGGAGACCCCAGCGTATGAGGCTGATTGGGATGGCACGACGCTCGAGAAGGGTGGCTGCTATCTGATTCCTGTGATACGCAACAACCGCCTGTTCTTGTACCTACCACAACTCTTGCCCAAAGCGCAAGCCCCGAAGACAAACACAACACTCATGGAAATGGCGAAGACAGTGCCAAGCACAACCGGGTCCTACATCTGGGAGGTGCGCATGGCCTGGTCGGAGCTAGTTGACGGCCAGTGGACACCCAAGCGCCTATCACAGGCTCCTTTGGTAGTGGAATGGACGACTCCTGTTGTCTCCGAAGACGCCAAAAGCAAATCCAGTGGGCTTCCTTCAGTTGACAAGTTCACATTCAGCTCCCAAACCAACGGATCCGACCTGACGATCCAAATTGGCTACCAGAAAGACGGCAACTTCTACAAATTCGGAAAATTCGATTTCAGCGATGAGCGAGTCATGTCAAAAAGGTACGACCAGTACAAGACAAGCGCTGGCAAAGTCTCCGATACCACATTTCACAAATTCTCGTGGGATCCCTCCACGAAAGCTGATGCATCACGCACCCCTTCGGTCGAGGCATACTCCTTGTCCAAACAAAAGTCCGAGACGCCCCTTTTAGCTATCAGCTCACGCACTTCCTCGAAAAGGTTCACATGGACACTTTCCCATGCAGCCGGCACCAGTATCGTCGACGCAGTATCAACCATGGGTCTCGTGACGGATGAACAGAGAGACGGTGCCGACGGTACGACTTACTTCATGTACCCCAAGGACGAGAGTGTTGCATCGACAACTGTGTCAGGTACTCTCAGTACCGTGTGTAATGAGGAAGCCATTGAACACTTGTCCTCCCGAGAACTGATGGAGGCCGTGTGCGATCCCGAGGACGGGTTAACGTCACTTATGGGGGCACTGGACACGAAATTGACTGCAGACCACGACTATGGAAAATCAGCCACGACTAACTACCATGAGTTGACAACATCCTATTCCATCTACAACTGGGAGCTTGGGTTGCATACCATTCTCTTGGCTGTGGACCGCTTCCACTCCAGTCAACAATTTGAAATGGCTCTCAAAGCTGCCCGGTTGGTGTTTGACCCCACTACCAGCCCCCCACCCAACTGTACATCAGCCCAGGCGGCTGCGGCATGCTGGCGCTTCCTACCATTCAGGAAGATAGCTGAGAGCAATTTGAACATGACAGATAAGTTCACAGGATGGCCGAATGATAGCATCCTGAGGATGGCCGTCTCCGAGAGACGAAGCAATCCTGGATCAGCACACTCGACAGCGCGTGGCCGGCCTCAAGCGTACATGAAATGGATAGTGATGAAGTACATTGAGATCCTGATTGCTTCGGGTGACAATTACTTCCGTCAAGGAACAATGGAGACCCTCTCACTCGCCATCCAACGGTATGTCGAGGCTGCCCACGTCTTGGGCCCAGACACGCCTCAGCTACCACGTCTGGGCAAGGCTGCCGTGAGGACATTCCGAAACATTGGCAATGTAGGCAGAAATATCGACCTGGAATTGGCATTCCCCTTCTTGTGCAACATAGAGCGACGCGGCAGCGCCAAGGCGGCTGGGGACGACCGTTCTCGGTCAAGTCTCCTGTGCATCCTCACCACGACCTATTTCTGCCTGCCCCCCAATCCCCAGTACGACAGCCAGAGGATGTTGCTAAAGGATCGACTGTACAAGGCGCGCAACAATCTTGACATCAACGGGCGCCCGATCGTGTATTCGATGTTGGAGCCTACCATTGATCCCGGTGATGCCCTGCGCGCGCTGGCAGGCGGCTCCGGGGGCGTTGAATCTCTCGTGAACGATGCGGATAGCCCGATGCCATACCAACGCTTCTCATATCTTATCGGCAAGGCACTAGAGTTCTGCGGTGATCTGCGTGTCATGGGCGAGCAGTTTCTGGCTGCTCGTGAGAAGAGAGATGTGGAAGCACTGGAACAGATCAAAGCTCGCCAAGACACCATGCGGGAGAAGATGATGCTCGATATCAAGACGCTGGAGAGAGAAGAGATTACAAAGTCAATTGAATCACTCGAGCAAAGCCGAGATGCCGCAGTCGCACAGCTGTGGTACTTTTTGAAGCTCACAGGAGATTCACTGGACCTCATCCCTAAAACCGAGAGCGACGAATGGCAGGACATTGAGCAGAAGATGCTGGAGCCGGCAAGTGACGATCTGCGGATGAACAGGTACGAAAAGGCTGAAATGGACGCCATTAGCCAAGCAATTGGGATGAAGACAGTAGCAGGCGGCCTGGACATGGCTGCTGGCATCTTGAAGGCACTTCCCGGCATCGAAGAAAATGCCGAGCCGGTAGGAGTCGGTGTTACGGTGAAGATGGATGCAAGCAATTTTGCCGAATTCACTGAAGGCATGTCCAACGCATTGAAGACGTGGGCTGAAATTAAGTGCGACCAGGCCAGCCTACACGGGTTTGTTGGCGGACTCACGCTGCAGCTGCAAGAGCGCCGTCTGCAAGCCAACATGCTGGGTCGCGAGATCAAGAACATTGACAAACAAATAGAAATTGAGCGTAAGCGCCTCGAAATCAACGCGCAGGACATTGAGCTCCAGCGCCGCGAGATCGAGTGGGCGGCTGAGACCGAGACGTGGTACCGCTCCAAGTACACCAACGAGAAGCTCTATGCTTGGCTCGAAAGCTCGTTCCGCGCGCTGCACTACGACCTTTACACCTTGACAACCGACACGTGCCGCCGTGCTGAGAGGGCATTCCGGTTTGAGCGTGGCCAGATGGTGCCGACAAAGTTCCTCCGCACCAGTGGCTACTGGGACAACAACCGAGACGGCCTGCTCGCCGTGGACCAGCTCACGATGGATCTGCGCCGTATGGAGTCGGCATACATCAACAATCCTTGCCACGACTGGGAGCTCAGCAAGAATGTGTCCCTTCGCAAGATTGATCCGCAAGCGCTGCTGAGGCTGCGCGAGACGGGCACCACCAGCTTTTCGATTCCGGAGCTGCTGTTCGACATGGACTTCCCGGGCCACTACATGAGACGTCTCAAGGCCGTGTCCATGTCTATCCCGTGTGTGATTGGGCCCTACACAACATTACCCGCCACACTCTCGCTGGTACAGCATTCTTACCGCGTTTCGGGCGGCGCAACGACTGCGGACGCGTACATGTCGGCCAGCGCCTCGGACGGCTCATTCCGAACCGACCCTGTGCCAGTGTACGCCGTGTGCACATCCTCAGCCGTGCAAGACTCAGGAACGTTCGATCTCGGATTCACGTCCAGCGACGAGAGCAACGAAGCTCGATACGGGCCCTTTGAGGGTGCCGGAGCCATCAGCAACTGGAAGATCGAGCTACCGCCGATGGCGGTGCAGCCTTTCGACTACTCGACCATCTCGGACGTGGTGATGCACATCCAGTACACCGCCATGGACGGCGGGCCGGTTCTCCAGCGCTCCGCCACCCAGGCGCTGAGCAAGCAGATTGTGCGCGTCGAGAATCTCAAGGACCGCGACGGTCTCTGGGGCTTCCTTGAGCCACGCAACGATATGTCCAGCCAGTGGTACACATTCAAGTCGGTCCTTGCGCAGACGGACAAGAAGCGAACCGCCACTCTCGACCTCAAGGAGGCCATGGCAGCACGTCTGCCCTTCTGGGCCAAGGACAAGCAGATCAGGATCGAGAGCCTAACGGTGGCTACCACAACCGACGACGCCGCACTGAGCGAGTCTGTGAAGATCCCGGTCCTGGGAACCGATGATTGGGACAAGGATACTCTAGGCAAGCGAACGCTGCTTAGCCGAAAGGCACTGAGTGCGGATGTTTTGCTCAGCAAGGATGCCGCTAAGTGGCAGCTGAAGGTAGAAAAGGAGGCAAATAAAGCTTGCGATATCAAGGACTTGGCAATTTATTTCCGCTACGCGATGGTTGACGGAAGGAAATAACCTGGATACACAGTCGGTCAATTTAGTGAGCAGTTAAATAAAGATAACATGGTCGCGTTTCGCTGTAAATTATCTTGGACGTTGCTGTGTACAATCTCAACACGGTAAATCTTCATTTCCACCTGCTTCGCTAAATTTAGTGAGATGAGAATACGGTTCTAGTGGACCATCTGACAAAAGTCAGCTACTTTTGGCCTCGGCATAGCAGGTAGCTTCATGAACAATATCAGGCTATAGTTGAAGACCAGTGCAAGGATATATAAAAAGCGCTAGTATATACTTGAAAGGCTAAATACTTGCATTTAACATTTGTCGACTACCATATCACTTCATGTGTTAGCTTGTGAAGGGATGTCCGGCATTTCGATCTGGCGGCTGCCGAGTTTGGTCAAAATTTCATTGTTTGGCCTGCGAAATCCCCAATCACATATAATTATAAACTCCAACTCACTAGTCATTCCGGTTGCGTGGCCCAGTGGTTAAGGCATTTGCTTTACAATAAGAACGCAAAGGATCGCAGGTTCGATCCCTGCCGCGATCAGATGATTCACTTTTTTGCTTTTCCCTTGTACGATAATCTGCTGGCATAATTTCCCATCATCCTAATTCGACAAGCTTTTGTTTTTTTTCGCGTAAGGGTGGGTTTTGGTGTGAACACCCACCGACACTAAGCATCCCTGAACGACCCCAGGTGGTTCCCGATCCACCATATGACGCCACGAAACTGAAAGCCGCGAATTAAACGACATCTCCTTGAAGGATGTCTAAGTCGTCGAGTCTGCCATCAACATGCGACCTATGGGTGTCCTTTTTGGTGATGAAAACAATTACGTTTCGGAATTTGAATCGATGTTGGCCTCGGCCACAATCCGGGATTGAATGGTCAACAAATATTCGAAGTGCAACAAGAAACCCGGCCCAATTGGGGTAATGGCATGTGAACCTGTGAAATCAGAAATCAGGCCGAGGCGTTTTAGCCTCAAGTAATTTTCCACATGGTGCTAATTCGAAATGGGGACTGTGGTGTATGGATGGTTTTATGTAGGGGACCAGGGAAAAAAAAATGCCCAGGTTGCGTCCGCTCACGAATTCGGTCAGAGTAGTCATTAAATGGGTTCTGCGAACGGATATGTTGCAATGCAATTCGATCCAAGCCATTGCGACGGCGCTCTCTGAGAAGAACCACATTTTTCTATGAGCGTCATACTCTCAAGCATTTAGCATAAACATCACTTTTGAGCGGACAAGATTGGACCAAAAAATTCACACATGTTGGCATAGCCTCCCGAAAATATCCGGAAGAAAATCACGTCTCGTTAAGCCTATTCGTACTAAACTGGTTGCCTCGCGAATCAAATTTCAGGGAGGGTAGCATACGTAGAAGGCCTCAAGTCTTACATCTCTGGAAGGATGACATAGTTTGATCCTCCCCCAATGGTTGCGATAGCGTCAAGCACACACACCGGTTTTCTTTTGCATTCTCTGATAGGTAGATCTATTCACAAGGCGAGAAGGCAACCTGGCGGTCATTTCAAACCGTCTGATGATCCCAGGAAAAACGATCCTTGCTCAGTTGCTATCTTCACCGAGTTTATGGAGTGATCCAATCGAGCATGGTTGCTGCCCGAAATTGCACATTGATAGGGTGCATAAATCTGCTCAGCCCTGATGTTTGGTCACAAGGGCTGTCTGGTGATTGCGAAAAGAGGGCACATGGGCTTGATCTCGGGAGGGCAAGAAGAATTCGACGCATCGGTTGTCGCCACGTCACACATAAGCTCGGCCCAAGTTCAGACAGACGGGAAATGATTTGACAGCTCAAAGCTCTTGGAATCTTATGTCCACAGATAAACTGGAACGCTCCTCCAGGCGGTGAAAATGAATGCATGATAAATATACACCAATATTCCTCATAAGAAAATGTTCCTCGTGTGAAAAAGCACAGCCGCATTCATAATTTCTGTCATATTCTCCTCACTTCATACTAATTCCTTGAACTTGATTGTTCCATAATATCAATCTTTCACACTTCCGATCTTTCATTTCTCCTCTGAATCAATGCCCGATTCCGTACTTTGATCACGACTATCACATCATCGGTTGATTGATAAATTATTTGATCGGATTTATCAATAATTTCAACTACACCATGAAACTAGCACATCTATTATAGGGGTTCATTTTCTTGCGATACCGAAATCTGTGCAAATTATACTTATTGACGATACTCTGTTCTACAGCTGCAATCTTGTTGACCAACCATCACCCACCTCATGTTACAGAATGACGACCAATCGGAATAGGGACAGGAGAAAGAAGGCAAAAAAGAGGAGGGCAAAAAAACCAACATCAAGTTCATCAGAAGGACCCTCCAATGAGGTGCTGTGGCGACAGCAGAGTACACTTAGAAATGCTGGATATGTTCCTTATATTGAGAGGGGCCGCAGCCGGAAAGTACCGGAGCAAGAGTTAGTTGAATTGTTCATGTGTGATTCTGCACCCACAAATCTCGTTACCTCTGAAATGAAATTTGTGAAGGCATTCTGTCCAGGACATACCATCACTGAGGTACAATCCGGACGCTCGGATTTTGTCTCCAAAGCCGCCGCAATCTTTTTAGACTACGGAAGCCATGAGAGTGGGCCACTTTCACCCGGCAGGCGTCACGCGCCTCTTCTCGCCCACCAACTGCACGAGGTGTTTTTACAAAGAGTAAGAGCTCTTACAAAGTTTAAAGATGAAGATTTAATAGTTAATCATCCACAGCAAGAAAAGAATATAATAAAAGATGGGGGAGCACCACCAGGCGGGGTAAACGGAGACGTCCAAAATAGGCCCTCTAGTCAGGAAAATACCAATTGCTTTATGATGTGAGAAAAGAACGATTACTTACGCATATTATCTAGTACTGACTTTAGAAGCTACATTGCCGATATGGATCGTTGGTCCATGGCATCTCTCATTCTCAATGTACCCGACTGTCAAAGGTTGGGTTTAAGTCAATTCTTGTACCGATATCTCGCATTCAACAGCTTCATTGGAGAAATTCCTCCGGTTAGTCATCACTTGTTTCCAAAGCTCACAAACTGAAAGAATGCAGCCAAACGGATCTCCACACTTCCAATTGGGGTTTTGCTTTCCCTATTACGCATTCAGAGCGGCCTCCGCTTCGAGTCCACCCGTTGATTGTCGAGAAAGTGGCAGAGAAGGCCGTTTGAGAAAGGTTTTCGACTTGAGCTTCCTTTCAAGAGAATCTGTGGTTAGCTATCCAGTATCTAATGACTACCTATGCCAAGCTCAGATTAGCCTTCTCATTACTGGTAACAACAACTCGAACTGGGCCGCATTCTGCCTTGTTGATACTTACTACGAGGATGAGGAGGTAGCTGAAAGTGCAACATGCTACATTGAAGAACAAGAAGAAGATCTCGGCGACCAATTCACAATTGACCCGCTTACTGGCGGCCAGAATGATACACTCATTGGGGAAATAACCCCCAAAGACTACCTTTTGATTGTGTTAGTGCCACGATTATCGCAGGTAAAGCGAGAATGGCACAGATCAGTGACCGAAATGATGGACAAGATTGGAGATTATGTAAGTTATTTAAGAACTTTACACTTTTAGTGCCACTGCGACTTGAATTTCTTCTATTTCTTCATAAGAGATCTATAGAAAGCTTGATGCTGATAGGTTAGATCGATACCTGTCCCTTGACAGGTACTCGTCGATCGAGAATCCCACTGTCCCGGGATTCTTGTAGCGTGGAGGAGTCTTGTCAGGCCATTACTGAGGCCGCAAGACTTTTGGGAGACATGTTTCAAAAGTTAAAGGCAACACTCAATCAATGGAAGAGCAGCGAGATACAGGGAATCACTGCTGCAATATCTGAGAGAGCACGTCGATGCATGCCGGAAGTTCAACATCATATCAAGGAGATGGAGACATATTTAGAAGACCTCCAAAGTCTGCTCAGCAAATGCGAGAAGTATAGCAAAGATGCAGGTTTTCTTTTAAATGAACTATTAATTCACTCGCTTATTGTCATTTAGTTAAGAACCCGCATCCATATTAAAAGTAGTCTGGCAGTCCAGGATCAGAACAAGAAAACTGCATTGGGACAAGTCATAACTTTTGCCATGCTAGGCGTAAGTACCCCGAACCATTACATTTGAGTCACTCTGACGTCTTTTTGTCTTGTCTTGATACAGCCATCTCCTATCGCATTGGCATCTGCCGTTTTATCGATGCAGCCGAAGGCAATACCTCGGCCTTTGAGGGTGAATAGCACATCATTCGGCTGCTTGGTCGTCATATTCATGATTGTCGTGTGGGTGCCCATAGGGGTCATGGTGCATCAGAAACATATTAGGGCCAAACTAGCAGGATTGTCTCGCAGGACTGCGCATCAGGAAGATTTGGCCGATCACATGGTCGAAGACGTGTCTCGCCCTATTCCGATTATCACCGCATTAGGAAGTGGATATCCAGCACATGATAGGGAACATAGCGGTCTGGTATGAGACGAGCCCTTGATTAAGCAGCTAAGATTAGGTGGCTACAAGGAATTTTTGTGGCTTTAGTTCCGATGCTCCAATGAATATGATTGATGGCATGAGATCCATTCCACTCATGTGTCAACGCAACCACCTTCTGTGGCCCCCTCAAAGACCAGGACAAAATACGAAATCTACAGATTTGACAATCAAAGAAAGTAACATTATAAGTTAGAAGCTAGAAGAGAATTAAACACCTTCGAAATAGCTGCAAGGGGTCATAGTATCAGGAAAATATGATAAACCCTAGGAGAAGAGAAATCACGATTACTATCAAGTTTATGTATCAGCCGAAATATTAACTCATGGGTTCAGATGTCCAATTAACAGGGACTCCACTACACATGGAAACTGCCCAAACTGCGTTACTCTGGCGTATTTATGGACAGGTTCTAATATTCACGGTTACTTCATTTTTTGAGTTTATTCAGCACAATGCAAAAATTTCCCCTACACCGCTAACTCTGATAATGATTTAACACCTGAAACTATTGCCAGCAAATCGTGTATTTCCACCAATGCCCAGTTGATTTACAAGGGGGGCCTGCTTTGAACCGTGCGACCTGCCTCTTTTTGTCGGTCACGATAGGTCGATAAGGGCCACAGCCGATGTAACTTCGGGAATGAATGGTTCAATGGAATATGCGGTGAACTCAAATCCAGGGATACATTATGACAGGGGATTATCCAAGGAGATGCATGAGATCACGATCCATTCGCTTAAGGACAAGAGAACCGAATAATCAATTGAAATATGTGGAGTATTTTCGATTCTCTGAAAAAAAGAACGGCTCGAGGTTTTCGAAGAGTAGACAAAAGGGCACAGACATTTGAACTCCGTGGGACGACTGCTCCTCATCATGAGAAATGCAACTAACTCGAAAACGAAACCCCAATTTTATACACCGTGAACAGCTCTATAGGGCATAATTGTCTCAATTTAATCAGCCAATATCATGCATAGAAAAGGAGCATCGTTACTGACCTAGAAACTCTAGATGAATATTTTTTCAACTCGACAATAAGAACATCTAGGAGCACCGCACCCTTGACAACAATTGATTGCAACGCGCATGCCGCCAAAGTAGCAATTGCAACATGTCCACATGAAAGCTGGTCTCTTTTTTTTACTAGGCTTTAATATATCTATGTTAGACCGTTGATAACGTAGAAAGGATATCAGGGATCGTACGCATTGGCGACACGGTGAACATTCTTCGAGAGCGTCGGATTGTGTCCTATAATATGTTTCATGCAGGAGAACTGCAAAATTTGATTCGAAGCCATTTTTGGAGAGAGGATCGGTCATATTTTATTCCAATTAAAGATACGCAATTCTGTGAAGGCAAAGATTGGTGCTTCAGATGGGATACAGTTGGAAAAATCTGTCAGAAGAGAAACTTCCGCTTCACTCCATTCTTTTGTATTAGCCACTCGGCCTACAGCCCAGTAACACCAACCTCTCAGTTTGTTACCCTAACTTGTAACTTAGGGATTGTGTCGGTTATCTTGTGTCAAACGCAGCGGTTGTGCAGCGTGGGTCCTGGTCACTCACTTTCACTCTGGTCTCACAATGGGGTGGGAGGAATGTAGACGGGTCAAAAATACCAGAGACCCAACACGTTCAGATACCAACCCCCCCTTATCATTTCCGTTGTGGAAGGCTTTTCATTTTCATACCTTCACCAATAAAACATTTTTTTCCCCTCACGCAAAGCCCTAACTTAAAAGAGAAAGACAATAAAAGTGCGAGAAATGCGGCTACGAGTAGAAGCATGCCTGCAACATGGCAAGGGTGCTGGCCTCTGTGACATGCCATCTATGTCACAAACCTGATCTGGAGTGTGCGGCTGGCGCCACGGAGGTAATTCCGGGCCGCATGAGTAGTGGATCTTAGCTACATAACCTGTTAGAGTATAGATACTTTTTCCATAGCCCAACAAACGGGAAGGCTGATGTACGAGTACCTTTGCAAACAGAAGCAAGTGTAGCTCTCTTCCAATAGTGACGGCATATCTGCAGATTCAACCAATTTAATCACGTCTACCTCTCCACCGATAAAATATGCAGCTGAAACTGGCTACCCCCGTGGCCTGTCCTGTACCTTACCGATCCAAGAAAATTAGGTCCCGAGGCCCTCTGGGCTTGAATCAGGGACAAATTTCTGTCTCATTTGCTACTGATTCAAGGTTCCCAATTTACCCTTCAGCGCGAGCCCAAGAATGTGATTTTGTCAAAATCAAACCTCTTTCTGATCCTCCAGATGGAAAGTAGGACCTCCGGTCTCCCCTTCAGCCCCTCCTCTTTCGGTTTTGCTTTTTTTTTTTTTCGGATTTTCGTCTTTCTTGTCTAACGTTACCACGAATTCAGCCACAAAACAGACCGACATTTATCATATGTTACAGGCCAATACGCCACGTCAGCATTTGTGGCATCCGCTTTCTTATAGGTCATCTTCGCGTGCGTTACATGGCGAGTTCTAGCTGCTAGCAAATGCAACCAGTCAATTAGCGCCCAGCATGTCTGTTAGCTCATGCAAGATGCCTCCAAAAAAGCAAAGAAATAGTAGGATCTGCTTGTGATGGAGGGTAAGGTGAAGGGCTTGATCCCCTTTCTCCTGGAATTGACACCACCTTCCTTGCCCATCGATTATCGTTGTATTTCTTTTAGCCCTCCACACCGCCTTAAACAAAAAGCCGTGCCTTCCGTTCTTCGAGTTCAGCTTTGATCTCCCATGTCTACAGCTTTATCTGCAGGCCTTGGAAACTTTGACACACTGCATCAGCTTCAAACATCAGCTTGACGCATTGACAGTCCGGGAGTGGTTTCTGCATGCCAGTACGCAAGCAGCAGCCCAGTTGCCCTACCACTAAAGTAATGCCTGATAGCCTGCCGGGGAACCCGATTTTAGACTGACTCGTTTGCATGGTGTTACTGCAAAGGCACCATAAGTCCTCCAATCAGCCAGGTTGAAGCAGCGGGGAAGGCATCGCCGCTTATCAGCCAACAGCCAACAGTTTGCTCAAGCGCCGACTTCGCTCGCACCAGACACCAGCAAAAGACTTTTAGGGCACAAAAGAGATGGTTAGGTTGGGCACATTGAAATTTTCCCAAATATCATGCCGCAATTCGTCCGACCAAATCGATTCTGTAGGGCTAACAGAAATTTTAAACCAACTACAGACGGTTTTAGATTCACCCCTGTCCCTCATAACACAAGCAACATCCTCCATGGGCGTTTTGAGTCATTGTGGCAACGGAACACATATCCCATAACCTTGAAATTCTTGTTCCACTGCGTAAACTGCTACCCAACAAGTTTTAATGTCGGCATTTGTTGAGGCCAATTAAGGCCAGACAGTCTTCTCCGGCTCCCCTGTTATGTCACATTCGTTACTACGCAACGAGATGATATCAGGCATGTCGTTGTATGACAACATATGCAAGAGTTATGTAGGCAGTGAATAAAGTATACTGACTCACGATCAGAAACGCTAATCAGTCATAAATGCACAAGCTATACACAGCACAACTGATCTGAAATATATTTTGTATTTAGAGATGTATTTTAATGAAGATTTGGGAAATTTGCCTTTGGCTGCATATATAAAATTTTCACCTGTGAAATCAGTCAATAAAAGGAGGTTGTCTCATTGATCGCCCGAGGAGTTTATGTTACTATAGGGTAGGTCTGCAATACGGTGACTTCAGGTCATCATTCCCCCTTTACCTCAGATAGCTCGAGTTTTGAAATCGAACTTTCCGGTTTTGTAGTTTTTTTTAACTAAATTCACTAGGCTTAATTGCTTGGCTATCCTCGGCATTACGTAAATTCAAACCTCATTTGCTATGATATCACCGAAAGAAGCAATGTGCACTTGGTGCACCGTGACCTTCATATCCACCTCGCCAGGGGTCCGATTGAGCCGTGCCAACATTTCACCACCTTTTGCACTGGAGTAAATGTTGTGCTTACTTACGTTAAGCGAGACTAAGCCACCTCTTCCTGGTTCCAACAGAAGTGGTTGGTCGAACATGGTGCAAACCCGCCGACTCTGCGGCCCAAGTGACCGACGCCGTGTGATACGTCGATGTGAGAATTGTCGAGGATTGAGAAAGAGTGTAAGTTTTGGCGAGGAAATTCTGGGAGCACAAACTGATGACGATATTGTAGTGCGACGGACAAACCCCCCTGTGGCAGATGCCAAAAGCGTGGTGCCCAATGCCAAGGGCCTGTACAACAAATGTGTAATGATCTGATGATTGTACACGCTGGCCCAACCAGGGACTCTCTAGATACATACCGTGGCGAAGTTCACCTATCCTCGGATTGCATTTCTGAGTTTTACGCATTTATCGGCCAATCCCCCTCATCTTTCACATTGGCCATCTCTCCGTCAGTTTTGGCGAGCTACTTGGCTTCTGTTCCTGCGATTCGGGCTGTAGTTTCTGCAATAGCCACAGC
This sequence comes from Calonectria pseudoreteaudii, assembly GCA_001879505.1. NCBI lineage: Eukaryota > Fungi > Ascomycota > Sordariomycetes > Hypocreales > Nectriaceae > Calonectria > Calonectria pseudoreteaudii. The sequence continues at coordinate 342,227 of KV875271.1, forward strand.
GGTGTAAGGAAAAAGAAGTTCTAGAAATGAAGACGAAATTTCGTTAGAAACCCGTCTGCAAGACGTTTCAAATGCAACTTCCACACTCCAACGCCACCTGAGTTACTTTTTGTCGGAGCAAAACCCTGATCGTTTCGTCGCACTACTATTCGGCGTTTTGATGATCATATTTCAGGTTAGGCTCTTCCCATCTTGTAATTACGCTGATTAATAATTGCTTTTTTTCCGGCTAGGCAATGGTAGACGCATCAGGATTAGGCTTCATGTCGACAACAGAGCCACTGTCAATCTTCTGTCGCCAGCGTTTTACAAACACCTCGCCTCCTCACCCAGAGGAGCAAAACCTTTACAATACCTACATGATTATCGAGTCTTATAGAGGCCTTATTATGAACGACCCCCCATTGGTTGGGTGGCCAGGTTTTGCAGAAACACTCGTGGCTTATGAAGGAGAACGGGCCTTGCTGCACGAATTAGCCATTATCCTACCGGCTCTAGCCCAAGTCAACTCCATGTAGGTCCAAATGAGAAGGAAAGATAATATGTAACCACTAATTAGCGCATAGGTCGGTGGAATGGACCACACAAGCACGAGGTCTTGCCGCTGAGCTGACGCCTGCGAATCTAACTCTTGGAGAGAGGACTCTAGGCGTTGGTGAACCAGGCTCGGACTTCTTTCAGCTTGGGATGGCCACAATAGAACAAGGTTGGGTTACCTTGAAGATGATGGAAGGAATTAAAAATCATGCACCTCCTGGTGCTGCTAACCTTGTTCATTTGGAAGACATCTTTTATCGAATTGCACTCATTAGTGTCTCGAGGTTTTACGACGACCAAGCGTGGACCCTCTTCAATCAAGCTTTGCCAGCTCAAGATGTAAGGGAAGAGTTGGCAATGCACGCGTTGTCATCTTTGGAGGCTATCGAACATCGACTCTCGTTCGTTGTTTTGGAGGCTTTATTCTATCTGCCACTTCTGATTGTTATTGCGCTGGAATCCTTTGAGAGGGAGACTCGTCAGCGGGTAGAAGCTGTGGTCAAGCAAATATCTACCAAGGGTTTCATTGTTGCAAATACTTACCTCGAAGACATCTATGTAATTTGGAATTATAACACTGAATAGACTCCATACTTCCTCTCATCAAGTTGGTTTGCTGATCAAATCTGGCTATTTATACACGTCCTTGTTTGTGGCTCTTCGGGCTCGAAATGGACCCCGTCAAGCGTTATATATCTTCCGTCAAGGTCGCTCTCTGCGAGTTTCCACACGCCTCCGCCGCCCTGAGAATGTCCAACAGCCATCCAATCTCTCGTCAGTCGATTCCCAAATGCCTTTCTTGCGGCAGCGACCGAGTACAAGATATCATTCACGTGAGCTGGGAAGCTGCAGTATTTATGCTCGGTTGCGTTGTTTCCGAGACCAGCATAATCCGTGGCCACGACCGCATAGCCTCTGTCAACAAGGATTTGCCAGCTGTTGTAGTCGAAGAGGGCAGGGCCATTGGAAGGCGCGCATCCCTTGTAGATTCTGATGGCTCCACGCGCATATGCAATGAGTGGGAATGACCCATTCTGTTCGGCCGATGTAAAAGGGAACGCAATGAAGCCTGTTACGGGCACCAGCGTCCCATCCAGATCCTTTGATACGTACTGGATGCGAAACACTGATGTCCCAGCTTTAACATTGAGCGGAGTAGGGTCCAGTGGCTCAAGTTTGAGAAGGTCACCCACGGAAGATTGGTTGAACGTTGGTGATGTGGAGGAAAAGGTGGCATTGAAATCTCGTCCAACCGTAGCACGGTCAACTTCATTGGCCCTTTGAAGGAGCTGAAAACACTCTGTGCCGCAGCCATATTTTAATGCGGTCTCTTGAGATACGTTGAAGTTTGAGCCAGGCGCCGCAACGACGAGACCAACAAAGGCCATCGCCAGACTAAAAAGGTTGGCGTGCATTTTATGGGTGAAGCACTTCGATGGCTGAGTAAGTCGTGATGATGGTTGGGTCTGATTGTTTGCTATCACTAAAGGGAGAGTCCAATTCCTCCTATTTATTCTTGTTAGATAGCATTTTGACGGCATAGAAGTCCATATTACAATGCTTCAACAGCTCGAATATTGCCTATTGCAGTCAAGGTCTGGTGGGGCCGCCCCTGCCGGAACCCCGGGACCCGCGGGTTTGTCCAAGTGTAATGACAAGATACACCCGGCCACAGCCATGAGCCAATCATTCCAAACACCTTTCGGCAGCAATTAACTAAATCATGATGTTGGAACAACGGTCAGTTGAAGGAATGACTTCACAGGAGGGCTAAAGGGGCCCACAGGATGTGGATAATGTTGATCACGATACCCTTATCCTAATCACATGACTGTTACCTATAATAGTAACAACATAACCCCTCTGTGAGGGGTTAGATATAGGAAGAAGCTAAATATTAATGAATTTATTGCTTAACTTTCTAGTAGTTGTTATTGACTTTGTTGTGATCTTAGTTGTATTATTTAGAATACTGGGATTTATTTATATTAATTAGTTTGAGTAGATGATGTTTTTGTTATCTTATAGATTAGTAAGATATTAAATAAAGAGGTATATTATTAAGTATTTAAAAGATTTTGTAAATAGATTTTATATATTAATTAGGAATAATATTATATTTATATTTAATTATAAGGATTTTAATTATTTAAGAAAGTATAATTCTTTTTTTATATTTATTATATAGAAGAACCTTATTATTATCTTGTTAAGGTAGACTAGTGGATTGTTTAGGTATAGGAATAAGCTTAATAGACTAAGGAAACTTAATTATTTTTATATTTGATTATAATTTTAACTCTAATTATAATCTTCTTAAGTTATAGTAATATTAACTAAGGAAGGAAGTAAGATTAAAGTTATTAGTAATAATATTTTAAATATCTTCTTTTATATTAATAATTATAAAGAATACTAAGAGAAAGTAAAATAACTTATAGAATTTATCTTAATTCTAAAGAAATACTAAGTATAGGTAGAACTTTATATATAAGAATTATATTATATTATGTTTATATTAGAAATATATACTATTATTAAAGTAAATACTAAGATAGTATACTTTATAGTATTATATAAAGAAAAGAGTATTATAAGTTTATAATTTTTTAATACTTTTTAATAAAAATTTAAAAAATAAATAATTAAATATTAGAAGAAATTATTAAAATTAATAGTTTTTTATAACTTTCTCTTAAGTAATAATATTAAAATTAAGAAGAATAGAGATTTTATTATAAAGAATATATATAAAGTTCTTAATTAAGATAGATTTTAATATTAGAATTAAGAGGAGATTAATAACTATAGAGAAAAAGATAAAGAGTTTTAATTTTATTATTAATTTTTTGAATTTATGATAGAAATAACTAGAAGGGATAGTTTTATTCTAGAGGATAGAGACTAATAAGAATTTATAAGTTAATAATTAGTATTCTTATTTCTTTAGAACTTCTTTCTTTTCTAAGATATTATATTTATCTTAAGTGAAATATTTTTCTAAAATATCTTATTTTATTATTTGAGAGATATATTCTAATAGGGAATTATATTGTTTTTTGTACTAATATAAAGTATATAGTAAGGTATAACTTTATAGTAAGAAATCTTTTATTAGTAAAGGTAATTATAATATTTTAATAATCTATTAAATAAACTCTTTATAAGTAAGTAAATTAATAATCTTAGTAAAGTATATACTAAAAGATTAAAGTTTAATAGTATTAAGTATAAAGTTTTTAATTTGAAATTTTAAGTTTTTTATAATAAGTATTATATTGTAGGTATTAATAAGTTTATATATATTTATGTATTTGAGAATATATTTACTAGAAATATATTAAATCTTTATTTAAGAATAATATATATAGTAAGTAAATTAATATTTTTTAATTAGATAGTTAAAGAAATAAAGTAAGAGTTTAAGAATAAATAGATATTTAATAAGTACTATAAAGAATAATAAAACTTAAAGTTCTCTAAATAGTTATTTATATCTCTTGAAGAAGATTATTAAATGATTTTTAATAAATTTTTTAGATAATTTAAAATCTTTTAAAAAGTATTATTAGAGATTATAAAAAGTGATTTTATAGTTTATATTTAATTTTTTATAGTATATTAAGGTATTAAAGACTTTATAAATATCTATTTAAATTTACTAATAATATATATAGATATTTATTTGTAAATCTACTATATAATTACTTTATCAAATAAACTAATAAAATTTATAAAAAGTATCTCTGTAATTAATACTTAATAGTTAATAATTAAATAGGTATATAATAGATATAAAAGTAATTAATTATAAGTTTTTTTCTGTAATAATAACTAAGGGAATAGGAATAACTTTTAAAAGAAATTATAGAAGGATAAATAATATTATATATATTTTAGGAATAGATGTTATTTAATTAAGTATACTATTAAAGAAAGAAGAAAAGTATATAAAGAATATAAGAAAAAGAGAAATAAGTTCTTTTTTAGTAAAGTTATATATACTGTATATATAGTAGAACTTATTGACTTAGATAGTGAAATTAAAGATAAAAGAAGAGATATTAATAATAAAGATTATGATAATAATTATGATAAGGTATATACTTCTAATGTTTATATTTATTTTATAAGTACTGTTGATATAGTTAATTTATAATATATCTCTAATATATTTGCTAATTAAGTAGTGACTTATTATTTTATTTAAAAAGATTTTTTTTATGATTCTAAAGAGGAATTAAAAGAAGAAGTAATATAGTTCTTGTTTAATAATTAATATAGTTTAGATAAATTTTAAAGAGTTATCTTTGATATTAGAGTTATAAAAGTTTTAATTAGTAGTTATAAATAATTTATTATATTATAAAGATTAGGTAATATATCTATTAATATAACAGCAGCAGTACTAATCGTACACTGATATAATAGACTAGTTACTATTACAGCAAAAGATCCAGTAGTAAATACAGTTACTATATTTTACCCTGTAATATATATCTATATATAATACTTGGTTAGGTCTTTAACCTAACTACTAACATTATAACTATCCCCCCCTCTAAGGTAGCTTATCCCAAGCTACTATTACACTATAGAGCTATAGCTTCTACTAGGGATTGCTGCCCTTTCTGGGGGGACTCTGCCCTCTAGTGCTACACTCATACACTTGTATGCTAACTGCCTCAGGAGCTGGTTTTTCTAAGCTCAAGAGATATACAACAGATAAAGACCCCTAAGGTTATAGCTACTCTAGCAGTCTAGCTGACCAAGCTTGCCCTTGTAAATATTGTCCTTTGTGAGCCCTAGCTAGAGGCAGGAATCGAACCTAGACCCCTTATAATACTAGGATTCACAGTTTTATGTTTACTATTGTAATAGTAGTAGTGCTAATCATATACTAATATAATAGACTAGTCACTGTTATAGTAAAAGATCTAGTAGTAAATACAGTTACTGTGTTTTACCCTGTGGTATATACCTGTATATAACACTTGGTTAGGTCTCTGACCTAACCACTAGTGTTATAATTAAATTAAATATAGTAAAAGTAAGAGAAGTAATTATTATATTTAAAAGAGGAACTTTAAATGAATTACTTAGAATAGTAGATATAATTACTTTATTTGGGATTATATTATTTTATATTGTACTTATTAATACTTTATTTCTTTTTTTATTATAAGATATAGATTGTTTAAGGATTTATTTTTATAATTTTTATAATTATCTTGAGAAAAGAGATATATAAGTATTAGTTGTATGAAAATAGGGGTACTTATAGTGGTTTCTTAGTAATGAGAAAATGTTTGTATAGTATAATTTAATTGATAGTGAATTCTATTAGCTATATTGTTGCTTTAGTTATTTATTAGTAAACTGACTTTATAACTTATTAATAAGAGTTAGTTACTTTGTGGAATAATAGGCTATTAAGAAATTAACTAAGATTTATTATAAATATTAACTCTATATAAGAGTATTATAGAGGTTTAAATTTACTATTTATAATAATTATAAGTTTAACTATTGAGTTATTGTAGATATTATATATATTGATAGTAAATTAATATTTTATATTATTAATAAGATAATTGTATTTAATATTGTTTAGTTTCTTATAAATATAATATTATTAATAGTATAAAAGACTCTAAAAGTTTATTAGATTGATATATATATCAGACTACCTAACTAATTAATTGTTGACTTTAATAAGAATTTTATTAATTAAGAGTTTTGTTAAGAAGTAAGACTAAGAGGTATAACTATCTTAGTTATATTAGTAAAAGCTTATAACTCGGTTAGAAAAGTTAAAAGATACTATATACTTATCTGATATACTTATAATATTCTTTATTAAGAAGATTTATTAGTAAAGTAAGAAGAAATCTTATAAGTAATAGTAAAAGTAGTAAATAATATTACTAATTCTAATAGTTTTATACTAATATTTCTAGTATTTAGATTATATTTATAGATAATATAAGACTTTGAACTTTTATTTAATATAGTAAAGAGAATAAAAACTATTTATAAAGTAATAAGTAAAGTATATAAATTATATATAGAGAGATAAGTAAAAGATATACTTATTATTTATAATAATCTTAATATAATAGTTATATTAAATTTTTCTTTTTAATTATAAGTTTATATATATTAAAAAAAGGAAAGATAGATAAGATTATATATATTTATTATTAGTAAAAGAGAAATCTATATTATTAATAGTCTCTAAAGAATATTAGAGTTCTATTTAACTATTATTAAGCCTTTCTTTAAAGACTTTAATAATAAATTGACTTTTTTAAAATTAGTAAATATATTGTCTATAGAAGATAATTCAGAAGATAATAAAGATCTTACCTCTGAGTCTAAAAGTCCTAAGTTTATAGAGAAAAAGAAAAGAGAAAGACCTTAAAGGAATTTAACTTCTAAGTTTATAGAGAAAAGGAGGAGAGAAAGACTTTAGAAGAATTTAATTATTATACTTTTACTTTAATTAACTATTAAAAGAAATAGAGATTAATTTTATAAGAACTCTATTATAATAAGTAATACTTATTTTCTTAATTAATTTAAGAATAAGACTAAGTATTATAAAGTATTTATTTTAGTTAAAGAGAAAGTTAATTTAAAGTTAATATTAGAACTCTAAGAGAAGAGAATTATTATAACTCTAAGTAAATTTTTTAATATATTTATAATAAAAGAGATTAAAAGATTAATTTAATATAGTATATTTAAATTTATTTTATTTAATAAAAAGAAATATAGAGAAATTAAAATCTTTAAATTATATATTATTAATAAGATTAAAGGTAAGATAATTAATAAATTATATAAGAAGTTATAATTAGTAATTTAGGGATATGCTAACTAAGGTAAAGAAGTAATCTTTACTTAGTTACTTATAATATAATAATATAGTTAGAAATTAATCTTTATATTAGTTTTATTATTTATTAAGTATAATATTTATATTTAATTTTAAG
>KV875271.1:361075-393182 GCA_001879505.1 Calonectria pseudoreteaudii
TATATTGAAAGTTATATTCTTAGTAATTATAATTTCTAAAGGGTTTAAATATATAGATTCTATTAGAGTAATATTAAGAGTAAAAGTAAAAGCTTTTTAGATTTAATAATTATAGTAATTATAGTAATTACTTTAGTATTAAATAATAATTATAATTATAATTATTTTAGTCAATAGATTATATAATATAGATATCTATAACTAATTCTATACTAGTACTAGTAAGCTAGCTTCTGGATAGGTTAGCTTTAGACTAGATTATAATATAATACTCTTCTCTCAAAAAACTTATCTTTAAGACTAATATTCCTCTATATAGGTTAATATATTCTATTTCTTTTCTTCTTTCTTTTATATTAATATTATACCTAATAAATCTACTTTTTATTATAAAAAGTTTATAGTTATAGTTACTAAGGAGGGCTATCTTAGTATATTGTATACTAGGTGCTTTACTAAGGATTTGATATATATTATCTAGCCAGATTGTTCTACTAAGTACAGTAAGTATATTTCTTCCGGATATAATTATAATAGGACTTATATCTTTGATATTGTTTATATATGAAAAATTCTTCTTTTAGGTAGTAGGCTATTTTAAGTACTAATACTTTTTATAGTAAACTAAGATATTAAAACTTAGGATAAGTTAAAGTAAGTAAAGTAGGAAGTTAAGAAAGTTATATTAGAGGTATAAACTAAGTTGAATAAAGTAATTGCTTACTTAACTTAGTTATAGAAGTAAAAATAATTATTAAAAGAAAAAAAATTAACTCTCTTTAGTTGTATTTTAGTTAAATTAGAAGAGATAGAATAAGAAGAAACTATAGTTACTATTAGTAATAAGCTTTTCTCTCTTTGTAAAGGAAGTCTTCTAGTTTCTTTAAATAATATATAAGATTCTTTAGTAGTTCTTATATTTCTTTATTATATTTTACTTATTTAATATAGTAATAGATTTTCCTATTTATTAGACCTTTTTCTAAGATCTTCTCTATAGTATATTCTTCTTATAGTTTGATTACTAGCTTAATATGAGAGCTAGTATTAACTAAAATCATATCTATTATCAATTTAAGAAAAGAAATATAAAAGATTAAATAAATCTTAATATTTACTAGGAGATTAAATTTATAGTTATTTATTGAGATTTTCTTTTTAATAGAATAAGAGCTAAGATACTTAAAGTTAAGTTTTTTGTTTTATTATTTTATAGTAATATTTTTAGTAGCTAAGAAAACTATATCCCCCTTCTCAAAGGATAGTCCTTCTATCTGTTTAGAGTTATAGTATTTTTTTATTTATATATAAATAAACTTAAGTTCTATCTTTATTTTAGTATATAGTTACTTTATTTAATTAGATTATAGTATTACTTTAATATTAAGTAGTCTATCTCTTTTAGTATAGAATATATTAAGAGTAAAGCTGAAATTAGTAAATATAAAAGTAGTTTTAATACTTATTTAGTATAATATATTAAGAGTTAACTAAATAATAAGAAACTTCTTAATTTAATTAGTTTACTTATAATTAATATAATACTGTAAATAGTATTTAATCTCTTAGTTCTATCTCTCTATCTATTTATCGACCTAGGGTTAGAAGGTAGTAATTAACTTATAATATAACTCTATTAAAGCTATTAATCCTTACTAGAATTTAGATATAAATAATTATCTATAGTTAAAGATAATCTCTTCTAAAAGTCTATAAGTTACAATAATATATCTAAAGAAAAGGTATATAAACTATTCTTTATTTATTGTTTTTTTATAAGAAATATAGTAAATAAATTTAGTAAAATAATTAATAATAATAAAAATAGTATTATAGTACTTACTAGTAGCGAGATCTATTGATAGTAGTAAATCAGTGATAAAGTCTATAGTAACTAACTCTTATAGTCTTAAAATAACTGAAATAGATTATAATTCATTATATAATTTATACTATAGTGATTTTATCTATCAATAAAATAAATATTACTTAATAATAATTTCTATCTTTTTCTTTATATAATTAAAGAAAAATATCTATCTAACTCATTTAAGAATTTTATTAACTCTTTTATATCCATTTAAAGGATATTCATAGATCTCTCTAATTAGATTATTCTATAGTTTATCTAAAACCTATAATTATAATATCTACTTATCTTCAGAGAGTAACTTATTATATTCTTTGATTTACTAGAGTAGTAGATTTCTTTATTCTACTAAATATATATCTCTAAAGGTATTATTTCTTTCTTAGGGTAATAAGATATTAAAAGGTAACTCTTTAGAAGTAGCTTTAGAGGATTACAATTACTTAAACTCTTATTATTATAGGTTATAATTCCTTGAGATTACTCTAGCTTTTTTCTTTCACTGAAAGCTATATCTAAAGGTAATATAATTTATTATTTTTTATTTTTTTTAAATAGTAATAATAACCTTCTTAGTCTTAATTATTATTCTACTAATAGATACTTACTCTAAGTAGTTTTTAGGGGTAAACTGTAGTAATTTTTCTATAGTAATTACCTTGTTATTTTAGTAGTTAATATATTGATTAATAGTATTAGCTTAAATATTCTTAGTTCTTTTAATATATACAATATAATAGTTAAATTCAGACAAGTATTTAGTATATCATAACTACTATCTACTTAGTTTCTAGGTAATAATAAAATAAATAATATTCTTATAATTAGTAAATACTATAACCTTATATTAGCTTCCAAAGAGATATTACTAGAATTCTTTAAAAGTATTAATAATAGCTAAGAATTCTTTATTATAAATAGAATAGTTAAGTTCAATACTATATAGTTTATATAAGTAAAATATAATAAAATATAATTTCCTATTATCATCCCTTTATCTGATCTAAACTCTTAGAGTAAAGTCTAAAAAGTCTATTTCCAATTTAATAAACCAATCAAAGTTAAATATTATAAGCACAAGCTCAATAGTAATTATATCCTTTAATTGATCAAAAGTTTCTTATACTTTTAATCCTTAAATAAATAGTATCTTTTTCTTTATAAAAATAATAAGAAGTATAGCTATCTACCTAAAATTCTTAATAAACTTATAATAGTAATTAGTAAATCTAAAGAAAGATTGTACTTTCTTAAGATTAGTAGGTGATTTCTAGTCTTTGACTATAACAATCTTCTTTAGGTCTATTCAGATCTTATTATATAAGATAATATATCCTAGAAATTCCACTTTAATAATATAGAAAATACTTTTTTCCGGTTTAACTAGTAGATTAATATCTTAAAGTACTTTTAAAACCTAATAGATATATTACTTATGTTCTTCTTTATTCTTAGAGAAGATAAGTATATTGTCTAGATAGTAGATAATAGAAATATCTAAGTATTTATATAATACATTGTTAATTATTTGCTGGAATAATATAGGTATATTAGTAAGTTTAAAAAGCATTACTAAATACTTAAATAGCCCGAATTTTATTCTAAAAGTAATCTTCTATTTGTTTTTCTTCTTAATTTATATTAAGTTATAAGCTCTCTTTAGATTAAGTACAGTAAATACCTTTATTTTATATAGCTTATTTTTTATCTTATTAATAAAAGGCAAGGGTATATAGTCTTTAATAGTAATATTATTGAGCTATTAGTAGTCTATATAGAAATGAAATTTTCTGTTCTTTTTTAGAACAAATATCACTAGATATCTAACTTTAAAGTTAGAGATTTATATATATCCTTTTTATAGTATATCTTCAATATACTCTTTTAGTATATTAAATTTTACTTAGTTAAAGTTATAAATCGGGAAGAAATAAGTACTTATTTTATCTTTTAATATGATTTTATAGTCTTAATAACTAAGTTCAGAGAGTCTTATTATAAGCTCTTCAGTAAATAATTATTTATAAATATAGTACTATTTAGGTATACTCTTTAGATAATTATTAGTAAGATCTTCTTTTATTTTCTTAAGGTCTTGATTAAACTGTTAGAACTATATACAGAGATAGATAATCATTTTCTGCTATTGTCTCTTTTGACTAGTCTTATACTTGTGTTATATTCTTTTAGGTAGTAAAGTATCTATTATATTATTACATAAACCCTTTATATAGTCAGTACTAAAGGTATAAGATCTTAAATCATTATTTATATTACTAACTATATTATATTTAAAGAGTACTTATACCTAGCTAGTATACTAGTTAATATATAGATTATAATAATATAACTATAAGTACCCTAAGATTAGATTATATATCTCTATATCAATAATATTAAAAGAAATACCTTAATTCTTTCTATTAATAAAAACCTTAAGATAATTAATCTTATAACTAATAACTTTACTATTATAATCAAACATAGTATTTTCTAGATTAAAGATAGTATAGGAATCTACTTTATCTTTTTATAAGATCTTAAGTAAGTTTATAAGCTTTAGATATATATAGTTTATCTTTACTCTAGAATCGATTAAAATAATATATTATATCTTATTAATATATACTTTAATTATAAGCTATTATAGTTTCTTACTATTAGTAGTATATAGAGACTTAATAGAGAGTTCTTTTAGTAACTTTAGTACTTAATAGTCCTAAATGTAAGTTAGTATTAGAGAGTTATAATTCTCTAAAATTACTTTAAGTATTATTCTTTCTAGGTAATACCTTTCTTATTACTTTAATATAAAAAGTAAAACTTGTTTTTTTAGTTACTTTTAATAGTCTTATACTATACTTCTATCTTAGCTTAGAAGTAAACTTAATAGTCTTCTATATTATATAAGTATAGGTCTTTAGGATAATAATAGTAATACTTAAGTAATTATCCTAGTTAATATTTAACAATAGTAATAGTTCGGTCTTCCTATCCTACTACCTAATAATATTTATAAATATTATAATATAAGATATTATAAATAAAATTATTATCTTATAATAAGAAATAATTATTAATAACTTTTTCTAACTTATAAAAAGAATAGTAATAGTAGAAATAGTATAATTATAGGATATTCTAATAATCTTAGTAATTAAGTCAGGTACTATAATTATTACCTAATACTCTAATACTTTCTAATTAATATTTATAAATTATTATATCTTTTACTTAAAGTACAGTAACCTTTATTCTATAAAAAATATTAGTCTTTACTTTTAGTTATTATTAATAGATTAATTTATAAATAAATAGGGGGAGATCTTCTATTTTAACTATCCTCTTTAGAAAAACTAATCTAGCTTAAATATACCTCTCTTTATTATATTCTGATAATCTTTATTTCTCTCTACTAAAAAGTTCTCTAATACTACTATAAGAGTAGGAATAAGTAATAATAATAAAGATTCTTCTTTTTATAACTCTTTTTATTCTTTCTAACACAGGAGCCTAAGTAATAGTCTTTTTACTAGATATAAAAGACCTCTTACTATTAATAAATAAACTATCTAATAGTAAAGTATTTTATAGTTCCTATATTTAAGTAGTATTTAGCTGTTTCTTACTGTAGGGTATAAGCTTAAACTTCTAGTTAGAGTTTAGCTTAAAGTACTTATAGAAAGTGTACCCTAGTTTATTATAGTTCTAATAAGTTATCTTAGAGAAATCTTTTTTTTATATACTTTCTAATTCTATAAAGCCTAAATTAATCTTATAAGAGGTAAGTATAAATTATCTCTACTCTAAATTAGTATTAGAGTAACTATATTTATTCTTATTATTAGTATTAGAATTTAACTTCTTATACTATAAGAATTATACTACACCCACAGGCCCTTGACCCTGCCTCTACCACAAAAGTACAGCAAAACCAATATCTTAGTAATCACTGGGAATATTATAGTAACTCTTATTAGGATATGTGACCGGAATAACTATAAACCAGCCGGTTGTATGTTACTATAAAGTTACTAGTTAGTTATATATTACTATAAAGTTACTGATTAGTTATATTTACTGTAAAGTTATTGACTGGAATAACTAATATTCTAGATTATCCAAAGTTCTTGTAATATTACTAGTATAACTAATGTTCCGGACTATCTAAGGTTTTTACTAGGTTACTATAAACTTTGATAGAGTTATTTTAAAGTTAGTTAGTATTAAGGAATAAGGAAATATATAATTATAATAATATATATAAAAGAGATAAGTTATTCTTTTTAAAAGAGAAGATAAGTAATTTTATCTATAGTATTTTATATAAACTAAAATATAGTAGACTATTTTATTTATCTATTATTTTAACAGAGTATATATTCTCTAATCTAGGTATACACTTATATTTTACCTATTTAAACCCTATTCCCTTTTCTAGAGATTAATTATAATAAATTAATAGCAATTATATAACTCTCTAAAAAGATCTTTCCTACCCCTTTACACCTATAAACACTAACTAATTCCTAGTATACCATTTACTTCTAGCCCACAAAGAAAGACTAGAAGCTATAAGATCTCTATTTACTAAATAAAACTTAGATAAATTATAAATAGAAAGATTTAACTAGGAATAAGAACTTATTACTATCAATCTCTACTTAATATTTAATAAGCTATACCCTTTTAAGGGAAAATCTATTTATTAGCTTATTAATACCTTTAAACTTACTTTACTATAAAACCTTAAGAAAATATACTAAATACTAGTAAAATAGAAAGATAATCTAGTACAAAAGAAGTACTAATAAGACCTTTATTAATATATAGGAATATATAATTAGACTAAAGAAAAAGACCTTAATATACCGATTACCCCAAAAAGACTAGGAGATTTCTCTGAGAGCCTAGTAATAACCTCTAGTCTTACCCCTCTGAAAGTTCAGAGCAACCTCTATACTATAGTAAACCAGATATAAGCAAAACATACCCCTATAAAACTAGATATCTCACTCTCTCCCCTAGTAAATAGATACTTACTTTTTAACCTCAGGGGAACTTTACTATAATATAGTAGAATTACTACCTAGGGAAATACTAGTCTTTTTATTCCTATAAATAACCAAAGGAATAAGAAGATAAGACAAATAGCCAATCTAACCCCCTCTAGCCAAATAAAAAGAGAAATAGTAAAATAGAACCACTTTCTAGAGGAAATACCTCCTATTCCCTTAATAGAGGAAGATATACTTGAATATATATCTCTACTAAGTAGACTCTTTTAGGGTTATAAATAACTACAAATACCTATACACCTAAAACCGAATATCCTACTTTCTTAAGATATATAAAATATACTCTTTAGAAGAACTCCTTCCCCTCCTTAAGAAAATAAATACTATAGTAGTAACCTAATTACTTAATAAGATTTAGAAGATACTCTTTAGTTTCTTAGGTAAAGATAGAGTAAGTAAATTATTAGGTTTAAGTTTAAGAAAGTAAGAAAGTTCTACTTTATAACAAATAATAAAGTAACTATAAATAACTCTATAAAAGAAGAGACTACTATAATATAGATAACTTCCAATAGATTCATCAAAGCCTTAAAGCTATATATAAGCCAAAGACCAGAATACAAAAAAGTATTACTATCTAAAATACCCTTACTCCTAGAAGGAAGAGCCCACACATAGTATATAAAATACCTAAACAAAGAAAATAAAATAATCTTCAGAGATCCCCTCAGTAGGTTAGAAATATAGTATAAAATACTTAAGGAAATATTCTAACTCCGACTAGAGATTACTCTAAAGGTCTTCAAAGAAATATATTATACTCTAGTAAATATAAGAGAAAAGCTTTCCTTCTAAGATTAGCTAGCCACTTTTAAGGATAGAGCTATAAAAGCTAATATAGCTACTAGTGACCTTCTATAGAAAGCCTATAAGAAGCTAGATAACTATCTTACTATAATATTCCCTTACCCTAATAAAGAAGAAATACTAAAAGATTAGTATAATAGGTATACTAAAGAACTACTCTAAGTAAAAACTAAGATATTTATAAGTAACTAAAAAAGTCTAGGATACTAAAGCTAATATAGATAGAAGAAGTTTAGAGAAAATACATAGCTTATAAATAAGAACCTTTAGAACAAAACCAAAAATTTAACTAGCTACTCTAGACTACCTTTTAACATACCTAAATCACCCACATACTAAAAAACATCCTAGAAAAGAACATAAAGAACATTCTCTAGAAGAGAACCTAGTAAGATAGAACAGAGAACCCTATTATTCTAGCTAAACTAGCTAGTACTACCACAGAACAATAGTAACTAAAACCAAAGAAATATAATATATACTTGCTGAGAAGCTAATAGTAGACTAAGCTCCCAGAGAGGAAGTTCTTAAAATAACTTCTAAAAAGGACTTCCTGATACTAGTATATACCCTATAATAACCTACCCGAAAAGAAGAACAATAATAACCAGATCCTCTCTTAGACTACTTAATCTATAGACCTATAGTATACTCAGTAAAATCCCACTAGACAAAGAGAGAGAGATATACCTTTTAAAAAAGGTTCTTAACTAAATATACTAAGATACCAAAGAAAATACCCTAGAAGCTAAAGATAAAAAGTCTGAAGTAGATAATAAAGCTAAACCTCAAGATATAATTACTAATAACTTAATCCCAGAAAAAGATAAAGATTTCTATAGACTAGTATAAGAAATTACTACTATATAAGATACCTTCTTTATTCTGAGCTTAGATAAAGAACTAAGATATAATAGTAACCTAGTCGCTTAGATAGCTAAATTAGTTAATAATATACTATTATAAATTATTACTAGTAAATAGGAAAATCTAAAGCTAGACCCTAATAGATTTACCTAGTATATATATATATAAGTATAAGTATATAAAAAAGGTAGTTACTAAAAGAAGTTCACTATATATATAGATACTAGTATTAGAAGATATATAGTAAGGGAAATATCACTATATCTCTTTAATAATATGATAATTAACTACTAATATACACTAATACTAAGTAAAATTAGTATAATTAAAATACTTGGCTAGGCTAAGCTTGATATATACCTAGCTAGGAGACTAGATAAGGAAGTAGTTATAGTGAAAATAAGAGTAGGAGCTTAGATTATCCCAGAACTATCTATATATCTACTGCTAGGATAGGAATTCATAGTCCCTAACAAAGTCAATATATTACTATTAAAGAATAAAGTGGTAGTATATAGTACCTAGGGAGTAAGGCTCCTAGTGATAATCTATAAGAGAAGACTATACTAGTAAATATATATTAATATATTTAAATTAGTTTTAATCTCTTTATATAGTAGTAAAGGAATATAAGTAAAGTCTATTAAACTACTTAAAGACTA
The DNA here is from genome assembly GCA_001879505.1 of Calonectria pseudoreteaudii. Classification (NCBI taxonomy): domain Eukaryota; kingdom Fungi; phylum Ascomycota; class Sordariomycetes; order Hypocreales; family Nectriaceae; genus Calonectria; species Calonectria pseudoreteaudii. The sequence goes on from KV875271.1 coordinate 370,360, forward strand.
AGACTTTATATTTACTTTAACTACAAAAAGAGCTATAGTAGCCCTAACTAAATCACTAGAAATAATCTATATAGTAAACTAATTATAGAAACTAATATTCATCTATAAAAACTAATACATTAGTAACTTAACACCTATCAAAAAAAATATTTCTCTTAAAGAGATTAATTAGAAATTACTTTAAAAGATATTATAAGAATCTATTCTTTTTACAAAAGATATTAATAAAACACTCCTCTTTAAACAAGAAGACAGTAACAATAATTAGACTCTTGAAAGCTCTATACTATATCAGGGGATTAATTATAAAACTAAGTTAGGTATATCTCACCCCAAAGACATCCTAAGTCACACTATAAATAATAGAGTACAATTTATAGACTATTTCCCAGGCCTAGTAAACTAACTATAAGCTCTTATAGAAGAATTCAATAATACCTTCGAAGATCAAATACCTATCAAGGTAGAACTAGCTAAATAAATAAAGATTCTACTAGTAGATAACTAGTATAAGAAAAAGATTAGTTTAAAATTATACCCCTTAAGTCTAAAAAGTTATAAATTCCTTAATAAGATATTCAATAGACTATACTAGTAAGATCAAATGGAATAGGTATATAAGCTTATACTATTTATAAGCTCTATCTTTATAGTATAGAAAACAATTAATAAGAAAGAAAAAAGATAAGTAATTATAGATCTAAGAGCTCTTAACTACATTATTATCCTAAATATATACCTATTACCCCTATAACAAGAGTTACTACAATCACTCTAGGGTAAATAATAGTTCACTATTATAAATACATATAGCTTCTTCCACTAATTCCTAGTATAGTAAGAATATTATAACTACTTTACAGTAATAAGCTACTAAAGCTTAAAATACTCTAAAGTAGCTTTTATAGATTTTAAGAATTCTCTTGTATATATATAATAATTTATAGATAAGATACTCTGATAATACTAATAATATACTAAAGCCTTTATTAATAATATTATTATCTTTTTAATAATATATAAGAGATATCTAAAATATCTATAAATTATCTTTAAGATATTCTAAAAAATAAATATCTTACTTTCCCCTAAGAAGTCTTTTATAAGCTTCCTAGTAATCGAGTTACTAGGGTTCCTTATTAACAATATAAGAATAACAAACACCCCCACAAGAGTATAAACATTAAAAGATATCTAATTTCCTTAGACTTTCTAATATTTAGAGAAATAGATTAATATAATAGGATAGTTATAATACTTAATCCCACACTTTACTATAAGAATTAAACCTCTACAAACTAGGAAAACTAATATATTAGTAGACAGATAAAAGAATAAAGAGCTCTAAGCTAGATTATAGTATACCTTATATACCTCAAAAATAACCTTTAAACCTAGTACAAAAGAATAATAATACTTTAAAGATATAATAAATATACTTATAGAGCTAATAACTTTATTTTATTTTAACTCCGACTAATTACTCTTTCTACAGATAGATACCTCATATAAGAAGAATATAAACAAAATCATATACTATCTAGATCCTATATATTAATAGAATAAAGAAACTCTTATCCTAACTACTAAAGTTTAACTTATTATATATTTTAATTATACACTATATACAGTAGAAAAAAGCTATTAGCTAATAGAACTAGAAATATCTAGATTGATTTAGATATATTGAAAGCTTAGAATATAACTATATTTAACTAAAGAAAAAAACATATATATTCTTACTAACTATACTACAATATACTAAATCATCAACCAATAATCAGCCTTCTTATATAATACTAAAAGTAATAAAAAGTTAATTATTACTTTCTAGTACCTTAGTTAATACTTACTTTAGGTATAATATATTATAGGTATTAAGAATATCTTTATAGATATTCTTTCTAAATTATTTAGTAAAGATAACTCTAAAGATATAGTATATAAAGGAGCTCTTAATAAACTATAGGAAAGAGAAGAGTTAATAGAATATATATTCTACTATATAGAAATACAGACTAAACCAGAACTTCTTAAAATAATAAAAGAGAGATATAAGAACTATACTAAGTAGAGCACAGTCCTAGAACAGCTAGGGGATCAGAACCATAGAGAGGGACTACCCTTTGTACATACTAACAGACTACTTTACCTAGTAAAATCATAAAAACCGCTAGGAACAATAATACCGATCCAGACTCCTCTAATCCTATTCTATACAATTATAATAGATTTTATTATTAATCTCTCTATAGTCAAAATAGCTAACCAGTCCTAACACAACATAAGAAGGGTATATTATAATATACTCCTTATAGTAACTTATAAGTTCTCTAAGATATATCTTCTTATCTCTAGAAATATAAAGTTTATAGCTAAAGACTGGGTACAAATACTATACCTAGAACTACTAAGAAGTAATTAGAGTATCCCAAAGACAATTATCTTAAACTAAGACTGAAAGTTTATATCTAATATATAGAAAGAACTTTAGAAATCATTTAGTACTATATTATTATTCTTTACTACCTACTATCTATAAACTAATAGAATATCAGAAAGATATAACTAAATAGTAGAAATAGTCCTTTAGTACTATACTACTAATTTCTTACTTAAGCTTTAGGTTAATATATTATTATTACTTTAATTTAGCTTAAATAACTTATACTTATTTACTATAAAACCTCTCTAAATAAGATAGTTATTAGTTAAAGAATAAACAATAGACTATACTACTTAAGCTTCCTAAATAAAGTACTTAGCTATTAAATACTATATAAACAAGCTAGACTTACTATCTTATAGTTATAAATAATAATAAAAATAAAGTATAATAAAAAACACTGACTAGTAGAATTCCACTTTAAAGACTAAGTCTAATTAGAACTTTCTAAAAATAAGTATAGTATTATAGATAATAGAGTCCTAAAACTAAAAGAGAAGTATACTAAACTATATAAAATCATTAAGAGAGTAAGCCACTTAGCTTATAAACTAAAGATAGAAGATAATATAAATATTTACTTAGTAATTTCTATAGTATACCTATTACTTATAAGTTCACTAAAATCCCAACTAAGACCTATAAAAGTAAAAGACAATAAAGCCGACCAATAGAAAGATAAATACTAATACTAGAAAAATCAAGAGAATATTTAATTATTAAGTTATTAAGAAAAGACAATATACCCAGATAGAGTATATAGTATTATAGAAAGATTACCTAAATAACTTTAATATCTAGATTAAAGAATTAACTATCAAAATACTAAATACTATTAAGGAATACTATAAAAAGTATAAAAAGAAAGACTAATTTCTTAATAAAGTAATAAAAAGTAATAGAAGACTATCGGGTCAAATAAAATAAGCTAGAGAGATAAATAGAATACCTAGTAAAGAAGTAATAAATAAAAAATAAAATATTATAGTAACTCTTACTAAAAGAGGAAAGAATAAATTATATAAAAATACCCTTATAATAAACAAAATAACCTAATAGATCACCCACTCCTAACTAAAAGTATAAAAAGTACTATTCCTCCTATATATAACTACTCTTACTCTCACAGATACTATATAATTATTTGATTTTATCTAAAAGATAAAACTATTAGTAGACTATTATCTTTACCTTAGTAGTATATTTACCTAACTAAAGAAGGAATTTATCTAATTATAAAAGTTTTAAAGAACCTATACCTAAGAAATAAGTTAGTATATCTAATATAACCAAATAATCTTTGTTACCTGAAATATATACTTTATAACCGGAAGAATTATAGTAAATTACTTGTTATAGTACTAGGATAAAAAAAAAAATAGGTAAATAATAATATATAAGTCTCTAAAAGCATATGTACAAAAACAGGCCAAGGCAGCTACCTAATATAACCAGCTATTAGGACTATTAATACACTGTATACAATAATAAACACTTATATCTCTCCTAATAAAGTTACTAGAATATTTCTTTATAATATTACTTTTATATTTATATAAATACCTATATATATTACTAAAGCAGAATATACCTAAAGACTAGCCCAGTGCTAACCTTACCCATTACAACTAAAGACCCTTTTAGGTTAAAGTTACTGATAATAAGTCGAACTCTAAAGATAGTACCTATACCTATCATTTTGTACATAAGACCTATTAGAGAAAGGTTAATTATAACAATTATAAGTAAGCCTTAGAACTCTATAACTATAAGTTCAGTATCTCTTCTACTACTAAGTTAGATTACTTTAATATATAGCTATAAAAGTACCCCTCTCAAATTAAAATATTTAAAGAATATACTCTTAATAAAAGCTTTAATCCTATTAATAGTTATATTAATAACAATAAAGGCATTTATTATTTCTACTCTCCTAATAATCTACACAATAACCTCTGTTAAGACTATCTAAACCTCTCTCTAGAAAATACCCCTTTTAAACCTATAATCTATATACTATAAACTATCCCTATTACTCTATATATTACTAGAGTATTATTCCTAATAACTTACATATATAACAATAATATAGTAACTCTTCTTAATATCAAAAAAACTCGCTTAATCAATAGCCCAGATATTACTTCTAATAAGCAACTCTATCTTAAAGAAATAAGCTACTTTGAACAAGATGTCTTCAGGTGTTATATCTCTTGTACTGATATTCTAAACACTTTTTACTTTAACTGATATACTAATTAGACTAGTGTCTCTTATGTAAGTATATCTATAGACTCTATTATAACTTTCTTTGCTTATATTAGCAATAATATTACTAGAAACTATTTTCTTGATACTAATAATATAGTCAGAATTATCTAAAGAGTAGCTAAAAATAATTATATCTATATGTAAGTAGTGGAGCTAATCCTTACTAGAAGATATAAATAACTAAATAGGAACTAAGAAGCTCTATAAAAGATTTATAATACCTTAGGAGGAACTCTTAATATATAAAATTTCTTAGAAGTCTTAACCTCTTAGTTCAAAGAGTAAATAGATATTGAGAAAGAATTCCTAACTATAGTCTCCTATTCTACCTAATAGCCCTTTACAAACACTCTTATTCTCTTTACTCTTCTAAATACCCTGACTCCTAGATAATAAGTTATAGACTTAACTATAAGCTCTCTTTTTATTATATATAAATAAGAACTTTCTGAGAAATATACTTTTAAAGCTAAGAAAATTATTAAAAGAGTATAAGTACTTACTATTATCTAAAGTTACCTTACTATAACTTATACTCCCTAGTTCCTAATTATTATTAAATATCTAATTACTCTCACTAATAAGAGCAATTTATATATTTAGACTCTATAATCTAAAGATAAATTTATAATACTAGGAAGCTAAGAAAGAGTAGAATTTATACTTTAGTACTTTAATAATTATTATAAGAATATTAATCAGAATATATCTCTTACCTAAGCTATATAGTTCATATATATAAGCCCTAACTTTATCCTGAAACTAGACTAGATACTATATATCTTTATAATAGACTATAAAAACTTTATTTACCTATACTAAGATATAAGACGTACTCTTATCTTCAGTAATAAAGCTACTCTAGGATAACTCTTCTAAGAAATAGTTACCTACTATAAAATACATATCTGGGATACTTATACTATTTAACCTACCTTGTACTTGTATAGTATACCTAAATATAAGTATACTATATTAGTCTCTGTAACTAAATAGAACACAATTAATAGCATAATTAGACTAAGAATTAATATTTATAATAATATTAATATTATAGGATATCATTTTAACTACAATAACCTATATACTTAAGACTAGAAAGATATTAACAAGAAACATCCTACTAACATTCCTAAAGAATAAAGAACATACCTATACCTAAACTAGCACCTTATAAACTAAGAAATTATATACCTATAATACTATATTCTTAAACTTAGTAAACTATTTCTTATCTATTTATTTTATTCAATATAATATATACTAACTAATAATAATATATAGTATACTTATAGCCCCTACTATATAAGGTGTACTATAGTTAAACTATAAATATACTAATACTTTTATTTATCTCTACTCTTTTTACTATTTTCAATATATATATCTATTAACTTTAATATCATAATATTACCCTATTATAATACTCATAACAAAGGTTTTAGTAGCACACACAATAGGAGGTTACTGTAACTTAGACTGAAAGAAGTTAATAAAAACAATAAAAACATAGAGAAGTAAATGATATATACTGGGTTAAAAGAGACCCCTGAAAACAAAAAAAACATGGAGGACGATCGTACACCTGGCTAAAAGAGGCTACTAAAATACAAAAAAAAAAATAGTAGATTAGAATGGGTTACAAGAGACTGATAGAACAAGTAAATAGTTATAAATCTCCTTTACTTATACTTTCTTATTCTCTTTCATTTTATTTATTTTACTTTATTATATTTAATATTTCCTTGTTGATATATAGTACTTAGTAGCTTTTATACTCTTACCTATTCCTTCTTATAACCTATTACTCTTAATAATACTACATAATATCTAATATATTACTAATACTAAGGATAATATTTAATTTTTCTGAGTAAAGGAATTTACTATACTTATAAACTCTTAACCCTACCTCCACTACAAAAGTACAACAAAACCAATATCTCAGTAGTTATTAGGAATATTATAGTAATTCTTATTAGGATATATAACTAGAATAACTATAAACCAGCCGGTCGTATATTACTGTAAAGTTACTGGCTAGTTATATGTTACTGTAAAGTTACTGATTAGTTATACTTACTATAAAATTACTAACTGGAATAACTAATATTCTAAGTTATCTAAAGTTCCTATAATATTACTAGTATAACTAATATTCTGAGCTGTCTAAGGTTTCTACTAGGTTACTATGAACTTTAATAGAGTTACCCTAAAGTTAGTCAGTGTTAAGGAATAAGGAAATATATGATTATAATAATATATATAAAAGAGATAAGTTATTCTTTTTGAAAGAGAGGATAAGTAATTTTATCTATAGTATTTTATATAGACTAAAATATAGTAGACTACTTTATTTATCTATTATTTTGACAGAGTGTGTATTCTCTAACCTAGGTATACACTTATATTCTACCTATTTAAACCCTATTCCCTTTTCTAGAGATTGATTATAGCAAATTATTTATTATTAATCTTAATAGCTATACTAATATAATTAATAAAAGTAGTTAGTTAAATCTCTTTATAGAGTTCTTTTTAGACTATCTTCTTTAGCTTATTAAAAAAGAGTAATATAAAAGTATCTTATTTTTATAATAGCTTAATAGTATATTAAGTAAAGAGGGTATTATAATTAGATATAAAACTTATTTACTTTAAAGCTTTAATCTATTATTCGGCCTTAGATTTCTTATTAATAATACTAAAAACTTTTCTTAACTCTTCCTCTAAATATATATAATTAATATAGATTTCTATAATATAAAGGTTATAATTAAACTTAGACTTATTATTCTAGTTATCTATTATTAATTAAAACTAAATTTTAGTATTTCTAGAGAGTCTTCTTACTATATATTTAACTTTTACTTCTTTAGAGTAAAATAAAATTAAAAAGTTAAAGAAATAATCTCTTATTTTAGTAAAAAAGATAGGGAGTTTATAAGAGTCTTTACTGAACTTATTAGAGAGTATAAGCTTTAAGATTTCTCTTAGGTCCTTAGTATAAGGAACAAAGATACTAGAGTCTTATTAGTATTAGAAGGGAGCTTAATTCTATATAAGCTATTTATCTTTTAGCTAGTTATATTCTAGTAGTATTAGTTCTATCTAGCTAGTAAGCTATAGATTAGTTAGTAGAATAATCAGTATATTAAAGAGTTATTAAAATATCTTTTTTATATTTATAAAGTATTAATTACTTATATTAATATAGTATTAGTTTTCTTTTATATAATATTAAGATTTAATAGTAAGTTAGTATATAATAACTTAGGGATATCTATTCTCTTATTATAGTATTTTAAATTATTTATTATCTTTTTTATTAGAAGATTTAATCTCTCTTATATTCTTATTATCTATAGAGACTCTGAAAGTAAAAGTCTCTTTGTTCTTAAGTTAAGAAAGTCTTAATATAGTAGGTTAGGATATTATTATAGTGATATTACTTAGAGTTAATATATATAATTTTTTGAATAAGAGCTTTTAATATATAATAGTTTAATCCTAAATCTTATTATCAAAGATAAAAATAGGGCTTAAAGAAGCTTATAGTTTAAGGTAAATAATAGGGTCTTATGACCTAAGTAATAGAAACTATAAAAAGCTATTTCTATAGACTAGGTAATAAGATTGTATTATTCTAATTATTAAGTAAATATTATAGGTTAGATTAAGTATATTAGGTTTAAATAATATAAGAGATAATAAATAGAGAATATTATATCTAGTAATAGGTTAATTAGTTAAGTAAATAATTAAAGGTAATTAAGTTATATTAAAAGTTAAATTATATTCTTAGTAATTATAATTCCTAAAAAGTTTAAATATATAGATTTTATTAGAGTAATACTAAAAGTAAAAGTAAGGGCTTTTTAGACCTAGTAATCACAGTAATCACAATAATCACTTTGGTATTAAATAGTGATTATAATCATAGCTGCTTTAGTTAATAGGTTATATAATATAGATGTCTGCGGCTAACCCTGTGCCGGTGCTAGCAGGCTGGCTTCCGGGTAGGTTAGCCTTGGACCAGATCGTAACATGAACAAACAAAAGTGCCAACCAAAAGTTCCGTTATCCGTCTGGAAGAGCTTGAATTATCATGCATCCATATTCCACTATCTCTAGCTGGTATGTTTCTAGATTTTCGCGAGCTAAACCCGAACCCGAGCCTTGAAAGTGCCGTCGCAAACAGGCGCAGCACGAGTTCAGTCACATGCTCAAACCAAATTGGTCAATTTATTCATAAAAGCCATGAGTTATATATTTAATCATCACAGGGGTAACAGAAATCATTTTGGTTTCTTGATTTCTGAACCAATGACCATTTGACCTTTCAGTCGAGCAAGCGCAGGTGCTGTATAACATGTGATTCCAGATCGATGACGTCCTTTCTCACAGATCTACATGGCATTGCCCAAAATAATACATTGGCCACTTTCATCCTTTGCCTCCGTACGGTCTTACCACTGTGTCGCCACAGTTCCCCTTCGTCATGAGCTGAATAACTTGTCGCCCTGCGACACCCAGTGCTCTCGCCTTCTCCAAGATGCAAAGGTGGGGGCCAAAAATAGCAATCCCCAAATTCACTGCTCATTCGCTACCCCAAAAGTTCGTTGCTTTTCATCGCTCTTTATGGATGATAACGTGCTGACTGTGAAGCGTTATCAATACCATCTGCCGTAAGCACCGTTGCGACACACCCATGCATCAATCCAATAGCGCGAGAGCGACCCTGTGGCTTGGCATCGCCGAAGAGATACGCTTCTGGAAGCCATGTCATTGCCGAAAATTGATTCTCCCCCCTCCTCATCAGAATCACGGGAGGGGTTTTCTCGTTCCTCGGAAACAAACCCTCACATCACTATGGATCAACTCAATCAAGGGATCAAGTCGCCAGCACGAATCCGCACTGCCTCCTTATCCTCTCAAAACGTATGTTTGCATCTACCTGCGCTATTGAAAACATAATCTCACTTTGTGGCAGTATTCAGATCAGCCAGGTTTTGTGACAGTCTCGTTGATACGTCCATATACACCCTCCAATGATCACGATCGTGCTTTGCTTTCTGCGACTTCGTCTCGAAACTTGGGCTGCGACCTTGACGGTTCGGAGACCAACGGAAAACAGCAATCACCTCAAAACGATGACAACGCTTTTCAGGATTTAGGTCAGACATCCTTTTTGTACGAGACCGATCAACTCTCCCTCTTGACAAAGGTAACATCCAATTCAACTGAAAATTGGACGTGGAATAGCCCCATCACTAAAAAATCCTTTCGTGGGTCAAACAAAGAACCCAAAAAGCAGATATCCAGCAACAGCAAGAAGGCAGTCCTGCTAAGCTTTTTAATCCTTCATTTCTTCGCAATACTCATTACCCTTATTTTGTTTGGACTCTACGCTGGGCAGCAGCAGTGGATATATCCCCACCCAAGCCCTGAAGAGCTCAGCATCCTTCAATTCGCAGCCAAAGCGCACGAAGCTCTAATCGTGGTGTCTTTGACCGACATATTAATGCATCGCATTCGGTACGGGCTCATCAGTCCAGATGCAAGCGGTATTCCACTTGGGTTTTTGTCCTCGGCATTTTATCTCGCGACTCCAATTCAATACCTCATGAGCAAGGAATTCTGGGGCACGGCGATGAGGCCGGCCGCAAATCCACGATTCCATTACACAACAGGTGGATTGATATTGCTCCTTATCGTGGTTGGAATTGGTGCGAGCCCGCTTTCCGCAATTCTGATGATTCCCAGGCTGGCATGGTGGCCTGTAAGGGATACAGAACTACAAGCAATGCAAGCCAGAGTACCGCCCGTCTGGTTTACATCAGCCAATCCATATGGACTAGAATTCCGCAATAGCAAAGGAGCTGATACAGACAGAGGAACTTGTATCACCCAGAGTTCCAATTCTTGCAGGATGCAGGATCTGCAGCCAATGCTCCAAAACGTACGAGCCTTCACTTCGAACCCACCCTTTTCTCCGGCACAGCGGAATATATCATTCACAAACTACGGCGGTTTGACGTACAACCGTCCCATCACCTTTGCCCTCAGCGGCTCCGGGCCTTCCATCACATCTATAGCGACAGCACCCATGTACTTTGTCGCACTGGCACTCGAGTCGGCAGGGTTGGATGTGTGGCCCTTCCGAACATCCAACTTTCTCATTAAGTCTCAACCAGGTCAATCATTCAAAATACAAAAGTGGCAGCAACCGCTGGTCGCCGTCAGCTGCAGTTCTATAAAGGAACTGCCATCATTACAAAACGACACGCTGGAATTCACATTCACGGGCGCCTTCCACGGTGACTTTAGCGCAAAGGTGGATCTCCACTCGGAATTCGAATCCTTCAACAAAACGCCATTGGGCAATGACACCTACTACAAGCCAGATCCGATTATCCTAGACATTCAGAATCAAGTCCCCGTTCCAATCAGTACATCAATATTATTTATAGACAAAGTCAAACCCTCTCCCGAAACGGAGAATCCAATCCCCATTGGGATTAACAATCAGCTTTGCATTGTTCAAGCACGCTGGGCAGGCGCAGACGTGTGGACGAGCGGGCAGAGCATGCCAGCTGCTCAAACAGATCTGGGCATGTCTCTCGAAGACGCAGTGCCGTATCTCAATCAAACTTCGAATCAGGAAAATGTGATTAATATGCGCCGACAGTGGCTGATAGATATTGGCGCTCCATTTGACGCTCCCACTCCCAACTCGACCGTGCTCAACACGGGGTATCGCGAGGCTTTAGATGTTTGCCAGGCCACTGGCTCGGGAGATATAAACACATGCCTTCCCATGTTTCTCTCCATTTACATCACAGACTCGATGACGTTCATAACCAAGTTCAGCAAGTACGAGGAAGATGCTACAGACATGATAAGCACACCACCGGGCTTCGAGGACATGCTCATGGAGCTGACATGCCACCATCACGTGTATGCTTATAATTTCAATAACTCCACTAGCATCCCGCTTTCGTTTGCGGTTTTACTGACGCACGCCATCATCGCAATCACGCACACCGCCATCATTCTCGCGTCGTCGACGCCCTGGCTCAGTTTCAGATGGGGGAGCTACGGGGAGCTCATGACGCTAGCGCTGCGGTCCCGTGCTCCAGAGGGCTTGCGCAACGTCGGCGGGGGGGTCTCCAGCTCGCAATCCTGGAGCCAGGTGGCTGTCGTGAGAGAGATTGTGGGTGAGAACAGGGTGGAGATGGTTGTGGGCGTTGAGGAGGAGGGCGGGGACAAGACCGACATGATGCCCCACGCGCATCCTGCAATGAGACATGTCAAATCTAAACAGAAATACGGTTGAGGAAGGGCTGGCAAGAGGTTTGCTTGATTATTGCATGCCAAAGGGATTGTCTATACGATTAGTTTTACAATATAGCTCTTGAATGATGTGTCGGCTAGAGGCTTTGCCGCGCGAAACCACTGCAAAACACATGCATTTTGACATTTTCAGCCAAGATACATAAACATAGCACTTGGATAAGTACAGTTACCTCAGAGTAATTAATTGTTCTTCTTTGTGTTATTTTATTTTCGTTTTTCTATAATTCTTTTTTACTTATTTTCCCTTTAGATGCTATTGTGTAGTGTCTACCGTAGAAAGCACCTCCTTGACAATCATTCAAGGGTGAAGTGGTAAGTCGAGCATCAGCGCGGCGCCCTCCCAAACAGCCGCGGCCAAGCCGTCGTCGCCGAAATAGCGAGGCCAAACGATTGACTCCAACCGCTTCCTGGCTTCCTTCCACTGCGTCAGCCCAGTCTTTCGGATCCACTTTTGTATGAATGTCTCAAAGATAATCTCAAGAATACGCGACGACTGAGGCTGATGGCCAACGGGCTTGTGTTTTGCGATACTAAACGCTCCTAGAAAAGCTCTCCACAGCCAAAAGTTGGACGCAACATCACCGTCGGATTCTGCCAGATAATCTTCCCTGTCGAGGTCCGTCTTGAGCATGCAAAGGACCCGTTGATGCAGGCGAGCTTCCAAGGGCTGCCCCGCGTTCCAGATGCCCAGGATGTAGTTCAGGTACAGACTCAGCGCCGCGGAAACGCCCGACCAAGAAACCAGGTAGCCCTTGGTTGGCATCTTGACCAGTTTTGGCTTCCGTCCCACGTACATGGATTGCATGTGCAGATCGACCATGTCAAGCAGTAACCTGGTTGCGGCACCTTGGAGCCAGATCTGGTTCATAGGCCCCCCCTCGAACATCAGAGGCGAGTTCTTAACTTTCCGCAAATCGCTCATCTGCGTCATCTCTCTTGTGCAGCCGACGATGGGAAAGCCGTCAATGTCTCGGAACTTTGTGTCGGCCGAGGGCAGGCTAAAGAATGTGGGAAGAAGTCGCATCGATCTCAACTTGAGAAGCGACCCGTCAACCTCTTTTGTGTGCCATGTTCGGATAAAATGTTCCGCCTCGGCTGGATCCGTATCATCGTTGAGGCCTGCGGCTCCAGCAGCCTGAAGGTTGTCGTCTAATCGGCTCTTGATCCCGTGAAGGAAATTGTATGTTCTAAGACAGTTAACGATGTGTAAAATACATACGGATGAGATCAGACGACTACTCACATTATTAAATATCTATTAGAAAGTTCGTCTTCCAGACTAAACTCTGTTTTATTGTGGGGTATCAGTGGTTTGTGGTGCTCCATGAACTTCATGAGACCGTTGATATGAGTTTCAGCGGCTGGGATGTTACCAAGACAACACTGAAACTAGTTAGCTGACGTTTTTTCAATAGGCTAAGTAGGACATGGGCTTACTTCTGTAAAAGTCAATGTGCAAATCTCTGTGATGCATGCAGTGGCTAGTCTAGGCTGCAGATTTTTAAGCCATTTGTTCAAATTTCGCATGGCCTCGACCTTGTGAAAGAAAAATGTGTATTCGAAATTTTCCATGTTGCCCACCCTCCAGGTGTAATGCAGAGCGGCAAAGAGCATAACTCCTCGCAGTGCATCCGGGTCCTGTGCCGCCAGGGCCAGACTGTCATCGTGAATGTTAGCGGGTGCATAAGCCGACATAGAGAAAGGGTATGTTACCCATCGTGCTTGCGACTTGTATCCCAGTCAATGGTTGCATCGGCGTTGCAAACTGCAATTTGGGTCAGTCAGCGACGAGATTGGCCAAAATACGCATGTTTCAAATGTGGCAACACTCACAGTAGTGAAAGAGCTCTGTCGATCTATAGGGCATAGCGCCGGGCAGACAGCTGAAAGGGTCCGCCTTGCGAGATGGTACCAGCGGCATCTTGGTGGCCTGTGTTATGAATGGCCTCTGCTCGCCCGGTAGCCAAGCTGCCTTTTTGCGTTCGCGCAGAGGGAGGCCGGGGGTTGGGTACACACATGGCTTGGCCACATCGGCGCAATTGACGCTAAAACCAGGCACCAACAGTCAGCCACGGGCTTTACTTCACAGGCGATCGAGGTCAAACTATTGGATGGACGGGGCAAGGCAGGCAACTGACCAAACGGGGCGAGTCTCATCGCACTTCATGTGCCGCTTCCTGCATGGCAAACAGCCGGTGCGGCTGCGCGTGTGAGGCTTCCGGCCTCTCTGCACAAGGGTCACAGTACCCGCGCCGTCCTGTCGGCCTTCTGGGGGGCTCCCGTTGGGTGACATGGCTGCGTTAGTAGATGAAGTTGTCAGCTGCCAGAACGAGCACCCTTCCCTTCCATGCGGCTCAGTGGTGTGGATGGGAGAGCTTGCCTCTAAATGATTAGCAGCACGTTTTATGACGAGATTGTCAGCACTAATTTTGTTGCCGTCCAATTACAGTGAGACGAAGCGAGGCCTGCTAAGCCCTTTTGGGCGGTTTAGTCGGCTCGCTTAAACGGGTCCTGGAAATGGCCAGGGACTGTTTTTTTCCGTTGCTGCATTTGAGGATGTCAACATCAGTTTGACACTTTGCTGCATTGGGGGGTTCTTGCAAAACGGCACTGGGTCTCAGTGCGTTTGTAGCCAAAAATATGTAAAATAATGTCTAAATAATTACATTCCTCTAAGTGTCATTTCTTGCGCTTTTCCTTCTTCAAAAAAGCAAGACACATTACCTATTTTGGCTCACTTTGGTGAAGCAGCAGCCACTGTGGGTGGAGAAGAGCTTCCTCCACAATGTGCCGGGCCTCCAGATCAACTGATAGTTATGGCGGTGGGTCAGCTGAGCAAAGTAGGGGGTTTAGCAAGCTGAGCTGAGGGTAAAAACAATTTTTGATTAGCTCAAACATAGCCCCACCCTCAGCTAAAGTATTTCAATATATCACAAATTAATTTTTTTCCTCTTCCTTCCTTCCACATCCTACATTGCTACTACCACTACTACCTACTGCTGCTGCTACTAGCCCCTATTCCTACTAACCTAATCTATTTTAAATATATTATATCTTAAATTATTAGTAAATATATTAATAACTTTCTTATATATAAAGAGTATATTACTAATTAACCTAATGCTAATAGTACTATTAACTAGAAATACTAGGAATTTACCTGACTATTTAATATAAATATAAAAATATAAAATATATTTGAAATATATTCTGTTAATTTTTCTTAACCTATTACTAGTAAAGTTATTATTTCTATAGGTAAAGTTTTCTACTACTAATTACTAACTACTATAACTTTATATAACAATATAAATTAATAGTAATATATTCCTAATATATTACTAATATTTTCTATTTTAGAACTTTATTTTCTCTTATACTTCTAACCTTAAGAACTATATACAAAAGACTTATAATACTATAATTATTAGAGTTCATAAAGGTATAAGTTCTAACCAGGAATTGAGAGTAGCTAAGGGTATAAATGTATTTGTAATGCATTATAGATTTTATTTACTAATATACATAGACTACTATACCTACTAGATAGCCTTCTTCAAAGGTAAAGAAAATACTCAGGCTACTATTATACTTTACAAAGATACTATCAAGAAACTATATGAAAGTCAAGTAAATATATAAGTATAATATATTTATAATATATTATTGATTTCTATCTTAGCACAAAGTTCCTCGATAACCCACCTACTGTACTAAAGATCTTAATATTTTATGATATATATCTAGTAGTAAGAGGTACTGAAAGGGAGATATAAGTAAAAAATAAAATCTAGGAATATATTTCTAATATATTATAGCCTTTCCTTTGTAAGATAAAACTTACTATCGGTCTTTACAATGATAATATCTATCTCACTTATAGTATAGCTAGTAATAGTAAGTTTTTAGTGTGAATTTATTCTGAATATATTACTAATATATTCTAGAAAAATACTCCCTTAATACTCTAAGCTATGAATACAGAGTCTAGGCCCACTATATTGACCAGTATAAAGCTACTACTACTAGTATAGTTAACAACAACAATAATAATACTAATAATAAAGACAATAACAACGATAATAGTAATAAGGGTGGTTCTTAGTCTAAGGCTAGTGATAGTAAAGATGCTGTTGAGGAGGGTAAAGAGAACAATACCCAGGAGTAATTTTTTTAATATATTTGAAATATATTAGGTATTAGGGTTTTTTTTTTAAATTACTAAGTATAAAGCTAATATATCTAGAATATATTGAGCACTAGGGTCAAAAGAGATACTTATTTAATAGTATTAAAAAATAATACTTTTTATATTTGAATTTTTTTTCTATCTATTTAATGTAATTGTAATTAAAAGGTAAATATTAAAAAAATATAAATAATAAATTATTAATATATTAGGAATAGATTAAGTTGACTTATCTTTTGCTATTCAATAACTAAGATCTAATTGCGCAAGTTTTAATTTTTCTAATTTAATCTCTTACTATAAACAAGCTATTTCTACATTTTTAAGTTCAAACTCTAATTACTTACTCTTATTATTATCTACCTTTAGTATTTATTTTCTAAAATTAAAAAGTTAGTAAATATATTAGGAATATATTAGGGTTTATTTTTTTACTGTAGTATACCAGAAGATAAAATAGATCGAGAAGTAGATAAAGCTCTTGATAGGTTTAATAGGGATAATACTGTATTATATTGACTTCTTAAAACTAAAGATTATATTAGTAATTAATTTTATTGATTATCCCGGTTAGATTATCTTGACTCTAGTATTATTAGTAATATATTAAGGATATATTAGGATATTATAGATATTTACTTAATCAACAATTTAATATAAGAAAATACTCTAATACCAAAAAGTCCTTATACTATAAGTTAACTCTATAATAATCTTTTACTTATTATTTACTAATATATTGTTAATCGAAATACTTATTATTATAATATATTAGTAATATATTAAAAATAATAATGTTTTACTGACCTTTTGATTACTTTGACTAAATTACTATATCGACTACTAGCTTGATATAAAGTTTTATATATTTATTTAATAAGGTTTATTATAGTCTTACTAAAATCTTATTGAATTTATTCTATTTAAGAGCAAGTAAAGCAAAAACCTACTGTAATATACTGAATAGCTTTATATTTAGCTTACTCTCTAGTTTAAGGATAATCTATAATACATTAGTAATCTATTAAAATGTAATATTGTAATACTACTTACTGCAATATATATATTCATATAGTTAAAAATATCTTATACTTATACTTATAGTAAGCAAAGATATTATATTATGTTTTAGTGTAAAATCTTATGGTTTACAGATTTTATCTATAATATATTAATAATCTATTTTAATAAAGGAAAGTCTAATTTACTAATATCTTACTAGAAATAAACAGTATAAAATCGAACATATAACTATACTTAATTCTCTTAGGTATTATAATTTAGATTAATTTTATTACTTAGATATTTTCCAAGGCCTAATCTATTAATAATATATTAAATATAACAGTCTAGTCCCAAGCCCTACTATCAAAGACAAAGGTAGGGCTCAGGGAAGCCTACAGCTCGAGGTAAATAACAAAGTCTTATAACCTAAACAATAGAAGCTACAAGGAGCTACTTCTATAAGCTAGGCAATAAGATTATATTATTCCAACCATCAGGTAGATATTACAAGTCAGACCAAGCATATTAAGTTCGAGCAATATAAGAGATAATAAATAGAAAATATTATATCTAATAATAGATCAATTAGTCAAATAAACAATTAAAAGTAACCAAGTTATATTAAAAGCTAAGTTATACTCTTAGTAATTATAACTCCTAAAGGGTTTAAATATATAGATTCTATTAAAATAATACTAAAAGTAAAAATAAGAGCTTTTTAGACCTAGTAATCATAGTAATCACAATAATTACTTTAATATTAAATAATAATCACAATTATAACTACTTTAGTTAATAGATCACATAATATAGATATCTATAACTAACCCTATACTAGTACTAGTAAACTAGCTTCTAAATAGGTTAACCTTAAACTAAATCATAATATAATACTCCCCTCTCAAAAGACTTATCCTTAAAGCCAGTATTCCTCTATATAGGTTAGTATATTCCACTTCTTCTCTTCTTTCCTTCATACTAATATTATACCTAGCAAATCTACCTTTCATTATAAAAAACTTATAGCTATAGTCACTAAAGAGAACTATCTTAGTATACCATACACTAGGTACTTCACTAAAAGTTTAATATATATTATCTAACTAGGCTGTTCTACCAAATACAATAAGTACATTTCTTCCAGATATAATTACAACAGGGCTTATATCTCCGATACTACTTATATACAAAAAATTCTTCTCTTAAACAATAAACTATTTTAGGTACTAATACTTTTTATAATAGACTAAAATACTAAAGCTTAGGATAAGTTAAAGCAAATAGAGCAGGAAGCTAAGAAAGCTATATTAAAAGCACAGGCTAAGCTAAATAAAGTAATTACTTACTTAACTTAGTTACAGAAGCAAAAGCAATTATTAAAGAAAAAGAAATCGACTCTCTTTAGTTATACTTTAGTCAAATTAAAAAAAATAGAACAAGAAAAAACTATAGCTACTACTAATAGTAAACCTTCCTCTCTTCACAAAGGAAATCCTCTAGTTTCCTTAAATAGTATATAAGATTCTTTAGTAATTCCTATATTTCTTTATTATATCCTACCCATTTAATACAGTAATAGATTTTCCCATTTATTAAACCTTTTTCTAAGATCTTCTCCACAGTATATTCCTCCTATAATTCAATTACTAACTTAATATAAAAACTAATACTAACTAAAATCATATCTATTATTAATTCAAAAAAGGAAATATAAAAGATTAAATAAATCTTAATATTTACTAAGAAATTAAGTTTATAATTATTTATTAAGATTTTCTTTTTAATAGAATAAAAGCTAAGATACTTAAAGTTAAGTTTTTTGTTTTATTATTTTATAGTAATATTTTTAGTAACCAAGAAGACTATATCCCCCTCCTCAAAAGATAGTCCTTCTATCTATTTAAAGTCATAGTATTTTTTCATTTATATATAAATAAACTCAAATTCTATCTTTATTTCAATATATAGTTACTTTATCTAATCAAATTATAACATTACTTTAACACTAAATAATCCATCCTTCTTAGTATAGAACACATCAAAAGTAAAGCTAAAGTTAATAAATACAAAAATAGTTTTAATATTTGCTTAGTATAATATATTAAGAGCTAATTAAATAATAAGAAGCTTCTCAACCCAGTCAATTTACTTATAATTAATATAATACTATAAATAGTATTCAATCTCCTAGTTCTATCTCTCTATCTATCTATCAATCTAGGGTCAGAAGGTAGTAGTTAACTTATAATATAGTCCTATTAAAGCTATTAATCCTTACTAGAATTTAAATATAAATAACTATCTACAGTCAAAGATAATCTCTTCTAGAAGCTTATAAGTTATAATAATATATCTAAAGAAGAAGTATATGAACTATTCTTTATTTGTTACCTTTTTATAAGGGATATAATAAGCGAATTTAGTAAAACAATTAATAATAACAAAAATAGTATTATAGTACTTACTAGTAGTAAGATCTATTAATAGTAGTAAATTAATAATAAAGTTTATAGTGATTAACTCTTATAGTCTTAAAGTAACTAAAATAGGTTATAGTTTACTATATAGTTTATACTATAGTAATTTTATCTATTAATAAAGTAAATATTACTTAATAATAGTTTTTACTTTTTTCTTTATATAACTAAAAGAAAATATCTATCTAACTTATTTAAGAGTTTTATTAACTTTTTTATATCTATTTAGAGGATATTTATAAATCTCTCTAATTAGATTATCCTATAGTTTATCTAAAACCTATAATTATAATATTTACTTATCTTTAGAGAGTAACTTATTATACTCTTTGATCTAATAGAGTAATAGATTTCCCTATTCTACTGAATATATATCCCCGAAAATATTATTTCCTTCTTAAAATAATAAAATATTAAAAAATAGCTCTTCAGAGATAGCTTCAGAAGATTATAATTACTCAAACTCCTACTATAACAAATCATAATTCCTTAAAACTACTCTAGTTCTTTTCCTTTACCGAAAGCTATATCTAAAAGTAATATAATTTACTATTCTTTATTCTCTTCAGATAATAATAATAACCTTCTTAGTCTTAATTATTATTTTACTAATAAACACTTACTCTAGATAGCTTTCAGAAGTAAACTACAGTAACTTTTCTACAATAATTACCTTATTATTTTAGTAGTCAGTATATCGACTAATAGTATCAGTTTAAATATTTTTAGTTCCTTTAATATATACAATATAATAATTAAATTCAAACAAATATTTAATATATTATAACTACTATCTACTTAATTTCTAGGTAATAGTAAAATAGATAATATTCTTATAATTAGTAAATATTATAACTTTATATTAGCTTCTAAAGAGATATTACTAGAATTCTTTAAAAATATTAACAATAACTAAGAATTCTTTATTATAAATAAAGTAATCAAGTTCAATACTGTATAGTTTATATAAGTAAAATACAATAAGATATAATTTCCTGTTATTATCTCTTTATCTGATCTAAACTCTCAGAGCAAAGTCTAAAGAGTCTATTTCTAATTCAATAAGCTAGTCAAAATCAAACATTATAAATACAAACTCAGTAGTAATTATATCCTTCAATTAATCAAAAGCTTCTTATACTTTTAATCCCTAAATAAATAATATCCCTTTCTTTGTAAAAACAATAAAAAGTATAACTATCTGCTTAAAGTTCTTAATAAACTTATAGTAGTAATTAGTAAATCTAAAGAAAAATTATACTTCCTTAAGATTAGTAAACAGTTTCTAGTCTTTAACTACAGTAATCTTCTTTGGGTCTATTTAGATCTCATTATATAAGATAATATATCTTAGAAATTCTACTTTAGTAGTATAGAAAACACTCTTTTCTAGTTCAACCAATAAATTAATATCTTAAAGTACTTTTAAAACCTAATAAATATATTACTTATATTCTTCTTCATTCTTAGAGAAGATAAATATATCATCTAAATAATAAACAATAGAAACATCTAAGTATTCACACAATACATTATTAATCATTTACTAGAATAATATAAGTACATTAGTAAATCCAAAAAACATTACCAAATACTCAAATAACCCAAATTTTATTCTAAAAGTAATCTTCCATTTATCTCCCTTCTTAATTTATATCAAATTATAGACTCCCTTCAGATCGAGCACAATAAATACCTTCATTCTATACAGCCTATCTTTTATCTTATCAATAAAAAGCAAAAGTATATAGTCTTTAATAGTAATATTATTAAGCTATCAATAGTCTATATAGAAATAAAGTTTTCTATTCTTCTTCAGAACAAACATCACTAAATATCTAACTTTAAAATTAAAAATTTATATATATCCTTTTTATAATATATTTTTAATATACTCTTTTAGTATATTAAGTTCTATTTAATTAAGATTATAAATCAAAAAGAAATAAATACTTACTTTATCTTTTAGTATAATTTCATAGTCTTAATAACTAAACTCAGAGAGTCCTATCACAAGCTCCTTAATAAACAATTATTTATAAATATAATACTATTTAGGTATACTCTTTAGACAATTATCAATAAGATCCTCTTTTATTTTCTTAAGATCTTAATCGAGCTATTAGAACTATACACAAAGACAAACAATCATTCTCTACCATTATCTCTTTTAACTAGCCTTATACTTATACTATATTCCTTTAAATAGTAAAATATCTATTATATTATTATATAAACTCTCTATATAGTTAATACTAAAGGTATAAGATCTTAAATCATTATTCATATTACTAGCTACATTATACTTAGAGAGTACTTATACCTAGCTAATACACTAATTGATATATAGATTATAATAATATAACTATAAGTACCTTAGGACTAAGTTATATATCCCTATATTAATAATATCAAAAGAAATACCTTAATTCTTTCTATTAATAAAAACCTTAAAATAATTAATCTCATAATTAATAACTCTATTATTATAGTCAAATACAATATTTTCTAGATTAAAAACAATATAGAGATCTACCTTATCTCTCTATAAGATCTTAAGTAAGTTCATAAGCCTTAGATATATATAATTTATCTCTACTCTAAAATTAATTAAAGTAATATACTATATCCTATTAATATATACTTTAATTATAAACTACTATAATTTCCTATTATTAATAATACATAAAGACTTAATAAAAAGTTCTTTTAGTAACTCTAGTACTTAATAGTCTTAAATATAAATTGATATTAAAAAATCACAATTCTCTAAAACTACTTTAGGTACTATTCCTTCTAGGTAATACCTCTCCTACTACTCTAATATAAAAAGTAAAGCTTATTTTTTTAGTTATTCTTAGTAGCTTTATATTATACTTCTATCTTAGCTCAGAAGTAAACTTAATAGTCTTCTATATTACACAAATATAGGTCTTCAAAATAATAGTAATAGTACTTAAGTAGCTATTCTAGTCGGTGTTCAATAATAACAATAATTTAGTCTTCCTATCCCACTACCTGATAGTATTTATAAATATTATAGTATAAGATATTATAAATAAAGTTATTATCTTAT
>KV875272.1:0-218987 GCA_001879505.1 Calonectria pseudoreteaudii
TAATTATAATACTCTCTTTACTTAATATACTATTAAACTATTATAGAGATAAAATACCTTTATATTACTTTTTTTTAATAAACTAAAGAAAATAGTCTAAGAAGAACTCTATAAAAAGATTTAACTAATTACTCTTATTAATTATATTAATATAACTATTAAAATTAATAATAAATAATTTTTATAATATAAGAGATTAAACCCTAATACTAATAATAAGAATAAATATAGTTACTCTAATACTAATTTAGAGTAAAGATAATCTATACTTACCTCTTATAAGACTAATTTAAGCTCTATAGAATTAAAAAGTATATAGAGAAAAGATTTCTCTAAAATAACTTACTAGAACTATAGTAAGCTAGAGTATACCTTCTATAGGTACTCTAAACTAGACTCTAACTAGAAGTTTAAACTTATATTTTATAGTAAAAAGTAACTAAATATTACTTAAGTATAAGAGCTATAGAATACCCTACTATTAGATAGTTTATCTATTAACAGTAAAGGGTCTTTTATATTTAGTAAGAAAACTATTACTTAAGCTCTTATACTAAAAGGAACAAAGAAAGCTATAAAAAGAAGAATCTTTATTATTATTACTTATTCTTACTCTCACAGTAATACTAAAAAACCCTTTAATAGGGAGAAACAAAGACTATCAGAATATAATAAAGAGAAATATATTCGAGCTAGATCAGCCCCTCTAAAGAAGACAATTAAAATAGAAGACCTCTTTCTATTTACTTATAAACTAATCTACTAATAATAGCTAGAAGTAAAGACTAATATTTTTTATAGAATAAAGATTATTATACTTTAAGTAAAGGATATAATAATTTATAAATATTAATTGGAAAGTATTAGAGTATTAAGTAATAATTATAATACTTAATCTAATTATTAAAATTATTAAAATATCTTATAATTATACTATTTTTACTATTATTATTCTTTTTATAAGCTAGAAAAAGTTATTAATAATTATTTCCTATTATAAGATAATAACTCTATTTACAATATCTTATACTATAATACTTATAAATACTATTAGGTAATAAGATAAAAAGACTAAATTATTACTATTATTAAATACTGACTAAGATAGCTACCTAAGTACTATTACTACTATCCCAAAGACCTATACTTATATAATACAGAGGACTATTAAGTTTACTTCTAAACTAAGATAGAAGTATAGTATAAAGCTACTGAAAATAATCGAAAAAATAAGCTTTACTCTTTATATTAAAGTAATAAGAGAGGTATTACCTAAAAGAAATAATACCTAAAGTAACCTTAGAGAATTATAACTCTCTAATATTAACTTATATTTAAGACTATTAAATACTAGAATTACTAAAAGAACTCCTTACTAAATCTCTATATATTACTGATAGTAGGAAGCTATAGTAATTTATAATTAAAGTATATATTAATAGAATATAGTATATTACTTTGATTGATTCTAGAGTAAAGATAAACTATATATATCTAAAGCTTATAAACTCACTTAAGATCTTATAAAGAAATAAAGTAAATCCCTATACTATCTTTAATCTAGAAAGTACTATATTTAACTATAATAATAGAATTATTAGTTATAAAATTAATTACCTTAAGATCTTTATCAATAGAAAAAATCAAGATATTTCTTTTAATATTATTAATACAAAAACACACAATCTAGTCCTAGGGTACTTATAGTTATACTATTATAATCTATATATTAACTAGTATATTAACTAAGTATAAGTACTCTCTAAGTATAATATAATTAATAATATAAATAATAATTTAAGATCTTATACTTTTAATACTAACTATATAAAGAGTTTATATAATAATATAATAGATATTTTACTATCTAAAAGAATATAGTATAAATATAAAATTAGTTAAAAGAGATAATAGTAGAGAACAATTGCTTATCTCTATATATAATTCTGATAATTTAATTAGGACTTTAAGAAAATAAAGGAAGATCTTACTAATAATTATCTAAAGAGTATATTTAAATAGTATTATATTTACAAATAATTATTTACTAAGAAACTTATAATAAGACTCTCTAAATCTAATTATTAAGACTATAAAATTATACTAAAAGATAGAGTAAATACCTATTTCTTTTTAATTTATAATTTTAACTAAATAGAATTTAATATACTGAAAGAGTATATTGAAGATATACTATAAAAAAGATATATATAAATCTCTAACTCTAAAACTAGATACCTAGTAATATTTATTCCGAAGAAAAACAGAAAACTTTGCCTTTATATAGACTACTGATAGCTTAATAATATTACTATTAAAGACTATATACCTTTACTTCTTATCAATAAGATAAAAGATAGGCTATATAGAATGAAGGTATTTACTACACTTAATCTAAAAGGAATTTATAACTTGATATAAATCAAGAAAAGAGATAAATAGAAGACTACTTTCAGAATAAAATTTAGACTATTTAAGTATTTAGTAATACCTTTTAAATTCACTAATATACTTATATTATTCTAACAAATAATCAACAATATATTATATAAATACTTAGATATTTCTATTATCTATTACCTAAACAATATACTTATCTTCTCTAAAAACAAAAAAGAATATAAACAATATATTTATTAGGTTTTAAAAATATTTTAAGATACTAACTTATTAGTTAAACCAAAAAAGAGTATTTTCTATACTACTAAAGTAAAATTTCTAAGATATATTATCTTATATAATAAGATCCAAATAGACCTAAAGAAAATTACTACAGTCAAAAACTAAAAACTATCTACTAATCTTAAAGAAATATAATCTTTCTTTAGATTTACTAATTATTACTATAAGTTTATCAAGAACTTTAAATAGATAACTATACTCTTTATTACTTTTATAAAAAAAAAGATACTATTTATTTAGAAATCAAAAACACAAAAAATCTTTAATTAGTTAAAAGATATAATTACTACTAAGCTTATACTTACAATATTCGACCTTAACTAGCCTATTAAATTAGAAATAAACTCTTTAGACTTTACTCTAAGAGCTCAGATTAGACAAAAAGATAATAACAGAAAATTATATCCTATTGTATTTTACTCATATAAACTATATAGTACTAAACTTAACTACCCTATTTATAATAAAAAATTCTTAGCTATTATTAATATTTTCAAAGAATTCTAGTAATATCTCTTTAGAAGCTAATATAAGGTTATAATATTCACTAATTATAAGAATATTACTTACTTTATTATTACCCAGAAGCTAAGTAAACAATAATTACAATATACTAAATACTTATCTAAATTTAACTATTATATTATATATATTAAAAGAACTAAGAATACCTAAACTAATATTATTAGTTAACACACTAACTACTAAAATAATAAAATAATTACTATAGAAAAGTTACTATAGTTTACCCTTAAAGACTACTTAGAGTAAGTATTTATTAGTAGAATAATAATTAAGACTAAAAAGGTTATTATTATTATCTAAAGAAGACAAAGAATAACAAATTATACTACTTTTAGATATAACTTTTAATAAAAGAAAGGAGCTAGAGTAGTCTTAAAGAATTATAACCTACAATAATAAGAGCTTAAATAATTATAATCTCCTAAAGCTACCTCTAAAGAGCTACCTTTTAATATCTTATTACTCTAAGAAAGAAATAATACTTTTAAAAATATATATTTAATAGAATAAAGAAATCTATTACTCTAGTAGATTGAAGAGTATAATAAGTTACTCTCTAAAGATAAATAGATATTATAATTATAGGTTCTAGATAAATTATAAGATAATCTAATTAAAAAGATTTATAAATATCCTCTAAATAGATATAAAAGAGTTAATAAAACCCTTAAATAAATCAAATAAATATTTTCTTTTAGTTATATAAAGAAAAAAATAGAAACTATTATTAAACAATACTTACTTTACTAATAGATAAAATCACTATAGTACAAACTATATAATAAACTATAACCTATTCTAGTTACTTTAAGATTATAAGAGTTAATTACTATAGACTTTATTACTAATTTACTATTATTAATAGATCTTATTATTAGTAAGTACTATAATATTATTTTTATTATTATTAATTATTTTACTAAATTTACTTACTATATCTCTTATAAAAAGGTAATAAATAAAGAATAGTTTATATATTTCTTCTTTAAATATATTATTATAATTTATAAACTTCTAAAAGAGATTATCTTTAACTATAGATAGTTATTTATATTTAAATTTTAATAAAGATTAATAACTTTAATAAGACTATATTATAAGTTAATTACTACCTTCTGACTCTAAGTTAATAAATAAATAGAAAGATAAAACTAAGAGATTAAATACTATTTATAATATTATATTAATTATAAATAAACCGACTAAGTTAAGAAGCTTCCTATTACTTAGCTAGCTCTTAATATATTATACTAAATAAATATCAAAACTATTTCTATATTTATTAACTTTAGTTTTACTCCTAATATATTTTATACTAAGAAAGATAGACTACTTAGTATCAAAGTAATACTATAATTTAATTAGATAAAATAACTATATACTAAAATAAAGATAGAACTTGAGTTTATTTATATATAAATGAAAAAATATTATAACCCTAAACAGATAAAAAAACTATCTTTTAAAGAAAAGGATATAATCCTCTTAGCTACCAAAAACATTACTATAAAACAATAAAACAAAAAACTTAATCTTAAGTATCTTAGCTCTTACTCTATTAAAAAGAAAATCTCAATAAATAACTATAAACTTAACCTCTTAGTAGATATTAAGATTTATTTAATCTTTTATATTTCTTTTCTTAAACCAATAATAAATATAATTTCAATTAATATTAGCTCTTATATTAAGCTAATAATTAAACTATAGAAAAAATATACTATAGAGAAGATCTTAGAAAAAGGTCTAATAAATAGGAAAATCCACTACTATATTAAATAGGTAAGATATAATAAAGAAATATAAAAACTACTAAAGAATCTTATATATTATTTAAAGAAACTAAAAGACTTTTTTTACAAAGAAAAGAAAACTTACTACTAATAGTAACTATAACTTCTTCTTATTCTATCTCTTCTAATTTAACTAAAATACAACCAAAAAGAGTTAACCCTTTTTTCTTTAATAATTACTTTTACTTCTATAACCGAGTTAGATAAGTAATTACCTTATTTAACTTAGTTTATACCTCTAATATAACTTTCTTAGTCTCCTATTCTACTTATTTTAATTTATCTTAAACTTTAATATCTTAATTTACTATAAAAAGTATTAATACCTAAAATAGCCTATTACCTAAAAAAAGAATTTTTTATATATAAATAGTATTAGAGATATAAACTCTATTATAATTATATCTAAAAGAAATATACTTATTATACTTAGTAAAATAGCTTAGTTAGATAATATATATTAAACTTTTAGTAAAATACCTAGTATATAGTATACTAAGATAGCTCTCTTCAGTAACTATAGTTATAAGCTTCTTATAATAAAAAGTAAATTTACTAAGTATAATATTAATATAAAAGAAGAAAGAGAAGAAGTAGAATATATTAACTTATATAAAAGAACACTAGCTTTGAGAATAAGTCTTTTAAGAGGGGAATATTATATTACAATCTAGTTTAAAGCTAACCTACCTAGAAGCCAGCTTACTAATACTAATATAGAGTTAGTTATAGATATCTATATTATATAACCTACTAACTAAAATAATTATAATTATAATTATTACTTAATACTAAAGTAATCACTATAATTATTATAATTATTAAATCTAAAAAACCTTTACTTTTACTCTTAATATTACTTTAATAAAATCTATATATTTAAACCTTTTAAAAGTTATAATTATTAGAAATATAACTTAACTTTCAATATAACTTAGTTATTTTCAATTATTTACTTAATTAATTAACCTATTACTAGATATAATATTCTCTATTTATTATCTCTTATATTACTTAAACCTAATATACTTAGTCTGACCTATAATATCCACCTAATAGTTAGAATAACACAATCTTATCACTTAGTCTATAGAAACAGCCCTTTATAACTTCTATTGCTTAGGTCATAAGACCCTATTATTCACTTCGAGCCGCAGGCTTCCCTGAGCCCCACCTTTGTCTTTAATAGCAGGGCTTAGGACTAGACTGTTACAGAATATAATAAAAAAATATAAGAATTACTAAAGAATCTTATATATTATTTAAAGAAACTAGAGGACTTCTTTTATAAAGAGAGGAAAGTTTACTATTAGTAATAACTATAGCTTTTTCTTATTTTATTTCTTTTAATTTAATTAAAATATAATTAAAGAGAGTTAAACTTTTTTCTTTCAATAACTACTTCTATTTCTATAACTAAGTTAAGTAAGTAATTATCTTATTTAACTTAACTTATACTTCTAATATAGCTTTCTTAGTTTCTTATTTTACTTATTCTAACTTATCCTAAGTTTTAATATCTTAATTTACTATAAAAGGTATTAGTATTTAAAATAACTTATAATCTAAGAAAAGAAATTATTATATATAAGTAATATTAGAGATATAAGCTCTATTATAATTATATCTAAAAGAAATATACTTACTATATTTAGTAGAATAACTTAATTAGATAATATATATTAAGTCCTTAGTAAAGTACTAAGTACAAAATATATTAAGATAACTCTCTTTAGTAACTATAGTTATAAACTTCTTATAATAAAAAGTAAATTTACTAGGTATAATATTAGTATAAAAAAAGAAAGAGAGGAAGTAAGATATATTAACTTATATAAGAGAATATTAGCTTTAAGGATAAGTCTTTTAGAAAAGGAGTATTATATTATGATTTAATCTAAAGCTAACCTATTCAGAAGCTAAGCTACTAGTACTAATATAAAATTAGCTATAGATATTAATATTATATAACTTACTAACTAAAGTAACTGTAATTATAATTACTATTTAATACTAAAGTAATTATTATGATTACTATGATTACTAGGTCTAAAAACCCTTATTTTTTGTTTTTAGTATTATTTTAATAGAATCTATATATTTAAACTCTTTAGAAGTTATAATTACTAAAAGTATAATTTAGCTTTTAATATAACTTAATTACTTTTAATTATTCTCTTAACTAATTAATTTATTATTAGATTATAATATTCTCTTATTTATTACTTTTTGTATTACTCGAACCTAATATACTTGATCTGCCTTATAATATAAACCCTTTAGTTTACTTTATACTTAGAGCTAAACTGTTATAGTAAGAGTTTTACTTAACTTTAAATTAATTATTAATTTTCTAGATATAATATTATTAATAATATTAATTATTAGGTTAAGAAAAATCAAAACTATAGAAATAATAAAAAAGATAAGCTCTTATATCTTATCTAAGTCTATATATATCTAAATACTTTTATTTCTAGCTTTTTTTCTTATAAAACTATACTATAGAATCTAATTAATCTTAAAATTAAAATAAAACTTACTCTTATTAAAATTAAATTAAATTATAATATTATAATAATTAAAAATATCTTATATAATATTAATATAAAGTAATTAAATATACTTAGAATTATAATAATAATATAACTCTAAATAATATAATAATAACCTTATAAAATAATTATAATATAATAAATATATAATAAAAATATTATAATTTTTAAACTTATATTATAATCTTATTTATTAAATATATAATATATATAAATTAAATATAATCTTTAATTAAAAAATACTAGAAAAATTTCTAATAAATTAATTACTAATTAACTCTATAACTTATAACTATAAATAAGTAAATTATAATATAAATAACTTTATAAGATATAATAATTATTTTTTTAAGTTTCTAAAAATATATAATTAATTATTTCTCTTAGTATTATTATATTAAATTTATAATTATAAAATTTATAAAATATATATAAAATTATATAATAAAGATTAACTTATTAATCTACCTAACCTTATCTTAAAAGACTATTTAAAAAAGTATCTATACTACTAGAGAAGTCTAGTTAGCCGGAAATCATACTTAATTCGGGGTAATATAGATCCCGGCTGAAGAAGTCTTACTCCTAGGGTCACGATAATCCTGTTAGCCGCTTGTACAGTCAATGTACCCAAATATCTCTAGACCTCTGACCTTCACACATCCACAACACCACGTGGGGAACACGAGAAATGTCCCGTTGATTCGGTCCGCCCTCCAACCCCTGACTAGCACGACTAGCTACCCCACAATACTGGTATTTGTTCACAATGATGAAATACGAGGTCTCGGTTGTCCATGGCTGGCCCCCAGACCTCGCTTGACCGTTTCATTCTTGCCGACATACCTGCAGGCGTAAAGTGGGGCCAACGGTTTGACACCTCGTCCCAAGGTCGGCCTAAAAACGCGCGTCAGTATTTTGGACATTTAACGGCACTATTTGAAATTAAATACGTAGGGCAGGATGAAACATGAGCTTTTGGGTTCAAGATAAAATAGCTTTTATTTTTATTTTATCTTTCCAAATATATATTGCTACGCTGCTTGGATTGGTCATGTCAAGGCGCTGAATTTTGAACTGAAAGGACATCAATTTTCCATGAATGAGGGGGTTCAGTGTGCATTTTACCGCGCTATGGAGATAGCTTTGGTGTTGTGGCTGGGCAAGCTATTCAGCCACCCCCCTAGCCTCAGCGCATGTGTATATTTAAAACAATCAAAAAAGTTAATATTTTTTGTCCCGGTCTATATTTAGATTTGCCAAGTGTCAACAAGTGCCATGTTACATACAGACTGCTGACACAAGTATATCGGGTCCACCTCGGGACGACGTTTCAAGGCGTGCACCCCCACGTCAGGCCGACGGGTAGTCTGACGCATCCAGGCCTGCTCGAAGGGCATTTTCTTTCTGGAGCATGATGAGGTGAGGTGTTCCAAGCCTACGATTACTCTAGTCTCGCAGCATCGAGCTGGAGTTTAGATTGATCATGCTGGCCCCCATATTGACACACATTCTGTTCGGTTCCTTCTTGGCATCCGGCTGCAATGCAGCCTATGTGCAATTCCAATCCTGCAACCATGTCGACACAACAAACGAGATTGTCACGGCCCCCGCGAGAATGGTACCCGAGAGCCTCCACGCTTCCGTTAGTCCCACAAGACACGGCGCAGACGTCAACTTTACCTTCACAGGCAGCCACTGGCATGTCAAAGACTGTGACGATGACGCGCTACAGAGCATCCTCGCGGACATAATAGTAACGAATATTGCGGGTACGAAGACGTATGAAGGACAGATTGCCAACGCATCCTGCACCAATCGCACTGCGGCCTTCCCGCGATTGCAATTCGAGATTGCCTCCACCATGGACCGACTGTCATCTCTCGATATGATCGCCATCAGACTTGAGTTGCACATGCTAGATGGCACATTGTTCAGCTGTGCCAAGACCGCAATTACTCCTAAAATTGGGCACTGGGCACACGTTTGTGGATTTCTGATCCCAATCGTCGTTTTTTGCGCGGCCGTTGCTGTCGCATTCTGGTACTTTGGAAAAAAGGGGCGCCGCGACGATCATGGGATTGCGGGGGCCCAAACTCAAAATCGATACTACATCACCAGGATCGCAGATTTGCTGGCCTATATCCAATTCATCTTCTTCTCCGGCGCACTCAACTTGCAGTATCCGGGGTTCTTACAGCCTGTCACCAGCCTTTGCGGGTGGTCAATGCTCATGCTACCTTCAGGTCCAGTCATAAGAGATTCAATCTACTCTGGCACCAGGGATGGTATCTACGAGACCAATGGTACCATCACCGGTGCACCTGGACTGGAGCTGATCACGCAAATCACAGCTTCTCCGCCAAAAGGGGACTCATGGATCAACACTCTATCCCTGTCATTTTTTGTCTTCCTTTCGTTCTGCTTTCTCGTCTTAATCAATGACTACGTCTGCTTCGGACGTGGTACGGGATTACCGGATAATCGTCAGCCGGCCAATCAGAGCTGTATGCGGAGACTGAAGGAATGCTTGTGGAATGCCACAAGGCTCTTTCTAAGCTACTTCCTTCTCTCGCTAACGATGTGGTCAATGTATCTCCTTGCGGGTGCAGTAATTCGCGCTAGAAACTCAATGTTGGCTATGTTTGTGCTAGTACTTCTGACACTGAGTCTGTGGTGGTTTCTCTCACACCATGGCGCACACGACATTGGCTACTTCATTGTCCCTGCATCCAAAGACGCAAATTTGCAGACTTCGTGGTTTCACATCAGAAATTGGCCTGCATGGGTAGTTGTCGGCTTGATGATACTTCGGGGCTTTGCAATCGGAAGCTTGCAGTCGCAAAGCACTGCTCAGTTTTCCGTCTTATTAGCCTGCGAGGCATTTCAATCCATGTGCTCTTTCTACTGGGCAAGTTCGTTTTCATTTTCTTACCTTCCCAGTTTTATTTCTGCGGCCCGTCTCGTCATCTTTTCACTGCATGCCGGATTTCTCCCGGGGGTAGCTAGTCATGCGCGCAAGATGTCTTTAGGATACGCTATCCTGTCTCTGCATCTTGCAACTCTTATAGTCTTATTTCTCATCCCTATCACTTGGGAATTCGTGAAACTAACATTTGAACTAGCGGAAGCGAGAATCTTTCGTGTAAGTAAATCAAATAAATTTCAAAGGTGAAATTGCTAATTCAATTTCAGCGCGATGTCATTTCTTTGGAAGCCCAAGAGTTACATTGCTCGTTCAAAACCCCACCCACCTCTTCCTCTTCACATGAGATGGCTGAATCACGACATCAGCAGCTTACAAGAATTATTTGCGACCTGGAATATCATATTTTTAAAGGAGCCAACATCCGGGGGATGAAAATCGAGCAACTGATGTCATTCATGAAGGAAGTTCAGGGGGAAACCCCACAAGCAGACTCCACAGTATGGCAGCCCCTTGTCGCCAAGTTAGGACATGATGCTATTGAAAACGGAGATCCCCAACATGAATATTCCGAGGAACCGGCTTCTCTATTAGTTGGTGAACTGGTAGACGTGTTGCTTTCCCATACAAATGTTGGCATTCTGCAAGAGCCAAAAGAATATGAGCTGGATAGTCCGATCAATGAGTACTTCATCTGCAGCTCACATAATACATACCTTCTAGGACGACAAGTAGTTACTCGATCAACACTCCAAGGATATGTCTCGGCTCTCATGGATGGATGTCGTTGTATCGAGGTCGACTGCTGGGATGGACGTCATGGACAGCCAGTCGTGAAACATGGTTATGCACTGACAGCATCACTTAGCTTTCAAGAGGTCATGAATGTAATCAACGAATACGCCTTTTGGCAGACAGAGTTCCCATTATGGATCTCACTGGAGGTCCACTGCAGCGGGCACCAGCAAGAGATAATGGCAAACATCATGAAGCAAACATTCGGCCCCAGCTTGGTTACGGAACCACTAAACAAAATTTCACATCAGCTCCCTTCTCCATCACAGCTACGGAGAAGGATTTTGATCAAGGCAAAAGTTTGCCAGAAATCTCCCACAGCGGTATCACAACCGCCGCTGGAAGAGTGCCCAAATACGGCACTATCCACAATTAGCTTGCCGACATTCATCTCAGAGACAGAGGAAGACATACCGGTGCTAACGACAATACCAAAGTCATCAAGTGCTCAAACGAGTGTTATTCACACATCATTAAATAACAACCGGAAAATAAAGGCTCAAGCTAGGCAAAATTTGAGCAAGGCACTGGAACTACTAGCTGTTTACGGTCCTGGGAAAACGTTCAAAACAGCAGATCAGGGTGACCCAAGAAGAAGATACATTTACTCACTATCAGAGTCAAGCTTTAAACAGCAAACAAAAGCCCA
This sequence comes from Calonectria pseudoreteaudii, assembly GCA_001879505.1. Lineage (NCBI taxonomy): Eukaryota > Fungi > Ascomycota > Sordariomycetes > Hypocreales > Nectriaceae > Calonectria > Calonectria pseudoreteaudii. Next base: position 11,926 of record KV875272.1, read on the forward strand.
AACCGATGCGGACTCCCTTAAATCATTCAACAGCCAACACATTATGCGCGTATATCCTGATCCAACCCGAATCGATTCCTCCAACTTCAACCCACTTCAGTGCTGGAATCATGGAGTTCAGATGGTAGCAATGAACTACCAGACGGGAGATAGCTACATGTCACTTCACAAAGCGATGTTCTCTCATGGAACAGACGCTTCTGGCTATGTCCGGAAACCATCCTTGCTTCGCCAAGTCCCGGAGCCCGTATCGACTGGAGATAGGTCGATTGACTTTGCCGTTACTGTAATGATGACAAAGGGAGTGCAGTGGCCTCAGAAATTCACTAAGGATATCGGCACATATTTCTCCGTTGAGTTTGAAATGCTAGCTCCTGGTGAAGGGTTATTACAAAAATCAAGTTCCACGGAGGACATGACAAGAAGCTGGTTGAAAGCGCAAACAAAGCCAACTCTGGGCCAAAATGAAGACAGAATCATTGACGAGACGTTGAGACTTTCAATGAGAACCCGATATCCAAGCCTTGTGTTTGTGCGCTGGTCGGTTAGAAAATGGTCTAACCGGCGGGGCGCTCGCAGATCTGAAACTATTCTATCTCATGTTGCGAAACTTGAAAATTTGAAAACAGGCTACCGACTGCTACCTCTGACATCATACCTGACAGATGCAGAGGCATGTGGGTATTTATTTTGCAAGATTGAGAAGTGTGTTGGGGAAAGAGTAAATTTAGGACGTTTAATGACACTTGATGTGAATCCGGGAACGAATCCATAGCTGGCTGAATGAGAAAACTGAAACTTTCTTTTCTTAAAGTACGTGGTTCACATCCTGGACTCACTTGATTGATCTGAAAGGTTGTGGTCCTACATCAACCATTCGGCTTGATGCAACGACTCCCACGGATAGCAGCAACTCCCACAAGAGAAGTGGCGCACACACAAATTTCGATTCCAATTGGTACTCGGCCGATACATGTGTGCATGCCGAGCTGGATCCGGCCAATCATGCGCCGCAGCCCCCTCGGCAAGCCCGACCATATTTTCAGCTGTCTTGAAATCGGCGATTCGGCCAAACAAGATGGTTTAATCCCTCAGATACCTTGGCAAGGCAACCAAGACTGTTGATGAACTTTTGGGATCGCAAGGACAGTGGCGAAGATGGTTGCGCACATCTGATGCTTTGAGACATCTAAGCCGGGTTGGCGTCAACGATAGGCTATCAAAAAGGTCTCATTATATTTGGCTATTGTTCAGCTCCCGAAATGCCTTCAGCTGAAACCGATCAAGGGTGCGGAATTGAAGGTATTTAGATATCATCCATTAAAATTGATATGCGAGATGATTTCATCACATTTTGTGAATTAGTGCTTACGGTGCAGGCTACATGAAGCCCGGCTTCAATCATCTTTGGTGGAGCGCTGGCGGAGCTGAGCCGCCCGTCTGGGAAAATGCGCGGCTGCTGTTGGTGGGCTGCACGACCTGGAACCCAGAAAATAGCTCACCCAGCTAATTGGCCAATCAAGTTCTTCAGAAATGGAAGATAGTGAGCAATGAACGGTTTGTCTTTGCAATTCTGCACCGTGTTCAATAGCCGGCTTACGTTGCAGCTTGGAGTTGCTCTGGTTGGTTGTAAGACCAGCTGAATCCAGCGGTGGTGGCAACTAGTATCCCTTCGCTTCCCACTATGTGATACGATCTGCAGTCCCCACAGCATGCAGCCACCATTTGTTCAACGTGCCGTGAAGTCTTGGGCCGTGCTATGCCGTGCCGTGCTGTGCCGCGGCATCTTATCGCCACAAATGTTCCAACCGCAGATTCAAATAAGCACGGGTCAACTAAGTCGTCTTCATGCGGTTGGATCAATTAGCTATCACGTAGCTGCCTGGTTAGAATAATCCCGCACGCATATGCACGTTGGGCCGAAGCGGCTAATGCCTAGCGTGCATAGTAAACGGTTCCAACTAGCAACTACCAACAACATCACACGATATTGATGGTTCTAGCCACGCCACAGATTATGTTATGGATACTGTCTCATTTTATTATGGGACCGTGAGGTAATCGTCCGGATCACTCAATGAGGGGAGTATTTATTGAGGTTCTCCTGCTTGACCTTTCATCAACCCACTCCACTCTCGAATCCTGTTCCCTACTTTCTCACGCTATCAAACAACGACATCATGGATTCTATGTTGATATCCGAGACTGATTCTCAGCGTCCGAGTCAGTTGCATGTTTTGAAGGCAAAGGGAATTGTTGTAAAGCCTGCCACATCTGGGGTAAGCAAGATGTCCTCTCGAAGCCTAATCTCGACTGACTAACCAATCAATAGCTTAATTTACTTTTCTCTGACTTTCGCCATGCCATCTCCGTTGCAGGCCTGCTTTCAGAGACCACTATCAAGGCGCCCGGTATTTCAGTCATGTTGTTTGGTGTGTTCGGCATCATCTCAGGCAGATTTTTATCAGGCTCTTCACCAGGCTGGCAACAACTGATGTCTGCGTTCTTGCATATGGCATTTTATATTTGGCTTCTCATCTTCTACTTTGATCTAAGCAACCAAAAGGACCCCGAATCCATCCAAGAGGACAGGCTCAATAAGCCTTGGCGTGCAATCCCTTCTGGGAAGCTTACGGTCGAAGAGGCCGAGCGATGGTATGGCCGGTCTATTTTGATGTTGTCGCTTTCCAGTGCGGTGTGGCTGGGTGGTTTTCCCGAAGCCATTGTTTTCATGGCTACGACCTGGCTTTACGACAATGGTGCAGCCGACCCATGGTGGGGAAAGAACATTTGCAATGCGATATTAATCATGAGTGCCAATTTTGGTGCGACTTGCGTTGGTGCACAAGCAATAGGCCTATCACCAACCAGGCCTGCGTTTGAATGGTGTGGCCTGGTCGGCTTGGTGGTCTTTACCACGATACAAATGCAAGACCTAAAAGACCAGCTGGGTGATAAAGCCCGGGGAAGATACACAGTGCCACTGCTCATTGGAGACGGAGCAACGCGTGTCTTGACAGCTTTACTCGTGTGGACTTGGTCTATTGCTTGTCCTCTGTACTGGGGGTCCGGCTTTACTGCAGCTTCTGTGTTGGCCCTGTTGGCTGGGAGCTTCGTCAACCTACGGATGCTATTGTATCGATCGAGGAAGGCCGACAGACTCACTTATCACTGTTGTGGCCTTCTCTGGCTGCCGTTATTGTACGCTGCACCATTGCTATCTCGATGGTAGCTTGGCTTTGATGGACGATCATGTTTCTCAGAACGCAGTTCTAGCTGTGTTGGTTTTAAATTCCAAGTTCAGATATAATGGAGTGAGAGTGGTTGGATTGATTGAAGGTGTCAATTAATTCGCTAAAACAAGACTGTGTGCCATTCGTATATGACGCTTTCTTTGAAATTTTCGTTGTGCTAGCTCCTCCACTTTCGATGCAATTTCGACTTGCCGCAGTCGACCATGGCAAAAAGTTATGATAGAATGAGAAAAGATTCCAAATCACTGTGGTCAAAATATTCATCAACAAGCACCGAATACATCCAGTCAAGTCTCCTTTCGTATCCTCCACCCACCTCTCCACCCTATCCAACCTGACTCATTCGGCCCCCTGAGTAACGCCACCGCAATTGATGCTCCGGCAAGAGCGACTGTAACAAATTAGCCACATTATTCACATAGTCTTTACTAGTTTGTGCTTACTGTTGTAATATCCGCTCAATTTCCATCCATCTTGCGCGTAAAGTCTGTTTCCGACGGCAGTTCCCGTCAATTGGCCAGCAAACGCCGAGGCCATGTAAGCTGTGTTAAGCCGATTGCGTGCCTTCGGGTTGATGTTGAATACAGCAGCTCGGTTGGCAACTTGAACAGTTTGGTACCCAACGTCAATTCCAATCCCTTCGACAATAGGTCCGGCAATGGTGAACTTTCCAATGAAGGTCCCAATAATGGTGCAGGCAAGTGCGAGAAATTGGGCCACTAAAGCAGACAGCAGCAGCTCGAAGCGGTCAACAAAAGTGCCAACAAACGGGATGACGATAACAATGACTACACCGATTAGTGAGAACAGACCGATGTCCAATGGTGAGTAATTATAAGGGGTGGAGGCCAGTAAAAATGTGAGCGTTGTCCAGAAGGAAGTGAATACCCCAGACAACATAAAAACAATGATGCAAGCCTGCGTTAGGACTGGCTCGGTGGCAACCATGTATGGAATCGACCAGAGAGCACGAAAGTAGCTGAGGCCATTGGGATTCGTGGACGGATAGTCTGGCAAAAAGAAGAACAAAAGGATCCCAAGCATATATTGCATGCCGCAGGCGAGCCAGTGAATGTTACGCCAGTTTGTGTAGTTGGCGACCACCCCGGCCAACAGCCTGGCAATGAGCACTCCCACAAGCAATCCAGAGACCACCACCGCAAGTGCGGTCGCTTTTCGGCGCGCTGGCGCGAAGTCGCCCACAAGAGGAACCATTAGCTGAGGCGTCACGGTTGTGATGCTGCAAATGAACGAGATGGCGCGGAATGCTACAAAGTTGTTGGTGACACAAAGCCCAATCCACTATGTTCAACGTTTCAGCGTCAGCATGGCGGTCGGTAAAAATGCAAATGGATTTGCGGGTGACTTTACAAAGGTGGCGGTAAAAAACACCAAGGAAATGATCAAGAGTCGCCTTTCGAGTATGTCGCCAAGCGGGAGAACAAAAACGAGGCCGGCGGCGTAGCCGGACTGCGCCAATGTTGAGACCTGCGACGAGGTCTCATAACTGACGTCAAAGGTCTGCGCAATCTTGTTGAGGATGGGTTGGTTATAATAGAGATTTGCGACAGTGAAGGCGGCCGACTGGGGTTCAACGCAAACTGGTCAGCAGGGCTCATGCTCATGGTGGCAAGGGCACGTACCGCCGCGTAGAGCACGCAGAGGCCATTGGTGAAGGGCGGCGGCGATTCGGGGTCCCACCGGCATCTCTTTGGTGTTAGGACTCGATGAATCCAATGCTTGTCGTACTTGGACAGCTCGACGACCTCATCGTTGTGAGCTGTCTTGTCTTCTTCGGTCGGTGAGCCTTGGCTGTCCATGGTTGACGCCTGCAAGTGTGCGCCAACACTATCTGACGTCGCACGTGTTAGAGTTTTGGAGTTGCTTATCGCGTGCCAAGCTCAGCCGCGCTCATCATAGCCTTCACTTGTCGAGTCTGTCTGTTGCATCGGCTTTGTTCCCGCGGCAAAAGCTTTACGCTGAAGTGCTCCTTCGTCTTTTCCCCTATGAATTGCGTAAATTATTGTGGGTAGGTGGAGATCAGCGCGCCAATAGGGCGAACGGAAGCTATCTAGAACTAGTTAGTGCCTCTGATGGATTGATACATGGGCATGATGACGACTCTCCAGAAGCAAATGCTAATTCGCTGCTGAATCTGACGGACACAGTTGTTGTGTGTTACAATCTTGGCCAAGGACCCAATTTTCCTTGTCCAAGGTAAAGGTAGTTGGCTGATTTGTCCCGCCGAGTGCGTGTTCCTGTACATGTGAGAAATAGCATGTTCGCGGGTTGAATAATTTTTTATCCAACTTGCCAATATCGCTCAAGTAGACAACGAAAGCAGCATAAACAAGAACTCGATTTGGAAGTTGCATGAAATTTTGAACAAGCAGAATTTTGTTTCACTCATCGGCAGAGGTGGCTGGCAATCGTTTGCTGTGAAGCGATGCACCCGATGTTGCACTTAACCGCCTGTTAGATCCTAGCTACGTTTACCAAGCCACGCGCTACAATAAATGAATGAACTCAATCAAGTTGGATAAAATAATACCAGGATATTTATTTGTTTTGGCAAATTCAAACTATCATTGATTGTTCCACTTTTTGGTGTTCTTGTGTCTTCTGCATGTCATCTTCATCAACCATGTTCTGAACTCCCTCACTTCTCGGGTTATGCCTTCCAAAGCCCGCTGATGTATCCACGAAATCATCGATGAGCTGCAATGACGAAGGGCGCCTATGAGAACTCGGCTTCAGAGTGGGTATTTCATCCATGGCTCTCATAAGCCCTTGCCAGATTTGCCACACCGGAATGGGCCAACATAACTAAACATTGCAACAACTTCCACTACCCGTTTTGCATTTTGTAGAACCGCCCTACATCAACTGAAGCTCATTATAAAGGTTCAAATCTTTTTCGACTTGAAAGGTCTGATCTTGGTGACGCTTATAGTGGGGATCTTCATCGCCGTCAAAGGATTGGACCCAGTTTTCCCACTCCTCCTTTGTGAGTGGAGGTTTGTTATAGGTGATTACCGCTCCTTGGGGGCTCAGTTCATTATTCAGCCTGTCCAGTTGATCCCAAGGATAACCCTGACTCTTCCTACTCGGGAGAACGGGAGAGTACGAAAAGGCGAATTCGAAATCGGGCGTTTTTCTTCTAGAGGTAGCCGCTACAAAAGCACGCACCCACTGCTCCATGTCTTCTTCAAAGGGCCTCCATTGTGTCGGGAGAATCTCCGAGTGGGAGTCCCAGGTGAACTTTTTGAGGTTGGGGGCAACTAGTAGGGCGGGGCCATGTTGGTCGTCTTGATGCCAGCCGGTTTGATGCCAGTTGAGCGACAGCACGCGCAAAGCTTTGAAGTTGGTTAGATCAGGCAGATCTGGATGATCCATGCCTAGGTACCCGATAGATAACTCTACAAGCGTATCCTTGTGGTTCAGCAGCATTGACCTTATGACGGGTAGATTAGTCCTGAATGCCGAGAGTGGCACATGGCCCAGGTGGAAGCTCTTCAGTTGTTCTGTCCACAATAGAAGCTCGGCCAGCGTTTCTACCGATGCTTGCCACTTCAATAGAACCAATTCAGACACTGTAGCGGTTCCAAAATCCTAGAAAACTCTATGTTATTTCTCATCGTTCACAAAGAATACACAGATAGACTGCGTACCTCTTCAGAATCCGACATCATATCGCTAAATGAGGTTCCGTTGATAATGGTCAACTTCCTCAACGAAGCTGACTCGAGCGCAATCATGGCGTGCGGAACTTCGACCGAATTTCCGAATCCGTCGCTGAATAAACACAGGTCCTGCAGAGACGGCATGTCGAGCGCGCATGATTGGGCGAGGCGCAACGGGTGTTCGCGGGAACCCGACACAGGGTTGTTGTGAATTATTACCGAAGTGGCATTCACAAAGCTGGGGAGCATTTCTTCTACAATCTTGTAGTCATCTTCAAGGTAGTCACGCAGGGCGATTCTGAGCCACTGGCACTCGCGGGCCAGGGATGGATTCTCCTGCAGAACCCTGGATAACTTTTCAAGCTGCTCCGTTCCTTCCGGGGCGCGAATCTGGCGATACACCATAGTGGCCATGTGTCGATAGAATTGCTTGCAAGTGGAGGCATATGACAGAACACATGATGGCTTTGGGTCATAGAGTTCCTCAAGTATGGCGCCCAGAAGCTCGTCAGGTAGATTCAGAATGAGGCACTTCTGCTCGAGCTGGCCTGCTTCAGTCTCCATTTCGGCGTCGACAATATCGGGGATGGCTTCTAGATTGGTGACGAGAAATTTGCGATTTGAGATAAAGGAAAGATTTGAGTTGGCGCGCTGTGAGCACAGGCTTGCCTCGCATCCAGATGCCCCTCATTTTTCTACGCTTGAAAACTAGAGTCTGTCCTAGCCTGACAATGACCCCGCCGTAAGGCCGTGATTGATTGGCCTGAAGCTAGATCAGTCACGCTTATCGCTATTATCACCAGACTCGTCATTGTCATCAGGTGAGACGAAGAAAAAGCAATGTGAACCATGGCCAAAATCTGACATCGTAACAATGTGAGACACGCGGAGAGATGAGCACCAATGCCGTTCTGCATATGAGACATGTGTGCAACACACTTGCATCAAATAAATGCACTACGCCTCCATAGTTAATCTCAGTCTGTGTTTAATCCAGAATCCGACTCCCCAATGTCCTTTGCCAAGAGCGCAAACAAATGAGACTTGCCGTGCACCAGTGTCAATTGGCCTCAAACTCAACAACACACTGGCACGTACTAGCGGCTCCACAGCTGGACGCACATGTCTCACGTGGAGTAAAAACTCACAACCAGTGGGGAAGGATATTTTCTTTTTCAACCTCTACCATCATGATCGGTTCGCTTACCGCCGGCTAATGGAGGTTTCTTTTGTGTCCGCTACCAACTTAATTAAATTTGTTGTTATATTCACTTGCCCTATACCCGGGGGGTTGACTGACTAAGCCGGCGAGCCGGGGTCAGGCCCCGCCCCTCTCCTTTGGAGAGGGGGTGACACAACCCGTATCCGCGTCACTGGAGTATCCAAGTTTTGCAACTTTGCTGCACAACAACAACACCATTTGAAGCCAGAATCAATTCAAATTAAATATTCACATTCATCCACATCTTATTTAATCATGACCCAAATTTCGGACGATTCCAGGCGGCGTGCGGCTGCGGCTGCGCGTGCCTATTTGGCGGGCGGCGCGGTTACACGTACGACTCGCGCGAACCCCGCCCCAGCCCGGCAACTTACAATCAACGAAGTTGCCCACTTACACCGCGCAGCCCTGCCTCTCACGAAGAAATACATATCCCTGCTAAGGTCAAATAAACCTCTTCCTTCAAGGCAGAAGAAAGGAGGCTCCCCGCCGGCCCTGACGCCAAATGAAGAGCGTGCTTTAGTTGCTTTCATTCAGACTGTTGAAAAGAGTGCATTTGCTGTCACTGAGGCCAGTCTGATTAATTATGCGAGCTTTATACGAAAATACCGGATTGACGGCGCCAAGACCAAATTATCTAAGACCTGGGCAAGGAGGTTTCGTAAGAGGCATCCAGAGATTCAATTCAACAAGCCCAAAGTCAAGGAGATCACGAGAGCCGGCGCAGAGCTTGATATACCCGGAATAGAAAGGTGGTATGAGGAATTTCATGTCATCATGAAGCAATATGACATTCATTTAGCTAACCTGTGGAATTTTGACGAAACACCACTGCAAATTGGCTGGATTAACTCATCATTGAAGGTGTATTCAATACGGAAGAAGAAAAACACCAGGCCTGTGACTTTCCAACCGGGAAACAAGGAGTCACTCACCTCTGTTGATGCAATTAGCGCCGCTGGATCAGCTATTCCGTCCTTCCTCATTCTCACGGCCAAGGTGTTATTAGAAGAATATGTCATGGCTGACATTGATGACCGTGTGATTCTCACACATACAGAGACCGGCTTCAATAACAGTCAACGAGCCTGTCAGTGGTTGCAACACTTCAATAAGTACTCTTTTTCTCTAAGCAGTGATTTTAATGATCACTCAATTGAGAGCTGGTTTGGTTACGGACCTCATATTGAAAGAGCTAATTGGAATCATCAAATTGCGAACACAGCGGCCTACAAGCCAAGGAAGTCAAAGCCTATTTACAGAATGCTTCTTATGGATGGATTTTCTGCTCATGAGAACCCTGACTTCATTTGGTATTGTCATGCCTTCGATATCATTCCATTTCGCCTTCCTTCTCATACCAGTCATTTGCTTCAACCTCTTGATGTTGGCGTTTATCAACATCTTAAAACGGAACAGCGTGCCGCCCTCAGTGACTTCATGCAAGCCGGCGGCACACAGATATCCCGATATGACTTCCTCAATCAATGGAACCGGCTCTACGGGGCAGCATTTAAAGCCTGTTATATATATGTTGGATTTGAGAAGTCTGGATTGATGCCTTTTAATCCGGATATCGTATTGGAGCCGCTTCGCCGAGCAGAAAGGGATTTGCGAGAGCCGTTATTTCCCAAGCTGTTACAGAAGCAACCTGTAACGCCAAGGAAGGCCAAGAGGGATCTTGATGCTGTTACAAAGGAAGGAAAACTCATGATGTTGAGCAGCCCAACCCGAGAGATTATTTCACATGCTGGAGCATGTCTTGATACAGCTATTATTACGCAATCAGCTCATAAAAGAATAGTTGAAGCACAGCAAGAGCGGGCAAAGCTCGAGGCCCGCCGCACACACACACGCCGCCGTATTAAAATTGGCGATGGCGCATATTCAATTGCAGCCCTGCGTGAAGAGGTTGGAACCCGAGCTCATGATGATAGAGCGAAGAATATATCAACACATCAAAGGGAACAAAATAAGCTGTTTCAACAACTACGAAATGATGAGAAAGCTGCCGCCGGCCCGAGTCAACGCCGGCGGCGAGGCCGGGTCAGTCGCCAAGAGCAACTCTCACAGGCAGCCGAGGAAGAAGCCGCTGAGCGAGATACCCGTGATCACGCAATGATTGAGGAGGAAATGGAAGCTATTGAGATATTGCAAATGGAGTGGCTTGAAGCTGATGACGAGAAACGATGTCATTTATCAACAACACGGCCGGAGTCAATACTCCAATGTATCCCTGAAGTCCTCGAATGGCGGGCAGCTCGAGCTAACAGGCCAGCCTCGTTGGGCGAGGCTGACAGTAATCCAGGTGACTATATATCAATAACTTCATCAATTCGAGTGCGGTCTTCATCGGCTGAAGAAGGCTCGCAAGGCTCAGATGTGAGGATCATTATTAACACCGATATCCGACACTCACATCATGGTCGCATTCGATTAGAAAATATCCTACGAGAGGGAGATGTGGTCAATGAAGAAGCTAGTCAAATTCACAACATTAATTATGGTGGTTTTGGCAACGAAAGGGCGCCAAATAACTACTCTGACTCTGAGGAGCCTCCAACACAGCTTATTGAGATAACTGCAGGCGTCAAAGTTGCGGTGCCGCGGTCGCAGCGCCGTCGGTAACCACCAACTTTCCAATCCTGCAGCACCACAACAAGAAGATAAAAAGTCATAACATCGATACTGAATGTTCATTAGAAGTAGGTGAATGCAATAGTATATTCTTTTCATAGATTACATCGTTATGTGTATTGTTGTGGCATCGGCAAGTTGGAAAACTTGGATACGCCAGTGACGCGGATACGGGTTGTGTCACCACCTCTCCAAAGGAGAGGGGCGGGCCTAATGAGCCCAGTGAGCTTGCGAGCGCTGCTGCTTACTCACGCCACCGGGTACTTCCAATTTGTAAAACTCCAGCAATATAACAAAGATTATGTAATAGATTTCTTTTTATTTAAATGAAGCATTTCTCTCGTTTCAAACTATTCCCTAAATTCCATGCGCCTTTTCTCTTATGATTTTCAATTCCTTATATTCCTAGAAACCGTTGTCAAACTTCTCATGTGAACCATCGATATTCGAGTTACTACTATTAGGTTCATGAAAATCAAGACACGCCCCGAAGAGATCTGAACCGTTGGAAGGTACTAATTGGTTTGGACCGAGCAATGACCCCATCCCCATTTCATCCCAAGCGTTGGTAGGATGCAGAGTATTGTTGAAAAGCTCAAAGAATGGCAATGTCGATAAATTGATGTTCTCGTTACAGTCTGGCATGGGACTGGATAAAGTATCCTCATCGCCAATGAGCAGCGACCCAGGGCGATTATCACTCTGTGCAGACTAGGCAGTGGTCGATAGGTCTGATTGGTCTCTGCGGTAATTAGGCTCCGAGTAATAACAGCTAGGGGAATCTTTATGCGTGGGCCCTGGGTTGCTGTGTGGTGGTCGCATAACCTGTGGCAAGCGCGAATCTGAAACACTGTGATTGACCGATAATGGTATACCCATTAGTCTTGGGTTTTGATGGTGTAAAGTTAAGTTGTCTGGTAGCGGCAAATACTCTCTGGCAGTGCCTTCGGTTCGCGAGAAATTCCCATGTACGGCTGGAGGCAGTAAAGTATCTGGTTGCCCGGATTGTGGTTGGCTGGGAGGCGGCTTCATGATTTTCGGATGGCACACCGTCGTATCCAGGGTGCCAGAATGACAATTGCCCGGTTTGGTTTGTTTCCTTCCGTGTTTAGAGTGAGTGGGCACGATGACAGGCGGCTGTTGCTCGCAGCTACGAAACAGGTTCTTGAGTTGCTCTCGAAGACCTTCAGCGTTACCATCTTGCTGCTGAAGGCTCTGGATAAAATCATCGCTTAATGCTTTCTCTTCTAGCTTTTCTGTATAGCAGATATCTTCGCTCTCGGAATCAGTTTATTGTTAGAAAGAAGCTGAGAGATTAGCTAATCACTTACAAGGACTAGGAGGGTTTCCATGCCAGTCAGGAAAGATTATCTTAAATATCTTTCGCCAGTGATTAGCCTCGTCCGAGAAACTCTTGCGTTTAAATTCTTTCGATCTCAGCTGTTTTTCTTGTAGATCGTCAAAACCTTCTTCGTAATCAATAGTGGTTCGTGGTGCGCAGGGCTCAAGTGATTCTAGATGGCCCTTTATCTTATCCGATGAGAGCCATGTCTTGCACCTCCCGCATCGATCTTTGTCTTGACCAAGAGAGTGATATTTGTACAGATGTTGCCTGCCAACTGAGAATCAGGAAATTGCTCAAATTCACAAAAGGAAGTCCAGGGATACTAACGTGACTCTATGGATATCTGGGAAACCTTTGCCTGTACATGCTCCTTTGAATTTTCCAGGGTACCTCTTATGGTAGGGACATGCAAATCTAAGGGAATCATGTGAGCGAAGCTGCTTTCGGGGACGTTGAGATTCATCCCCTTGATGTTCGTCATCAGACTCATCGTTGGTTTCATCTCTGCTGCGTTTATGTGTAGATCGAGAAGGCTTGTCCATTCCTTTGCAATCCTGAGAGTTTGAAAGGCTCTTGTTACTGGAAGCGTGATTTATCGAGTTCGACGAGTTTGAGCCCCCTGGGCCATAACAACAGAGCCCCATACCCAAAATCAGTGTGGTAAAGATCCGTTGTGTCCAACTAGGCAAGCTGGTAATTTTCAGCTTGCCCAGCCTCTCGTAATATCTGCAAGGAATTGCGCTGATCAAAAGTTCCAAAGTTCTCTTGTGTCCGCCAGAGATAGCATAATGCAGTGGCGTCCATCCGCTTTCCTCTATTTTCAGGGCATCAGCTCCATGCTTCATTAGGAATGGGACCACTGAACCCTTGCCAAGACCGGCTGCCAAGGAAAGTGGGGATCGACCGCTGATGCGCTCTTTATAATTCACATCCGCCCCTCTTTCTAGCAGGATTTTGATGACTTCAGCGTGGCCATGGCGGACTGCGAGATGAAGTGGTGTAAAGCCGCTCTGATTGTCGTCTATCCGAGCACCGGCGTCAAGCAGTACCTTGGCCACACCTGAATTGCCGTAAGCAGCCGCCCAACCAAGAGCAGTCTGACCGTATATATTGTCTCGAATATTGCAATCAGCGCCGATGTCAATAAGATGTTCACAGGTCGGTGTATGCCCCATCGTGGCCGCAATCATCAACGGCGTATGTCCAGCGTAATCTTTAGAATTGGCTTCGACTCTACGTATTTTCGGGATGCCAAAATACGCAAGGATATGGCAACTCTTCGTCTGATTTGCTTTAAGGAGTTGATTATTCTGTGTGGTGAGGTTGAATGAAGTTATCCAGGTATTAAGTTCCTCTCCGGTTAACAACGGAGTGTTAGGTTTGGAATGCCCAGACCTTATTTGGATGGATAAACACCAGTGATCTACCCAATGGGCTGCAGCGTAGCTAGTCAAAGGTTGACACAATGTAGCGATCGAAGTTTTGTTTGTGAGCCGCAACTGCGGTGGCGAATATGACTGAGAATGCGAGAGAAAGTCCATGCAAGTCTGTGCGATAAATTGATGTGCGTGATCGCCGAAAGCACCCTTGCCAAATATGGTGCATCCATTTTGAAGAAAAAAGTCTTTGGCGCTTAGATGAATGAACCTCACAGTAGATGAAGTCCATCCGATATCATGCTGGTCCGACATTGATGTGAGAGGATTTTTCACCTCGAGAAGTCCATAGGATAACAATGTGATTTGATCCATGTAATGGAGTATCGACTCAGTACCCATGCTGAAATAAATGTTCAGACATTCTCTTCCATCCATTAGACCGCAAATCCCGGGGTGTCGGAACTCCCAGAGACCCGCAGCATCTAATAGCTCAGGGACAGTGAGAGGTCTCAAAGCAAATGATGCCCATTGGAAAACATTCTTGGCACGTTCCAAAAGATCACTTGTCTTTCCACATAGTCGCCGATGCAAAATCAATTCATACAGTTGATCGAGGTCCTTGGGGAATCGAGCAAGCTCATAGTCAATCTCTCCTGTTGTTTCGGATGTAAACGCGCACAATTCCAGGTTTGAGATGACTAGTTTCACCCATAGAAACACTCCATCGCATCTCTGTACCAGTTCATGAATCAATTCATCCTTTGATTTGACCTTGGGTGTTTTCGTTGTGACAAGATGGGAACTTATCCAAACTTTAATGTCGGTAGTGTTATGCTCTTCCAGGTAGATCTTCGGCACATCAAACGAGCCGCATTGTGGTACAGCCCTTGATGATATGCAAACTCGGACATGGGGAAGATCAACAATTTCGCGGAAGAATGAGAACAAATTGGTTTTATCTTCGTATTCATCTAAGGCATCCACAAGCAGGGCAACAGGTCGTCCAGTAGATTCAACGTGACTGATGTATTCGAAAAAATACTTCTCAAGTTCGTGTTCTTGCCACTCCCAAGAAGTACCGTAAGCCCCGCAAAGCTCCAATCGGTCCGAATATGCTACAATCATATCCCGTGGAGGATAATATAGCATTGAGGCAAGAAGCTGATACAGAAGGCTTTTGAGCATAGACTTTTGAGTCGACCGGATCGTGTCCGTTTTGTCAAAATGGTAGAATAGTGCGGCACCTTTGGCTCTCATATCCTCACGAATAAAATTCATGAGAGTGCTTTTGCCACTACCTGGTTTGCCGTTGATCCACAGCAATCCAGAGGAACTCTCTTTCCACGAGTTGAATTCTTGGTTGTCTAAAATCCATAAACATGTGCCGTTCATGGCGCTAGATATGTTCTCTAGACCATTTCCGACGTTGAGGGATTTTAGGATATCTATAACAAGTCAGAATTGGCGCTAGTAATGATATAAAAGCTTACCAATGTGCTTTTGAGACACAGCTAGCTGCCGTAATGTCGAAAGAGAAGCCGAAGCTGTACTGTATAGAGCCCTTATTGCTGTTGCAATTGCTTGGTAACCCGATCTTTTCGGTGTATCGAATGCCGAAATAGACTTTGAAGAGTGAGAAAAGGAGCATCGAGTCATTACAGGAGCCTCACCAAATGGTTAGCATGCAGTCCAACCTGCTGCTGCCCATACAGAATATTGTCTGCAAAACCAACAATCTAACAAAATCAGCCGACCAGTCAGGCGCAACGATCGAGAACCAGGCATGGTTTGTATTTAATCTTGAAAGGATAGGTAGTACATACAGGTCTAAAATCTGTCGGTGTTGTAGGTGTAATCAGTTCTTCAAAGAAAGAGATGGTTTTGCAGGTCCCTAAGACATTTTTGAGTAAAAGTTCTTTGAAGCTCTGGAGGGTATTTTGAATAGATTGGACAATTCCTATGCTTATTTCTTGTACAGAGGTTAAAGCACAGGCGTTAGCTATCAGCTGCAGCTGCTGACTCAATCGTGATGTGGATGCCGAATGAGGAGTTCCCAAAAAAATAATACCTTGGACAGACCTTGCAACAATGCCTTGTATTTCATTGCGGTCTGAACGATCGAAAGACTTAATAATAACCTCTTTCACAAGCACACCACCGATGCTGTGACATACGAAGATAAGACGCCGATATTTCTACATTCACAAAATCACACATTAGTCCATGAACAATTATACCAGAGGATATCCTTCAGCTCTGCTCACATTAGCCTTCTCAGACCTTTTGTATTCTGTTAATGTAGCAAGGAGCTCATCCGCGCGATCGGAGAGGGCCTGTTGGTCCTGAAAGATGCTTGCGCTGTCCCACGAGTAGGCCAGAATTCTAGCCGGAGGAAGTGGATTGATGCGAAGATTTTGGGGCCAAATCTTGCTGGTCAAACCCGGGATCTGAGGCTTTTGCCAAGTTCTGTATGAGTCTCCATGCAAGCCGTGAACAAAAATGACGTCTACGGCTGGGTCAGTGGCGTCAGCCTCGATGTTCTCGGCGGGTGCCAGTAGGGTCAGGCAGTGGAATGCCATGGTGGAAGGAGGATGCGAGGGTTGGGGGATGCCACGTACTAAAAGATTGGAGGGACGCGGGAGGTAGTTGCAAATATGGCAGATTTATTTAGGTTTTATAAGTGGGACACGGCAGCCCAAGGCTGGACTACTTAGGCGGCGTCTTGAGAAGGCAATTTCTCGGTCGCCCCGCGACAACCTTCGTCTTAGGGATACCCAGTGTGAGATTTGCCTGCCTCGCAATTCGCCGTCCAGAAGGGGAATGGTGATTTGCTTGACGAGTTGAAAATGTGTACCAAAAGCTGCCTTTCTTCGCACCGAAAACTTTCGCATAGCGCACGTTGGATGCACAACGCGCGTTTGCACACATTCGCTTTTGCGAGATGCGCAATTCCAGCGAATAACATCTTCGACAAACGTTGGGGACGCCGGTTCCTTCTGCACAGATGACTACATTGGATAGCATGGTGTGCCACATCCTGCAGGATCCCTGCTGTACTTTTTCCACTTTCAACTACCTCACATTGGTTGCGAGGTTAGTGGCAAATCTTACTCGCGAGTATTGTGCTTTCCAAAACACAATTACCCAATCCGGATTAGTCTACCACAGCCTTTAATATTTGGGCAGATATTCAAATCGTCGGAAAGATGAAAGGCCCAGTGCAGTATTTTGATGCGTGAAGCATTGTCACTCATGTACATGAAAATGATGCTGGGTGGCACCGAGCAAGACTAATGGTGAAGGATAATGCCATGAGCAAATTGTGAGTTTTATCACATGGGCTTGGGTACTCCAAAGTCAGGGTCGTAAGTGTTACTTTTACTCTTGGTTGGTGAATTTTCGCCCGTAGAGGACCACATCAAATGATGTGTTTCATAGTTCCCTGCGTCTTGAGGGTAAATTGTTTGCAGTTTGTGGTGAACTGTTCTACTTTAAATCACTAATAACACCTGTGTGGCAAGTTTCACTTGTGATCACGACATATGCTTGCCAAATGTGGATTGGTGGACTGCTCAAAGCAGTATAGGTATTGATCATGGTCGGTGTTATCACGATACGCTTCAGATACTGATCCTGTAACCATTGCATAACCATGAACGCATAAGTGGATCACCAAATCAATAATCTTGATCGGTGATTTCAAGGAAATTCATTGACGGTTATATTCTTCAACGCTTCTATTTTCCTAAATCACCATCTTTTTGGTGGGTGTCACACTGCCAAGATCGGCCACATCGAGCTGCTCAATGGATAATTGAAAGACGATTGTTTTTGTTATGAATTAAGGAGCTATTGATGAGAGTTTTATCGCTCTGTGCAACTCGCCCTCTTGTAGTGGCTGTCATGGTCACTCAGTTACACACTAACCCTAACAGCACCCTTCAAAATAAGTTAAAAGCTCTATATTGTATTTGGGCTGCCAATATGAAGAAACGAGGATATGAGTGGCACAGAACTGGGGCGCCAAAATATTACTAAATTCAATTCATCAAGCATACAAATAAAGCCCGGAAAGATAACGAATCCCTGCCAAAGAAAGCGGTGCCGCATGCATGTTGGTTCGGAATGTCACAAGTCGGTGGAGAAAAATACCAAGGTTGGCCTCATCTCCGTACTGCGCCGCTGTGAATCCCCCCTCCCTCCCATCCCAAAAGATCCCCCTAGCTGTGCCCGTCTGCGCGATCGCCTCAGGTCTCCAGTGATACCCAAACCACAGCCTTCAGCCAAACTATGGGGCCATGTTTGCGTGCTGAACCGTCAATCGGCTCGGCAATAATCAGCGGTCTCGTCAAAAGGCCAATGGGGAGACCATTGAGTCGCTGACCCAAGGGCCGCATTGAATCGGCTTGGCTCTCCATCATGTCTGACTTCCACTGAAACCCATGTTCCGCAAAGTCACGTGGCTTGGAATACACCTTGATCGCAGCCTTACGTTTCCATAACTTCAAGGCAATCTTTGCAAACCGCTCAAACAGCATGACGAGGTCTTCACATGCCTCATCATCTTGGTTCAGTAGAAACCCGTAATCAGCCATGAATTCCATGGCATCATTCTTGACATACTGTAGCGTTAGTGGTTGAGTTGCCTCGAGTAGTTCAACTGTTTTGATTCTCCAATCAATAGCAGTGTTTGACTGAGCTATCCTATGGTTAGCTCCACGGTAAATGTAATCTCAAATGCGCTATAGATGACAAACCTTGAGAAAGCTCGGCTTCTAGGTCGATGAGAGTGGCTTGTTTGGTTCCGGCAGCGAGAAAATATGGGTTAGTCAAGTACCGGTCGCAAAGTGTATGAGAGAGTGCTGCTTGAAGCAAGGCCAGTGATGCAACTCCATCCGATAGCCGAAGGTCCAACCTAAGCTCTTTGGCTGTGTCATTATAGCTCGCACAATCGTTGATAAGACCTGAATTGCGCAAGGAGAGCTCCGTCTTTTCTGGCTCGGTTATATCTGCCACACCCAAGTCGGCACACCAAGAAAGGAAGTCACCCTGGAAAAAGTTATGGAGTTCCCCCCTCACCATATCATCAGGGTAATCGCAAGAAACGTCGTCTGCAAGCTTAGAAACAAGTGTGGTATGTGCTTTTTTGATGAGTGATTCATCTTGCGCGATCTTGTTACAGGCTTGGCTGAGTTTCTCTTGTGTCTCCTTAAGTGCTCTTTCGAGGTGCTTATTTTCGCGATGCATATGTCGAATTATCTCGTCTTTTTCATGAATGCTTTCCAGACGGTTTTTGTTCAAGGCGGAAAGCTCCTGATTATATTCCACAAACATTTGTTCAATCTGTCTTCTCGCAGTACCGACCTCTTGACGGAGGCCTTTATTTTCCGCTTGAAGACGAGAAATCATTTCGCTCTCATTCGAATTGCCCGTAAGCCTCCGAAAATACTCCATGGGGCCTTTGAAAGCGCTGTGAGAGTCCGACCCACAACGCTCATGTTCAGGTACATTTTCATAGCTATCGAGATTCCGAGCATAGTTTTTGTCATCTATTGTGCCAAAGCTCTCAAGCATTGCAGTGTCTGCCTGGTTCTCCGAGTGGCTAGTCTCTTTTTCAGGGGTGTGATCTTTTGCAATTCGCTCATCGGAGGAGAGCGGCATTGGTTCTTTAGAACATTTCGAAGTCTGAGCGCCAACCTGCCGATTGTTAGAGCCTCCTCGGCGCATTTTCTTCGGTCATTCTCTTGAAGAACATTGACCCTCAATTCGAATCATGTCACCACTTACTGTAGCCCTGTGTTCTTTTTTGGAGATCCTCGTGCTCATCATGTCTATCCAAATAACTTTCGGATGGTGTGGATTGGCGATATTTTGAATGCCCGTAATCTGAGGAATTGTATCAGGTGTGATTCGAGTACAACAAGAGTAGAAAGCAATACTGTTTTTCTGGGAATTTACGAAGTTGTTTGGTGTGGGCGAAAGGCTAAATGGCCTGGTGATCTGGACAGTCTAAAAATACTGATCAGAGTGTTGGGAAACAGCCCCCACGCCAGATTAATCCATCCCTAATTTGGCGCCAAATTGTACAACGCTATTGGCTCAGTCTGCGGCACAGTTGGCCCGTATCTGGCTAATTCACCCGATTCAGGGGTTAATAAGCCTCTTCCAGTCAAATGGTCGGATTAAGCGCCAGCCGAATGTGGAACTGTTTCAAATGTCCACCAACAATCCGCGTTTTATCAAAGATAAATACAGTCGAGTTATCTAGGTAGATCAATCATGTTTCTCCTACTAGGTTAACCTGTTTCATTTCATTCCCAACTTACTCGATTTCAAGTTGGCAAAAATGTCAAACCAAGCCAAACTTATCGTGGGGGTCGACTATGGCACCACATATTCCGGTAGGTTGCATTAGGACATACAGGTAACGAATCTTTCAATACTGATCATTTACCTTAGGACTAAGTTTTGCGCTTAGCACTGCTGCAGACTTCAAAGACATCAAACCTTGGACGAAATATCCAGGAGCTTCGATGCATGATGCTGAGCATTGTGTGAAAGCGCCAACACGGGTGGCTTTCGCCGACGAAAATCCAGATCTTGATGAAAATGCGTGGGGATATCAGATTGAACCAGGAATGAAATCCTACGCTTGGACAAAGCTGCTCCTTGACAAAGATACTCTTCATTCAGACTATGACGATCCAAATTTGTACTTGACAACTGGGGAAGAACTCATGAAGCTTCCTCGGGGCAAAAGTGCCAAAGACGTTGCGACTGAATATTTTAGGGGATTATATGCAATGTTTGAAGAGGCTGCAGTCGAGCGCATCGGCGAGGAAACACTGTCCAGATTGCCTATCGATTTTTGGTTGACGGTTCCAGCCACCTGGAGCGAAAAGGCCAAGTTACTCACGAAGGCAGCCGCAGCGGAAGCAGGATTTGCGTCCAAGCCTATTGATAGAATAATGCTCATTCCAGAGCCAGAGGCTGCGGCCCATATGGCGCTAAAATCCAGTCTTCGTAACCTAGAAGACTTTGTAAAGGTCAGAAGACTTTGAAGACAAGCACAAATTATGCCCACCCGTTCCCAACTGACATGATGGCAGGTAGGGACTGGGGTTATGATTTGTGACTGTGGGGGAGGGACTGTGGTATGTCATAGCCTGGAATCTACCACGAGAGGCCCATCTGACAGTGCCCAGGATATTACTACCTACAAGGTGGAGGAAACAAAGCCCACTCTCAAACTCAAGGAAATTGCAGTTGGCATTGGTAGGTGATGACCACGCATCCATAGAACACACATCATTCAAGGACTAAAAGTCGATAGCTGGCAAATGTGGGGGCACTTTTGTTGATCGAAATTTGTTTGGGCTGATGACGGAGCGTTTTGGCACCGCCTTTACTTGCCTCGAGCCTGATGAAATTGGGCCATCCAGCCCTTTCATGGACCAATTTGAAAGGATGAAGAAGGATTTTCGAATGAATAACCCAAGCAAGCGGCCGCATCGACTGAGGCTCAGTATGCCATCATTGCGACTTACCCCCGAGACGCAAAAGTTTTACGAGAGTCGAACTGGGTCTGTCTTGTTAACACAGGAGGACTACAAGTTACTGTTCGATCCCGTTGTGAGCATGGTTCTTGGTCTTGTCAAGGATCAAGTAGCTCAAATCAAGAAAAAGGACCAGTCTCCAATTGAAACCATTGTTCTTGTCGGCGGTTTTGGATCTTCGCCCTATCTGAAAGGAAGGCTCGACGAGTGGTGTAAAATGGAAAACATCCGGTTGACCACACCAATGTCGGGGGCGTAAGTGATCCCTTTGGCCTCGAATTCTCTTTTTTACAGCACACGCCCTAACACATATAGGTGGTCTGCTATTGTATGTGGTGCTGTTTTACGTGGACTTGAAGGGTCCATCGTTCAGGAAAAAAGGTGTCGCAGGCACTATGGTTACTCTTTGAGCCATGAATACCGTCCAAATCTTCACAGAGAATATGACCAATCAAAGAGATGGACTTGGGTGTGCCAGTGGACAAAAGTCAAGTTCCTATCGGGGTTTATGCACTGGAAGATTAACAAGGTGAAATCCATCTCTATTACTTTCTTCCTGGGTTTCTGAAGCTAATGACAAACTGGATTTGTCCAGGGTGATATAATTCATTCAAAAACAGAAATAACATCCACGTTCCGGCAGCGATTCACTGAAGATGATCGGACCGCCAATCTTTGGCTCTATTCTTGTAGTCTGGATGATGGCCCAGAAACTATTGAAAATGAGCGTATGTAATCGAGTGCCCGTTATCACATAACTGCTAACATTTGTGCAGGTGTAGAGGAGGTCGGAAACGTAAGATACACATTGGATTCCATTCATCTATCAAAGGCCAAAGAGCTTGTTGATGAAGACGGTGTTCGCCGATACCGAGTAAATCTATCTGTAAAGGTTAGTCTTGATGATGAATCGGGACATCTTGTATTTCGTATCTATCATGAAGAGGAGGAGGTCGGCAAAGCTGGCATTGCCTCTAGTTAGACTGTTGATGAAATCTTAAAAAGTGTAAACGAGTAACTGGGGACCTAAGTTGGTTTACTTTAGACTACTTCAGGCTACTGTAGGATTAGTCAGAAGAATTAGAGCCATTATCTACGTGAGAATAACAGAGAATAACATTGTGAAAGCCTGATGAAGTCTCAGTGAGTCGGTAATTATAAGCTATAATTCTTTGTCTCCAGTCAGTTGGCCTTCGGTATTCATAATTATACACGCCAATATTTTTTGCTTGAGAGAAAATAAGAGAGTTCAGGTTAAATGAGTCTTGGCATGAAATTTAGTTTCAACAGATTTTAATGGCCAACCCTATTGTATAACTCTATTTGTATGCCACCTCTGTGGCCTGGTTCCTTGTTGAGCCCGCAGCTTGTTTTTTTTTAAAGTCAGATTTAAATTTGGTTTCATTCTGTAATGTGCGTCCAAATTTGGCAGGGCCTATGCACGGCATGTTGGGAAACCTGCGGATCGGTTGCGTCGGATTAAAAGGTGCAACTTATAAGTTCAAAGCTCATATTCACAACGAAATGCGGAGCTTTAGGGTAGATTTTAGTAGTTCAGCGACTACAAATTACCCTCTTAAGTCGAAAATCATGCTTGGCTGAGAGCGTGACGGAGCCGTTGGTCTTGTGTTACTGGTGGAAAGAAGTTATCATACGTCCAACACTCTCATGTATTGGATGCAGCATAATAGAAATTCCATAGCGCGATGATCTCTATCAAGTCCCTCAATAAACCACAGTATTGAAGAAAATTACAATTCGACCGTTGAATGATTATCATGGAGGTAATTTTCCACTACGACAAGGGTTGTATTGTGATTGAGTTGCATCTTATTGAAGGTTCTGTAACTAATTCAATGTGGAGATTAACATCAAACTCCTTGGCTCTATTATGTGCCTTCAAAATTCTGTCAAATCGCCACTTACACCCGCATCAAGAGTAAGACTTGACTACTCTTTATGGTGCGGTGGTGGAGGTGGGACAACCTCGAAGATTTGTCGGGTCTGCGGTGAGGTTGTTAGCATCGGAAACGACAGCGAGAAAGTTCTTGCGTCATTAGGTTAACTTACAACGTTCGCATAAGTAATGCCAGTGCTGGTAGTAGCAGACACGCCAACCTCGAACCTCATATTATTACCTTGATCGTAGTCTGTTGCCGGCAGTTGGAAGATCTCATTAACAACAATTTCAAGCGGGGCTTTCTGTTGAGCTTCAGTGTTCATGTTGAAAATTTTAAGAACGCGGTTGGTGCTGTGGTCACTGCAGCTGACGCTCTCCTTGTTCCAGGTTTGCTCATCCGTCAATGAGTAACCCGCACTGAATCCGATTTCCGGCCCCTCTGCAGAAAAGCCTACTTCAATGCCAAATTCCTTGGTACAGGTTTCGTGATGGTTGACAAGCGTCTTCGTCTCACTGGGCTTCGAAGAAACCAGTATGCAATTGGAAACAACGTTGGTGGCAAATACCTGGGAATATGGTAAATAGAAGTCGGAATAAATCATGTGACGTAGGATTTACCTGCTGAAATTGGTCGCCGTTGCTCTGGAACTCCGGAATCAAATCTCCTGGCTGACCTTCCTTGCCAATAGCTCTAGCGGCAAACGTGTAACTAGTGAAGCCAGCTCCATTTACAGGTGCAAAGCGAAGGCTGTGCCTCAAAAGCACGTTGTTGTGCAGCGTATGTGCTGCGCTAGAATCTGGCGCGCTTACTTGAGCGGCATCAGTCAGGCAGGTGACAGTGACTAATGGAAAAATGACGGTGCTTTAATTGTTTAGTTGGGAGATCAACCTAATCCTTGAATTCTACCACCACGTACCTATTCTGAGAATCTGGCAGGATCTGAAAGGATTTTGCTCTACATCTTGTCAATCAAAACTCCTCCGAAGTTTCATTCTGCACATCACTTGCTCTCCGAGTCCGAAAAGGTCTGGTTGTAATCTGCCAACTTCGTGTCTCAGCCTTTCTGCCAAGTTGACTCGGGCTTTGTGAGACATGGCGGAGGGAACTTGAGAGTAGACCAAAGGTAAGTATACAATATTGAACAAAATTTCCCAGGCCGAATGACAGGGGGTGATCAGTGGTCACTTTAAGGCGTCCTGGTTCAGTAGGACAATGAGAATTGGATTGTCAGGGTGCACGGTGGACAGAGGCTGTACTACTTATCGAAGGTTGTTTCCAAGAAACGGCAACAGGCCGTCAAGTGAGCTGACATATCCCACCCAGCTCAATATTCGTACAGCAAGTAGTTCACATTGAGCTTGCGCTTCAGTGGCTTATCCTTAAACAACGCTAGTGTTGGGAGAGCTGAAAGTTCGAGGCGCAGTGGCGTGCGCGGCTCGAGGTTAGTTTCCAATCCAAACCTGTTGAGCTTTCCAAGAAAAGGTGCTAACGGATTAAGGCTGCTCTTGTGACCCAGAACTAGCCAATCATCATGCTTGGGTCCATGTTTCAGATATCCCGTGTCATCACACCGACCGGTCTGGAATGCTATCTTCAGAGCTGTAGGAAGTCCTGAGCTCATCGCATGCATTAGGCCTTATTTTGAGATCAAGGTTTAAACTGTTAGTACCAATGCAACTAAGGTAAGCTTGAAGATATGAGTCAAATTCAGATGTGGTGGCGACCAGAATCAACGACTAACTTGATCCTCATCAGTAGCACAAATTCGTGAAGGAATGCCTGTTGTATCAAGCCCTTTTGAATAGGTTAATTTAATACATTATGATTGTGCTATATGAGTATTTTATAACTTGAATACTCCCATCGAAATTTACATGGATCCAAAACAGATATTTCCATTTTCTCTCCTAAGCTACGTTGCCAAGCCCTCCTAGTTGCAGCAATAGCTCACATCCTCCCTTGCAATGCACACTAATCCAATTCCAGTGTAGCCCACAGGGTATTGCTTGTCCCAACAAATCGTAGCTGTTCGTCAATACGTCTGGACCGCCCCGTCTCAGCCACAACAGTTGACCAACTAACTAATATTCGCGGCCGCATTTGCTAGCCACATCTCTCATTAGATTGGCGTTCCTTTTTTTTTCGAAAGCATTGCTGACGGGTGGTCTGCCGTGTCTTGGCGATGCTGTTTCGCAACAAAGCCGAGAGAACAAGGGTAAAATACGACGAAAATTCCCTCAGCACCGTCAAAGTCAGCTGCTCCTTGAATTTTACGTGGCGTATCCTATTTAGCGAGACCAATAGGGTTAGGTCAAACAATAAGTCAATTCTAGTCGCTGTGCCACGAAGATAGTGTCCCTTTTGTAATCAAAAGCAATGAGATTTCATGAGCAAAAGATTTGAAAACCCAAATCCCCGACTCATACCCACAAGCTCCTGACCTAATAACTTCCTGTTCACACTCCTCAAGACTCAAAATGACCTGGACTCAATATGCTGTCATCCACATTGAAAATAGCACGCTCAAAGATGGCATCATTCTCAGGTTCCCCGATAAGGCCAACATTTGGGGATGGACTTTCACACCAGTTGAGGGCGACGACCAAACCCGCCAAGAGCTTTCCCTCGATACCATCGAGACCAAAGTAATTGGACCTGCCGGTGAGAACTATGCGTATGGCCACACAGGCAAGGGAGGGCTGGCAGAGGGTTGCTCTGCGACGCTCGAGCTCTGGGCTGTCGAATACCCGGAAACTGCTGGCAAAGTTCCTCCCGCTCTGGTCGCCTCCAAGATTTGCTCCATTGCATATAACAGCCCGTATGATCGATGGAGCGAAGGGACGACTCGGTCCTACAGAGGCGATGAGGTGAAAGGTGGAGTGCAGTTGGAGGATGGGCACCTGAACTACTTATTCGTCAAGAACAAGGCCAGCGAGTGGAAGGTTACCACCGATAACAACTGGCAGCAGTGGGCTGGGGCACTGGGTCATGTTCACATCAAGGTGGAGAGAGCATAAGATGGTTTATCACATGTGAGGTTGGATCCAAATCTCGAGGCAATCCAACTGAAACTGGAGGATTGATTCAGGACTTTGGGAGGCTTTTATCGACGTCCCAGCTTGGCTGCTTCAGGTGGCATATCTACCATTATCCCAACGTAGTTAATAGTCTTACGCAATCATTTATTTCATTCATTGCCGTTTATTATGGCATTTTTCATAGTAGTCGGACTGGCAGTGGTCATGACGCCAGCAAGTACTGGACAGGCAAGGATGTATCAGGCGCGCAAACAGGATCTGAATGGGGCGACACGGGGTGATGGGTGTTTTCAGTTCAATTTACTTCTCGGGACACCCCAAACTGCCAGCTGTCGTCAACAGCATGTGTTACCAGGCTTATTACTATACATTGATGAAACAGATTAGTCGCTATGTAGTATTCAACATAAGAGAGTATGAGACTGCAGCAGGCTGTTTGGGGGGGCGTATTTCCTTGGGGCTGCCGGTTGAGATTTGCTCATCCGAGATACTCAGCGACCCAAGTTTGCGACCAATCTCATTATTTTTGGGCGTTGGTGTATCACGCCATGCAACTTCAGGTTTTTTGTCTTCCTGCTTTGGCGTCGATGGAGCGACGGACCCGACCACAGCCTTGTCCTTGACCTCATTGTTCGGTTGAGTCGTTTCTGAGTTGGGGGTTGCGGGTCTAAGGAGAATGCGTCAGCGTCAGGCTTGGAGGTATGATCTGCATCACCAACCTATTGGCTTCTTGAAGTACTGTATTGTTAGTCCCCAGTATTCCTTCTGCGTCAAGTATGCGCGAGGTTAATGAGTCCTTTGTGTTTAGAATGCTCTTCACAATGCTGACTGCCACCTCATCAACTCTGCCAATAACCTTGGTTGCGGGATCTGTCATGAACCACTCGACTATGCGCCGTGGGAGTTTGGTCATGTAACAGAATTCTACCGCATCTGGCCAATTTGGAAGATAAATTTCCAATGCGCCTTTCTGTTCTTGAACGTGGATATCAGCTTCATGCTCTTCGACTGTGACGGGACAACCCTGCGTCCTCAAGTTGAGGCAGGAATATATTCCATCAGTCTGAAATATGTTGGTTTCCATCAGCCTCTCAGCCAGTGCCGCTTCTTCGAAGGCTGAACTCGCTCTGGGGCTCCGGAAATAACTAGCGACGCTGCAAATGTGTGAGTTCCTATCTTCGTGTCACTGGTTGCACGTGCATCTTACCGAGCGAGGCCGAGAGCTCTGTTTGGTGTAAATGGACTCTGAAGTGGCTGTGGATCGGCATAGCGGAGAACAGTCAACTCCTGCACATTCCATGACAGATATCTGGGCTCAAGATCAGCCCAGATGAGTAGAGGCTCCAGGCGCCAGACTTCATGCGACGTGAAATCAAGCATCCTCACCCTGCCGGCAAACGACGTGTCAAGAAAAGGTAAGTCGGCAATGAAAAACTCTGAGTCTGTAGAACATAAATCCACATCATGCGTGTCTGAATTGCCAGCCCTCCTTGTTGGAAAAACGCAACTCAATCGAAACTTTTGCGGGTCTAGGAATTGGCCACATTCCACCAGTTCCTCATTCAATGACCATAGTAATTTCTTTGTGGCATCCACAGTGAGCTTCTTGGGCGGCTGGCTTGTCAATTCTGTATAAATGAAGCCAGCCTCATATCTCTTGACATCCAAGAAGCGTGTAAAAAATTGTTCAAGCCTTGGATAATGTTGGCTCAAGTCGACCTTATCCGGGACTTGCATGCCTCCCGACCAGACACAATCTCCCGAATTATACCTGGCCATGGTACCATTTTTTTCAATGATACAAATATAAAGTTCATTTGCAAAATATTCTCTGCTTGTGGTTAGGCTTTGAGGGACATCGCGGACTATCATCGAGGAGTGGGGTAGCGTACTTCAACTTGGAAACATTTTCTTCGCTTAGACGGAGTCGACGTTGATTCAGCGACAAGTATGAAGACTCGAGGCGCTCGAATGTCATGTCTGCGGATCTTTGTAAATCATTCAAGATGTCTCTGCAAGTAAAGTACTTGACCCCGAGAGTATTTTTGTAGAAAAGTCTCAATACCTCGACTTCTTCTTCCATGACTTCCCAGTCATCTGGAGGTGGGAGCAAGTAGTTCCTCGGCACACAGGTAGTAGGCTTTTCCAACACAACATTACTGGGCGTATCCCAGCCCGACGACAGGGAAAGCAGTTTCTGTACCTCAAAAGCCGCCCTTATCATACATTAGCACTTTCTTCTTGATAAAAAGTTTGGTAGCATCCGCCAACTTACCTCACTTGGGCTATAAATTCCGGCGCGTCCTTTGATGCTTTGCAAAGCGAGTGAATCCGGAGATAGAGTTCCAAAATCCTCCGTGGATATTGCCCAGCAATCATGTGGTTGTTGCGTTTGATGCATCCAAGAATCTCAAGATAGAAATTCAGGTCGTCAGTTGTTTTGACGTCAAGATGCTCCTCTAAGAATGCCCACACACCAAGGCCCATTGTCGACACTGGTTGTGGAAGACAAATAAAGGGGAATACTTCCATATCCAACGCATATCTTCTATGGATGAATAAAAGTTTGGGAGTTGGGATATAGGTTGTCGAAATGGGGCGACGCAATCCATCTTTACACAAAACTTTGATAGCTTTCAGGTCTGCCATTGCGACCGGGTTCTTCTTCAAAGAAGCACCATGCATGGCCCATTCTGTCGCCAGAAAATTCAAGAAAGTTTTCGGCGATTCGCCGGCATTTCGGGCGAGTTTAGTTGTGGGTAGTATGTCACTAGCCAAGGGAAGTAACTTGGCTGCCATTGAGAGCGATACAGAGAGGTCAAAGGTGAGTGGTAATGTGAGTGGATTAAGCCATAAAAGAAGGTTCCAGCGGGGCGCGGGGTTGTGTCCTGGCTATATACTGATAATTTAGCAGCGGATTGGCAAATTGTTGTTGTTGGTTGTCGAATTGGCCCGAAGCTAAATGGACCCTAAATGCGGCCCGGGTTTCAAACCTCGGCGCTTACAACTCAAAGCGGTTAAAAAGTGGCCGTGGTTGAGTGTTATCTCCCCCCAGCCCAGGCGGGTGATTGCCGCAGGCACTGCTGGCGAATGATCGACAAAAGCATGGCCCGCGTTTCTGCAAAAGCTATAAAAATAGGATTTGAGCAGCGGTTACTGGCGTGGTCACCATGCGAATTTTATCACGTGATAAAGGATTCAGGCACGGTGGAGTTAAATTGTCGTGGAATCTAGTTGTAACATTGCATATTATTATTATTCTAAGAAAATTGAAGTCGTGTAATTAGCCTGAAAGGCTGAAAATGTTCGTGTTTTAAAATCATGTCCATCTATCCAACTCCGAGAAACGCCGGTTTCATGATGCCAAATGGAGCGATTACCATCCCAAAATGTTGAAGAGGGATGTTCGGGGGTCGGTGACGACGCTTCCCTCAAAAGCCTTTGCCCTTGCGGTCTCGCTCTGAAGCGAATTCTGCTGGCTAAAGTAGCGGTCGAAGGTGCGAGATTGAGTTCTCAGCTGGGAGCGCACGTAGGTGCCAACCACAGCGGTGCTGCCAACAGCGGCGAGGACCCTGCAAACAGTGTTAGATGGTGGTAGGGAGAATGGGTGGGTGGGTCTGAACGCACTTGGAGCCAATGGGCATAGCCTTGGTGATAGCGACCATTTTGATGGTAGGGGTGGTTGATTGGTTGGTTGGTTGGTTGAGGTGGTTGGGAGAGAGAAGTAGTTGTTGATGATGTTTGAGTGTGATGCGAATGCTGATGATGATGATGATGATGATGACCACATTTGAAAAGCATCCCCTTTCTTATATACTCTTTTATCGTCGGCCTCCAGCCCATCGTTCGCGATGATAGTTCGCAGTGGGATGTTTGGGCGGGTCCTTGGTGGTGTGATCCCCACTACGCACAATCCTGGTCGGGCGCTGCCGGGTCACGCCATGGTGCCATGGACCGACCCATCGTTCCACCAGCCCAGCCAAAATCCAGCCAAGCTCATGGGAGGAGCTTTGAGCACTCCCAGCACAATCGGGTGAAATCGATCGGAATCTCGCATTCTGGGGCTAGATCTTGAACGATGCCATTTATAAGCATTACCGCGGGGCCTGTAACAAGGATTTGTCTTGATGATTGCTGTTGTGTGGAGGCCGAGTGCATGAACCCTTTCGCTGTGTCCTTTTTGTCAGGATGGAATACACGTCGACTTCATCACAATTCAGTGTTGGGGTTAATTATGAAGCATCATTTACAATTAATTTACCATTCATCCATTCCAAAAGTGCATTTTCTTCCGAATGCACCCGTTGATCGAGCCGGTACCGTGGCACGAGTCGTCTCTCTGGGGTCGCCAGATCAAAAATTGGCCCTGAAAAACACCTGTTGATCGACATCGGCGCCAGCCGAAACTGCCAATAAACGGCGTTAACCGGAAGTTACAGCCCCACAGCAACCGCAACAGGAATGACAAATGAATACCCAAGCTGAAAATTCCCACCCAACATACTTTTTCTCAGCTGTTCCCACCCTAGACCACTGGATGTCTGCATTAGCAGTCCAAGTCTCAACCGACAGGGGCATCACAAAATAAATGCAAGAGAGTCGGTGGAACGACATCTTAGGTACTCAGTTAAACGACGTCTCTTGGGACTTTTAGTAACTACGTTTACATCACAGTCTGAGCACGGTTACTTTGGTGGAGACGGGTTACTGAAGAGAGTGAAGAAGCATTGAATTGGTCTCGTGATAGTGGTACATAATTAATCATGTTTATTGCCTTTCACACGTCTTCTCCAAAGAGACAGGCTTAGTTGATGCCACCACTTGCATCACTTCCTTCTGTCCCAACCGCGCATAATGGTCTCTCTACCAAAACCCACCAGGGGCTGCGCGAAGCGAGAGAAGATAACTTTGACGGCGCCATTGAGACGCGAGACGTTAATTCTTCTTCAGAGTATGTTTGACTGGCTGACCAAGCCAAGTGAGTCGGCAAGGCTTTGGATCCTGGCTGGGCGAGGGGGTGTTGGATTCATTGTCCTGTTCCGCCTCGTCCGCCTTGTCCGCCTTGTCCGCCTTGTCCGCCTCGTTCGCCTTTTCAAGGTACTCTGCTGCATCCACCCACGCACTGTAGACATCCACCGTGCCTGAGAGATAGTTGATTGGGCACTGGAATCTTTTGTGGCAGTAGCTGCAGTCCAGCTGACCCACGCCCGCCTTCTTGTTGACGTGAACGTGGACGGTGTCTTTGTGTTCACAAAAGATGCATCGGAATGTGGTGGGAAGTGGCTCCTTCTTTTTCTTGTTGACAGGAGCCTTGAGGGGTGACATGCGCTTGCCCATCTTGACGGTGGTGTTTTCAGTGGATGATGAAAAGAGAGAGAGAGCTTTTTTGGTGCGAGTCAAGGAGCGAGGACTTGAAGTAAAGTCAACTGAGATGGTGATTGCAACTCAAGAGAGATAGTGACTGCAAGTCAAGAGAGATGGCGACTGCCACTCAGGAGAGATAGTGACTGCAAGTCGATATGCAACGACTTCGAGTCAAGAGAGACAGTGACCGCAAGTCAAGAGAGACAGTGACTTCAACTCAGGAGAGATAGTGACTACAGGTCGGTAGACAGCGACTTCGAGTCAAGAGAGATAGTGGCTGCAACCCAGGCGAGATAGTGACTGCAGGTCAAGAGAGAAGAGAGGTTCGATTTGATGCAAGTGAAGTGATGGCTGTATCGAAAGTCAGAGAGACAGACGATGGTGCTGACTGGAGTCGCGAGAGATAGTGACTCTGACTGAAGTACAGTTGGGTGGTAGCTTCAGTGACAGTGTTCAGGGATGCCAACTCGAATCAAAGTAGTAAAGAAGCTCTCTCTGTGCACTTCCTGAAGATGAAGGATGGAAGTTCAATCATCAGGTTTAAGGACAAACGGTCGGTATTTTATAACTATGTTGAGCCAGAAAGGTCAGAGCCATCTCCGATGAAACCATTGCAAAATTTGGTAGAGCAGATTCTTTTTCTTTCTCGTGACCTTTGAGGACGGTCAGATGGCTCACATAAATCAATCGATGGCATCGTTTTCTGGGTCATTACGGTAGTTCTGGGTAGAACAAAGTTTACGGAAACCCGGGTGGCTGATGGGAGCGGGCCGCTTTGTGGCGGCATGATGCAATGATTTTGACGAAGAGAACCTTGAGCATTGAGCACATATTCTGCATAGAAGCCGGTCGAAAGACTTGTTCTAAACTTAATAATTATTATCTTCCAGTCTCATGATCCGCCAGGCGGACCTGTATAGCTCAATAAAAGAGCCACAAAGGTGGACTGAACGGAATTCTACCCACAAGCAAGACCGTGGTGCACCAAGCAGTGGCACAGTAATTTTGTCCGCCAGCAACGCTATCGGTACTTCATAAAAACTCAACTTTAATGCGAATAGTCTAGACAGAGCCGCCGGAATCATTACCTCAGGCACCAGAATGATTACAAACGATGCGCTTACTACTGATATTTATCTACTCGTTGTGAGAATGCCGTCAGTGTTCAAGCGGGTGGGGTGAACCCACCAAGCCCCAACGAAATAGCCGGGTTATCAGAGAAATTCGCCTCCAGCCCATGTGAATATGAATCAGAGTTTACAGAAATTTAAACATATGCCATCTTCAAGAGATAGCGCCTCGTTCTCTCCTCTTATTGGTACACTGTCCCCCGAAGCAGTCGTGTTGAGAGATCCACAACCCCTGCTCCATACCCCATACTCCTCAGGCAATTTCTACATGCGTGCGAATGTCATCGCCAAATTCAGGAAAGTTGGTAAAGAAATTCGTTTCCATGGTCCACGACTCGATGTCGTAGATTGCGTTTTTGAAGGTCGGAGAAAGAAAGTATCTGCCTTCGTAAGCCCTGTATACATAGCAATCACGAAATCGAAACGGCCACATGATGCGAAGGTTCTCCTTGAAGTGGTGCCAAAACATATCGTGACAGTATTGGTGCTGTGTGCGAATGAAGCGCTGGCGGAAGCCTGGCCTAAAGAAGTGAGCGTCAGTGCAGATTGAACAAGATTGAGGGCAGCGAATACCAGGGAAAATAGTCAATGGCATCAGAATAGGATGAACCTTGCCATGCCCTGTGAGTATCTCGGTTAGGCCAGCATCAAAAAGAGTAAAATGATGCAGGAAGGGAAAATACTGACGTTTCTCTGTACCAAGGAGGCAGTGCGGACAGGTTCTGAGGTGTAGGGTCGTCTTTGTATCGGATCAATAGTTGAATAATCCACAAGCCAGCCAAACGCTCTATTTGACCCCAACTATGAATATGCAGCATGTCCAACCGGCGCAATGTCTTCCACCGCGAACTCGATCTGTAGCGTGCTTCCGCATCCTCCCAACCTTCAATAAGGCTGCGGATGATGGCATCATCCATGAGCTCATCCCCCATAGCATTTTTGGTATTAATTGGAGAAGTTTGGTTGGATAATATTTCGTTGGCTGCTCGCCATAGGTTGGAATGGACTGGTGTGCCATCCGGTAGTACCCGCGAGCCTGACGAAAGGCACGAGCATGTGCTCGCGCTGAGCGAACTTAATGGAAGCGCCTCGTGAGAACTCCATATATCCCTAGTACAATTTTCCATGCATAAGGAATCCATCCAGTTGTCATTCGATACAAGTCCCATGTCAGCTGAGAGTGTCATAGTGCCAACATCTGACCCAAAAGACACATGCAACATGTTCTCAGGTTCTTGGAATGTTGCAGAGGTCGAGTCCCCAGACGCATTGAGTCCACGGTCGGATTCCAACGAAGCGGATGCTTCTCCATGATAATTATTCTCTGCAGTCGATTGTCGACGCTCCATTCTTTCCGTCGTTGAATTCGACGTGGTGGAGAGCTGATCCCTGATAGAACCCTGGATAGACTGCAACAATCTCTTTAGCGAGTCTCTCTCTTCTCCCAACACCTTGACCTGTTGAATTAATGAGGAAATTACCCCGGCCGAGTCATCGCGGCGGGTTGCTTCAACGACGCTTTCCAGGTAAGCAATGCGATCCTTCGTTTTGTTGCGGGCCACTCGCTGTGCCTTGCGATCAAGTTCCCGCTTGCGGAGCCTCTTTGCAGACGCTGTAGAGGCTGAATCGTTTCGCGTGCCACCATTTGATGCCATGATGTTTACGTGGTTGAATTATACCGTAGTGCTTCGCTCCGGAAAGTCCGGCTATCGCTTATCGAATCCTCAACTTACTTGTCTAGAAGTGCACAATTCTTGGCGCATATGCCCCGCTTTTCCAAGTCAATCTTGATCCCGAGGCAATGATACGAAATTGGGAATGGTGTCATGAGAGGGGTAAAGCTCAGGCCGATGCGCCATCGGACCGTCGGCCATCGAAGTGAGAGAACGTTCAAGCCCCCCTGGCGCAAGCCACCGTCGGGAATTATGGTTTCACACCCACAACTTCGGGGCCGGACGGATTCTCTGTATTTAATTAGACATTACATGGATGAGATTTGTCCAGGACTACAAGAGGTAATCATTGTCGAGCTCCGGCTTGATCTCCGCAACCTGCCTATCAAGGATACAATATTGTACCCAGAGCGAAAAGCTCAGTAAGCGGCTTGATTATTGCTAGCAAAGAGACTTCACAAGTGACTGCTGAAAATTGGGCATTTTTGAGGTATCCCTCATCTGTTCACATCAGCCGTTGAAGTTGTGGCTTAGCGCGAGGGTAGCAATCGGCGCTGTTTTAGAGACCCACCATAAAACAGCCCCGCAGCAATGCCCCATTCACCCGCACTGCCGCTAAGCACAGCCACGCTTTGATGCCTTGGTGAGTCCATGGGTCACAATCCTTCGGCAGCAACGACCATTTCTGTGCTCTGTAGATACAAGAACAAGGCCACTTAAAATTGAATCCGGCTTTATATGCAATTTATTCAAAATCCAGGGTATCTATGTAATCAAAAAATTTCCGTTCTTCGCCGAAATTGTAAAAAGTCGTAAAGTGGCCAATCCCAAGACAAAGCATGGGTTCGCACACCGAAGTTTAGTGCGATGTCCGCCCTCCTCAATTCCCCTATCTTTGCTGCGGTATCACAGCTAAGGCCCAGAGACTTGATTTACCATTGTACCAGGCGGAGTAATAGTAGTACTCATGATTCCAAGAGGGACGGAGACATTCCAGAGTCCTTTCGGCTCCTCAAGGCTAACGGTGATCACAAAATAGAGTAGTACCAACTTGGGCCACATGGATAGCAAAAATAAGCCAATTGGAAGACGAGTCCCATGTGTTATCAAGCTGTCTATCAGCTGATAGAACGTACTGAGCAGCCATAAGCTCGAGCAGAGTAGGAAAGCACGGGACAGCTGCCAGGTTGTTAGGCTCGCAACGTTTTAGGACATTCAGGATGAGGAATAAATACCGAAGCCAAATGCCCATCGATTCGGGTTATCCTCACTACTATGACAGCTTGAGCAGTGGATAGGAGACTGGCTATCAATGTAATGGCGTAGAGTGTATTCATTAACGGTAGGCAGACATTTGAGTACATTCCGCTTTTTTGCTCATCACCTTGCAAGCTCAAGGCGCCTACCGCAAATATTGCGATAGCAAAAATGAAAATAACAAGAGCTAGAAAGAAGAAAGCGATTCCTGTACGCAATTTCGGTATTTCCTGGTGTTGAAGAATGAGAATGCCGGTACTCAAATTCGTCAATGTTGCGAGAACCAAGACGTCTATGAGGTTTATTGACAGTGTGGCCCCGATTATTACATCGTCGATGAATATTCTAACACCCTCTAAGCAACAAAATCTGTGGATTTGATCGATCAGCCGGGGCCTCCTTGGTCAATCCCGCATGTCATCGTGTGGTACCCCGAACCGGATACCACAGTGATTATTGAGATGATGAGGTTGAAGAAAATCGTAAAGCCTGAGTTACTCACATTGGAACTAGGCAAAGGGCTAGTTGGTGAAAGCTTAAAAGAGATTGAGCAGGACTAGTGCGCTTGCGACAACACCAGGAGTAGATCAAAAGAATACTTGATGCCACAAACGTGAGTATGGCGAGAATCACATGGCCAACGCTCAGCCCGACTGCCATGTTGACACTTTGCTGATATGATTTAAAGCTTCGGGTAATATTTTTCCGAGAGAGAATCAAAGGTGCATGCAAGAGTTAGATGGAATAGAGTTGCTTCCCGTGGGTGAATGCCCTTTATGCTCGATTTTTCATTTTAGCCGTCGTACATGGACATGCGCTATCTGCAAAGACAAGTGTGCCTGTCAGCAGATCACAGGTCATCATTGGCCAGGATCCAAATGAATTCCACAATTTACCGACAAGGGTAAAGACCTCAGTGTCAGCCTTACAGGGTCAAAGCTGTGGATGTAAATTAGCCCATGTTGCTGAGGCTGAGTTGAATGACTCTGACGGCGGCCTGATCCACATTTAGTGGATCAAAGACACTGTGGCAGCCCACCGGGTCATTACTCACAGTTGTTCACATTTGCGAGTGTATATTGTTTCCGCTTTGTGGCCGCACCATGTTGCAAATCTTCTTGTGTTACAGAAGTGAACATGATGACTTGTACTTAGTTGGCAACCCCCATTGAGACCCATCTGGAACCGCAGGATTTTGAGGATTTTTCTTTTTTCTTTTGGCGCCGTTAGGCGGTGATTTCCACCTTTGATCAGGCACCTACGCATTGGG
Source organism: Calonectria pseudoreteaudii (assembly GCA_001879505.1). NCBI lineage: Eukaryota > Fungi > Ascomycota > Sordariomycetes > Hypocreales > Nectriaceae > Calonectria > Calonectria pseudoreteaudii. The sequence goes on from KV875272.1 coordinate 48,635, forward strand.
CGACCACCACGCATTATTCAATGAATTTGAGGAGAGGCCTTTTCTGGGCGCCACGACCGATCCAGTGTGAGCAACATAAAAATTGTTTGCCTATCATGACGTGGGAAAATTAAATTTGCTACGCCTCTTCGTTATCAAATATTAGTTGGATTCCCATAGACTAATTGACACTGATCACCCGCGGTCGAATTTTCAATCCGATTAGCGCCAACTGACTGTTTATCCAAAGCATGTAGCTTGCACATTCCCAAAATTATTTCAAAGCCGTCAATTATTTTATTCTCAAGCAGCAGCGATAGAAAGTCCTCAGATCAATGATAAGCTTGTGTTGCAATCCCATTGTGCTGAGGTATCTCGCATCACCTGATTCCCTCCTCTCTTGCCCATGAGTCATCATCATGCCCTTTGAGCCCATCTAGATATTTGTTGAATTGGGAACTTATCTCAAGTACCTGGCTCAAATGACCCCAGTCAAGTGGTTGGTTGCTGTGCTTTGCTAATTGTCGAGCTGTCAACAGAGCATTCCGAATTTGCCGTCCGTTCATCTCTTGGTCCGCTAGTTCATCAATTTGACCTTCGATTTCGCTTATGTTGGCTTCCTTATCTGTCTCCTCAATCATTTTCAAAAAGTTTCTCCAAATCTGTTTCCTTTTAGATGGATTCAAATTTGTATAATGAATTGCTAACTGGATCCGCGATTTGAAGGCCTCATCAAACGTGCCAACCCGGTTGGAAGTAAGAATTAGAATCCCTTCATAGTATTCAAGTATGCGAAGAAATACCATAATTTAGTTAGCCACGAACGATGTATTATAAAACAAAGCCGACTTACCTGAAACTAAGCTATTCCTTTGCAAATCAGCCATTCCTCTCTCCTCTAGAAAAACATCGGCCTCATCTAATAATAGGACTTGGGTGTGTTAGCTTTCTTATGCCTACTTTTGTATTTTTGAAATGGAGTGTTGAGTACCGCAATCCCAAATATTGCCCAAATACAAGACTGTTTTGAGATACTTCTCGACATCTTGAGCATTAGTACCAATGTCTCCACATGTGACGCGATAAAGTGGCTTCTTGGCAATTTCTGCCACACTGCCGAGCCAAATTAAAATCTTGACTTGATTTGAACATGAAAAATAGAACATACCTCTCTGCCGTCAAGGTCTTACCAGTTCCAGGGCTACCATGCAATAACACGATCAGCCCATTTCCTTTCCCAGTAATGATGTCATCCATACGCTTCACTGATGCTTGCACATCCACAAGCGCGCGTATTAATCTTTTTGTTCTTGGATCTAGAACAAGGCGATCAAAGGCTTTCACGTTCCATTCGATTGGCTTGATGTTGTCTATTAAGAGACTAACTACATTGGGTTGTATATTAGTGCAAACTCGCATCGAAACGTTTGACGCCAATTCATGGCAGCAAACTACAATCAAATACTTACTCCATTTCTTCTCATCCATATTGAATCCATAAATGGTGTTTGGCAAAAGCATCGCAAGCTCACCCGATAAAGTTTCATTGCGATGGATAACCTTGGGCCAAGATCCAAATCGTGAGCTTTCTTTGGAGAAAGAACCCGGATGTGACCGATACATCCTGTAGTATGTATTCACATCAATCATAAATCTAGTACCATCCTACGTGTAAGTACTATTAGTGCCATTTTATGATGATTGGGGTGTGTCCTCGTACATATTCATTCTCGTTGTTTTTATCCCATCCTTTATAATTGACCAGTGTATGCCCCCTGTGCTCCCAAAACTTGTGTCCACGTCGTTGAAGTTTGGTAATGTCGCTTTCTGCAGCAAATTCAACTGGAAAAGTACCCATTTCTGAGATGCTTATCGTATCATCTTGATGGATGTTTATGAGCATGTTGCATTGCGATCTCGTTAGCTCTTTGCCGTTATATTGCCATACCCAACCGTGAAGTTTGGGCTTCTCATTATCAGAGCAGTAAAAGTACTCCTCGTTAAGAATCATTGCTTGGTTTTCAATTGCATCTTCATTGAATGATACAACGAGCTGATTTGGTTTGAATAATTTCCCCAAATGTTGAAATGAAATCATACGCTTCTGTAAAAGCGCCTCGGCCGATTCGTATTCCTCTTGATAGTTATTTTGCAAGAACTGGAGAAGAGCATCGATGGCAGTTTTGTAGACTTCCATTTCCGCTGCCAGGGCTGACAGTTGTTTCCTGTGGTGAAACAAGAAGTTGTAAGGTGCTCTCATCTCCTTTGGTGTATTAAACTCATAAGGTTCGAATTCTGCCACTCTCTCTAATGCCTTGTGCAAAATAGGAGATCTGATGCGTATTTTCTCACGTCGCTCCAAAGACTTACACACACGTGACTTTCCATGAGGATGATGGGTAATTCTTTTCGCCAACACTGCTTCAGCCGGGCTACACTCGTGCTCTTTGAAGACAGTGAACATCAACGAAGGATAACTCCCTAGATATTCGTCCAAATTATATATTGGAACTTTGCCCTGTAACGTCTTTGGCGCATTATCCCCGGATTCTAAGTAAGCAGGATGATCTTCGTAGACCATCCTTGGTTTAGAATGGAAATGTGTCGAATGCTCGCAGGAAACTTCGTGAAGCAAAATAGAGTATATTGGCGAGTTCGGAATATCTGCCTCTTTCTCGTCTCGTGTCTCTCGCTCATGAGCCCCATGGATTGCCGGATCAAGTTGAGCGGGGTTATGATTTGTATGAACCAAGCCATTATCAATTGTGTAATGAAGATGCTGAACCTCCATTTGGAGAATTTCTATTGTATCTAGAAGAAAGCCGCTGAATTTGGATAGATCTGATGATGCGTTTAGAGTATTGATTCCTAGATATTTTTCGGCAACATGGCTCAACGAGGCTGCAAGGCCAGGATCAACTTCATCCAATGCGTTATTGGGGGGATCCGATATTTCCTTATGTGATAGAATCTCGTCATTGCCAAAATCGCCATCTTCTAGAGGTTCGACGGTTGGAGCATAGGCTTCATGACCTTTGCCCTTTGGATCAGACTCATCCACATCGAAGTCTTGTTCATCCTCAGATGCGAGCGCCCGAAGGATAGGGAATGGCTTTTGCAATCGCGCTGAACTGTGGATCTTTTTGGTAACATGACACTTGCTACATATAAAATTCTGCCTCCAGGTTGAAGTCAACCCAGCTGCCAGAGGCGCTGTCGGTGGTTGGGGTGGTGCCATGATTCCATACGGTGGTGCGGCATCGTAATTCTGCATGCTCCCCCTTGGAAATCGTGGGTGCTCCGGAAGTTGTGAGGAAAGGCTAGGTGACAGGGAAGTAGACCCTTGTGATTGATGAGGAAATACAGAATCCCAACCCCGATGTGGATTTTCTGTCTCTTGTGTCGAAGTACTGAGTTTGAAACCTGCTTAAATTGGTTACACGGCGACCATCCTTGGGGTGGCTCACTTTTTCTTACCTTGTGACCCAAGTTTATTGCCCAAGGTTTTGAGCATAGCACTTCCCTCCTCTTCTTTGTCTCGTGTGTCATCATATGAAATGGTTGAATCAATGAACAATTTGTCTTTATTTCCGTAGTCGCCATTAGCAATGCTACTTGAGCTGCTGTGATCGTTTGAATCCGCATGGAATATGTTCATGGTTGATATCGGTAGTCTTCAAGAGATTCCTGATGTTTGGTTGGTTTCTTGACTTTTCCGGGAAGAGCTTGGCGCGACAAATGTGATGACGATAAGTGAGGAGACACACCAACATTTATAGAAATTAGCGCATGTCGCAGACGTCGTTGTTATCACATGTCAGCAACAAATTTCAAGGCAATAATTGCAATGCAGGTTGTCGCCTCACTCCCCCGGAGACAGCCATCTACCCCTCATCCCTCTGGTTCGGAAGGGTCGCAAATGACACCCTCTCAAATTCGTGTCGTTTCATTGGTGCGTAAGCCTCACCGCATATATCCTCGTGACATTCTGTGGTAATTCCCACGGCATTGTTTTTTGTCGGGGCTGTTTCCGCTCACTTTTTATTCAAAGTCAAGTCATATTCCCTTTAGCTGCTTATCTTGCAATATGGGTTCGGAATCCCCCTCGCTTAGACAGCTAGCATCTGTCCCGAGAAATTCAACCATAGATGGAGCTGCTATATCCAACACAACTGCTCTTGTGGCACTAGAAGGCCTTTTAAGTGACTCTAACGCCGTCGCAGTCACTTCGGACGTTCCATTGGAGACTCCAATCCTTGATACATCGACATCATTTTCTGCCTGGTATCTTGCGAATCCAAGTGAAAGGTTTGTACCCAAGAGCTGCATACCAAAAAAGGGCTATTAATAGTTCGTCTCAAAGATGGGCCGATCCAGCAAAAGAAGCCTACGACTCAGCTATTCAAGACCTCAAAAATGAGTTGACGCCCGATGAAACCCGACGTTTAGGTATGAGCGGAAATGCTACAATGACGGATGTCCAGAAGGCACTTGAGGTAGCAGTGAAAGAATATAAAGATAGGACTGAAAGCTCCACGGTACGCGTATGACTAGCGAGGTGCTCGTCACGGGTCATGTATTATGAAGGTGAAGTGAACATAAAGCAAATTGTGATGTAGCTGAAGCTGATTAGTAATATTATGAACAGGAATATTTAATATATTTATTCCTCGTCACCCACAGTACGCCTCATTTGCATGGGGTATTCTCAAATTTCTTTTTATCGTAAGAATCACCATTCCAATTCAGCTCACTCGGAACAGGACTCATATTTGATAGACTATCTTGGCACATGAAGAGATTTTGGTTGAAATTGCGAAAGCAATCTCCAACATTGCTGATGTTTTACCTCGAACCGAACTATATGCTGCGCTCTATCCGACATCCAATGTTCAAACAGCCGTGTCGATGGTTTATGCAAAGATCATAGAGTTCAGCATGCGAGCCATTAAGTGGTATAAAAAAAACAAGTTGAGTTACGTTATATCATCTATTATAAAACCTCCAAATATGGGTTTGAACACTGTCATCAATGAAATATCGGTGCGATCCCGGAAGGTTTATGACTTAGCTAATGCAGGAATGAAAGCGGAGATTAGAGATCTCCATAGCAAAACACATGATCTAAATCAAAACATCAACTACTTAAATCACAGCTTACGCGATCTAAATAATAAAATGGTCCAACTAACGGGCATGATGGCGAGTTAGTCAGACCCTAGGCCCTCTGGGAACAATAAAGGCTAAACTTCAACCAGCTAATGGATCAGTTCAAAATCAGATCAGAATGGACTTCAATGAGTTCAAACAAATATTCGTCAGCAACCAGATCGAACAATTCAAAAACAAGCTGCTCGAGAATGCAACCATGCCTGCAGAAAGTCTTTCATATTGCCAATCGATGCGAAATCGGCGAAGGCGAACTGTCCCTAGTCAGCTTTTTCCGGGGGAACTTGAGAAGCTGAAGCGTTGGCTTTCAAATCCATTTTTATCGATCATGGTAGCTCAGGATAAAGGGATCCGATCGAGTCCGATAGACTTTGCTGTGGATTTCCTCGATATCATAAATGAACAAGGCCATCCTGTTATTTGGGCTCTGATGTCTGCCCCAGACTATGATCAACAACCGATATCAATCACGATGATTATAAAATCAATGGTATGGCAGGTTCTTAAAATAGATCCTGACGTATTGGTCAGGGGAGATCACCCCATCAGAGTACAGCACCTTGAGAATGACAGCGAAATGGAGCTTTGGTACAATGTACTTGAGCGGTGTTTAATTGGGATTCCTCGCCTCCTTGTCATCATTGACATGAGACTCATCGACATAGCGGCTCAGCAACAAAATAAGGAGGGGTCCTCCTGCAAAGCAACAAGACTTGTTCAATTACTTCACGAGATTACGCAAAAGCGAGCGAGGGAAGGATTGAAAATACTGATCGTATCGTGGAGACTGAAAGCTGACACTCAATTCCGGGCTAACGAAATATTTGGTGTTAATCGGATTCATACAGATCAAGGTCGAAGGTGGGAGAGGATGACAAGGCAACCGAAATACAGAGCGGTCGTGAAAAAACGAAATATGGGACTCGCCCAAAGGCTGAGATCAACAGTAACAAGGATTAGCATGTAAATATTTGAATGTCATGCTGCGGGTGTTCCAGACTCCAACTGAGCAGCGTTGAAGTCAAACAACTAATCACCATTTCTACCAAGCTTGAGAGGCAGAAATCGCATTATTGAAATAAACTGAATTAATTTCATCGTGGTACGAACACTAGATCTAACTTCGGACAGACCAGCGTGAAGCCATCAATCTTGCCATCCAAAAACTCAGCCTTGGTTTGGCCAGGAGCAAATTCGAGGTCATACTTGAACACAACCTGACTGATAACATATCGAATCTCCATAAGAGCAAGTTGCTTTCCCACACACGAATAGTGGCCTAGACAGTGTCAGATACGCACAGTGTTTGATGAGGAAATCGTGCTTACCCATCGAGAATGGCGCAAATGCCGACGCATCCTTGACCATGTCCGGTCGCGTCGTCCACCTTTCTGGGATAAATTCGTTGGGACAGGGAAAGAGTCTTTGGTCTAGCAACGAGTCAGAACGGCACGTGCCCTTGAATGCACCGACAGACTTACCGCGACACAGAGTGTAGGGGGGAACTTGAACAATGGTATTCCCTGGGATGAAGGTCTCGCCTATTTGCAACCCCTCGGGTGGAGTGAGTCTTTGCACTCCAGACGGGACTGGAGGATGCAATCGGAGACTCTCATTGATCACCGCCTGCAGATAAGGGAGCTTAGACAATGCTGAATGTTCTGCACGCTCGTTCTTGGAGTAAAAATCATCAACTTCTTCCTGGAGGGTTTTCACAACATGTGGGTGGAGAGCAAGCTCAAACAGGAGACACGTCAGAGTTGATGAAGTTGTGTCGCTAATGAGAAAGGTTAGCCTAGTTTGACTGGATACGGCATACTTTGATCACACCTTCCAGCGACCACGATCAAATTCGCATCACCCTGCAAATCCAGAGTGTCTTGCATAGAGGGACGGGATGCTGATTTGTATGCTTGCAGAATCAAGGAGAAAACATCAGGTAGCTCGGGTTCGTTCTGTGATTTGTGTCAGATCGCTGCATCCAATTGGCTGGGTTGCCGTACCTCCATGCGACGCTTGACCTGTTCGGCAAGCCATTTGTGAAAGTTCTTGTACGTGTTGTTTACCACGGGTATTTTCTGCGAAAGGCCTGCTACCCACGGAAATCTACCAAGCATTGTGGAAAAGATTGTGTTGTTATGCATTTGAACCATGTAGGGGTGCTGTGTTCCATCCTTTAACATGTCGAAACTCTTTCCGAAGGCGAGGTCTCCCATGACGTCGAAGCCATAAAAGTTGCACCAAAGACTGGCATCCATGGGTTTCCCTGCTCTTGCCTGGATGTTGCTCAAGAGCAAGTCTGTGTAGTGGGCCACTCGTGGCTCATATTCTCGCAGAGCTATGAAAATGTAAGCTAATGAACGTCTTCTTTTGGGCCGCTAACTCACATTTAGAACTGAATGCCCTATCCCAAACCTTTCGTCTGTGAGCGTGTTCAACTTTGTCTCTGGATGTGTGCAGAGACACCATGGGCAATAGTAGATTGTACCAAGGCCCTTTCACACATGGAGTTTGAGCTGAGTGTATAGCTTGCTGTGCCGCAGGACTAGAAATCGACAATTCGGAAGGCCCTAATAGATGTTAAACATCGTTCTTCCTATCCAGCATACCTGACTTACCAAGCCTGACAATGTCGCCATAAGTTTCATGCAGCTGCTGAACCTCCTTGTAGGCATGAAGGCTTCGGACGGATCGTGTGGTGATGTAAAGATTCGATACGCGAGCAAGGAAAGGGCCGGGGAACCTTCGTAAAGGATGAAACAGGGTTCGGTACAGTGCCATACTTGTAAACAAGCCCAGCAAAAAGAGCGTAAACAGTTTGGTGGCATCGAGCACACCATGTAAAATATTATCAGTGCGGAATTCAATAAACACAAAGAAATACGCTAGCACAGTGTAAATAATGCCGAAGATGGCGAGGAGCCTGGGAATCCAAAGGTCCCATTCGCCAACGCGAAACCAAAGGATATGGAGTAAACTCCCAAGGCAGAAAGAGGCTCCCAGCGCCTCGGGGCCAGTGAAACTTGGCACGAAAAAGTCCACAGTCATTATGTACAATGTGGCTGAATATTAGTAGGGATATGGAGTGATGCTCAACAACGGGAAGGAGGGGAGAGTGACTATTTAAATAATTAAAATTAAAGGAGCAAAAAAAGGAAAACCGAGATTGCATGGGCTCGTATACTTGGCGAGATGACCCGTAGGCACACGAGGTCCATACTTTGCTATTGCCAAGGGCTTATTGCACGGTTCCCTATTCGACGTGTCTGTATCTGATTCGTATTTTATGACCTTGAGGCTTGGAAAGTGATCAGAAATTCTGACTCGTTTCAGCTCGCCACTGCGATGGAGAAAGCCGGGGGCTAATGCAGCAAGGTCAATGCGTGCGGGGCTCAAACCGACCTTCCGTCTCTTGAGCAGACGAGACGGTAGTCTCGCGGCTTGCCTCCACAAAGTGGATACCGTCAATGTCCAAAACGGGCTAAACTCGGCGCTCGTGAAGCAAACTATCGATCGGCAATTACGGCCTGTGGGGTGCCGGGAAGCTAATTCCCCCTCTCAAACTGAACAGTGGCTGGCTCTGAAATCGTCATGTGGCCAGCCTTTGATGCCGAGTCGGCTTCTCGGGACTTGTTAAAACGCCTCCTTGGGACAACAACTGCACAACTCCACCTCTCCACAGTTTCTCACCGTTGCACTCTGCAGGTTTATGTTTCTCGTGGCGGTTCTAGATCGCAACCAACAAAGGCCGACTGTGGCGTCTGATCGATCGTATTGCCTGTTTGTGCCAGCCTCGACCAGTCCCTGGCACAAAACCCATTGACTCTGTCAATAGCAGCAAACAACATATGCGACGTGAGGTTCAAATTGACAGCTATCAGCTGCACTCATTCTGGATGAGCTCCATTTTAGATGCGGTCAATCGAACCTAGGCATAAAATGGCGAGATCAGGGCGTGACCAAAAACTCAACAGTAGGTGTTGATGTTGACCAAATCAAGTGGAAGCTTCTACTTAAAAATGTCTTGATCACATCCTTACAACCTCTCTTTGCCGCAGTTGGTATCAAACTTCTGCTGCAACTATCTGTCGAAACTAGATCCGCGCCAGTATCCGTCAGTAGCTGGACCAAAGAAAAATGACCGCGCTCTGTAACCGTTAATAGCGGCTTCGGACCTTTTGAATGCACAGAATCTACACAACTCCCCCTATCGAGGAGAATCCTCATGTTTGGCTCATCCCCCCCCCCCCCCCCCCCCCCCCCCCCCCCCTCCCCCCGCACGCGGCCTCGCCCCCCCCCCCTTACTCGGGCCAAGGGGTTATCCTGTCTTGAACCTACAACTTCAGCTCGTCGCTAATAGCTTATCACCGAGGATACCCACAACCGAATCATAGCCGGGCTCCCTAGCATAAAATGGTATATTCAAATCTGCTATGAGATCTGGGGCGAAGGAATATTGCCTCATCCCCATCAATTCACTCCTAAACTTCTGAAAATTCCAAAAACTATTCAACCATACAAGAGTAGTGCCGTACGCGTATGTCCTAGTCCATACTGGGCAATCAGCTTATTCTGGAGATCTCTACACAAGCTTCATCTCTTCAATCTTCATTAATGGCCTATTTGTATTCATGGTTTGTACTACAACTCAGGATTCTTGTCAACCTGTCCAAAATAGCCTCACCGGCACGTTTTTCATAATCAATCTGTTTTTGTTTTTGAGTCATCGATAAACAGCCTTGAAATCCATACCAAGGGATGAGCATCTTTATTTTCCATTTCCTTCTCGCTAGCTAGCTGAAGCTTGGCACCTATAACTGTTAATTTGCGAAGATTAAACAGCTTTTACAGCTCACTTACTCTTTCCCGCCAGTAAACGTGACATATTTTCCATGTATTCCACTGCAGTGGAGTCAAGTCTTGCTTCATTGATTACTTCTCTTCTGCTCGTCTCATTCCTGCAAAAAGCCTCAAAAGGTAGCGGGCCTCTGAGGATTCCTCGGAAGTGACATATAATGTTGTTTGCCGAGTAGGTCCATTCCTCAATCATTGACCTGGTAATGAAATTAACGATCCCCAAAGTATCACTTCCCTACCGGTTGTTAGGTATTATCTAACAGACACAGGTGAAAACTCTCACTGGTTTTTTAAAGCGAGAAAGATAATCCATCTGAAGTTGGTGAACAGTCTCTAAACAACTGATCAGGACAAAACAAGCCAGATAAACCTCGTACCAATTCCTTTTAGATTTCGATTCAAATATTAGTTTCTTGAGCTTTTTGGTCATCAGCTTTGTCTGAGCAAGCATGAATTTGATAGCCATGGTATCGATCTGAAAGTCCAAAATAGCTGGTATCTGAGGAAGTCCATGGACCTGTACTAGCTTGTTGTTAAAGTATTCGAGATCCAATACGTTTTCACCATCTAGCACCATTTTACGGCGACTAAAATGGACGCTAGCCCTGATATTGAGAGCATTTGAAACTGCAGAGTCCTTTTACACAAGGTTGTTACACATGAACCATTTTACCTAATTATTTCGGGGTTGTTTACCTCGTGTTTCTCTCCATACCGAACAGCTTCCCGCATACTGGCAAGTATAATCTCATCTTCAAGTTGCTGTAAAACGTCATCTAACAGGTCTGATTTATTCTCAATGATGAACTGTTCCAGTTTTGCAACCCCTTCCTCCGGTTCGATCTGAGAAGGCATCAGCAACACAACTAAGCGGGGAATCACGCATCATCCGGTGGACCGGAAAATGCAGAATTTTAATACACAGGATCACAGAGCGCTTACACAGGCAACAGGCGGTGACCTCACAACCACTATTCCGGACGAAGTTGTAAAAGGTTCTTCCAGAACATCATCTTTCTTTGGAGTAAATCTGCGACATTCTAGTTGCAGAAAAGACTTCATCATCTTCTTCGAGTCGCTAAAGGGATGTCGCAGGACTATGCGTCGAGGCATATTGTCACCGGCTGCCCAGCGGTAAGACCTAAACACAGACCTCTCTTTTCCAGCTCACGAGTTCCCTGCGCGAAAAGTAATGATGTTCTCCAATCTTTCACGGTAACAGGGTTGGTAAAAGCCTCGTACAGTAGGCTTCACCTCAATGCATGTTTTGCATGATTCATCCGAGTCGCACTAGCCGCGAGAAGGACGGGGGGAATCAATTAGCCACTTGCGCCATAGCTGAACATGTTGACATACAGACAGTTTGTACATCCTGCATCTCAGACAAGCGCCTCTTCGTCGCACTCGCTTCACCTTCTCGCGGCCCTCGTGGCTGAATGCCTTGCGTTTCTTTGTTGTCGCTACCCCTTGAGCAGAGGTGTCTTTATCTGTTGTTTTATTTTGCGGAGGCTGGGGCTTGAGTAGGTCTGTGATTGATGCTGGCATGCATTCTGCAGAAACTTGAAGACAGGAGCCATTATTGTGATGAGAAATCGAAGCCCCATAGGATTGAATCTCGAAGTCGCCGTCTCCATTGGAGTTAGAAGCAGATCCTACATAGTCAACTGTGGCTTCGCTGCATGTGACTGAGGCGGTTTGAGATAACCTATCCCACGAATTATCCATAGACAAAGAAATGCCAGGGTCTACCACCCCAGCGGGCTCTAGGTCACCCGGCATCTCAGACCACCAGAAGGCGCTGTCCGCCGTTATGTCTGAGATGGGCATGGTCAGAAAATGTCGGTCCGGTGGTAAGGTTCCCCCAACGCTGTCTTCAAACCATTGCCCAGAAGGGAAATTTGCAAGAAAGAAATCTACAGAAGACAAATCAGGCATATGGGGACCACCTAGTAGCAACGGCCAACATCTATCGTCATCTGTACAACCCAGAAATGCGGGGTTTTGTGAGCTCATAGTGGCGAGGATGTGCAAGAGTGGATAATCGAAAGTGCAATATAAGGTGGCGCCTTGTTTTGACACAATTGGGATTCTGGGGTAGCACAAGATCCGAGTCGCACAAACACATACGTCGTGAATCACTTGACTCAATTTAACACAATTTATCTTTTCGTTAAGTTTCGTCGATTCTCGGCCCAACCTGGAGAAATCAATTAGGTGAAAAGTAATGTGGTTCAATTTTCCAACCCCTCATCTTTCGGGCATCATGCATGTCTTATGTTGAAGGCAACCATGTATGCAAATTGCTTACACACGATTACCCCACGTATCATGAAAATTGACGCTAACCATTCTAAGAATTTTCTTGTTGCTACTTTTTGGCATTCCGCAATAGCAAACAGTACAGATTAGCAAGCTACGATATAGCCTTTATATTCACATGAAATTCAAGAATAATCTAAATGGTCATGGATCGTTTGTGCAGATTACTCTTTTCTTACCACATAAGCAGATGGCGGTTAATTGAGTTCATTTCTAAGTTTCGGCGACAATACAATGGGTTTTATTATGTCTCAGAGCAGCATCGATATCCGTACCAATATGGACAAGCGCCATTTCAATCATACATACCTCTGTGTCAGAAGTTCAACCACAATGCATCATGCAGTCTTGTCCCAGAGGTGATAGGTGCCAGCGCTTTTTCTCGTCAGCAAGATAACGTCATGGATGGGGGCCTAGACCCAAAAAATCATATGACCCCGCCTAACCGGTGAAGGGAGCGATACTACCGTTACTAAGAATTCGTCTAAATTGCTGTATATTAATTGAAAATTGTTCCCTTGAACCTGTTTGGGATTTGCAATCGTTGCATCTTTCGGAGAATAAAGAAAGCTGGTGCCATGTCTGAAATCACAAATTCGTTACCCTTATATCGCCTCGCAAAACTATCTGACGTTGGGCGTATTGGAATTATATGCACTGCTGGATTCAGCTATTCCCCAATTTTTGAGTGGGAGAGACCTCACCATAGCGAATATCCGAGTGACACCCTCTTATCGTACTGTAAAACGTTTGCAGATGCCATACAGAATGAGGCTTCGGTAGTCTATGTCGCGCTAGACAAGTACAGCCCCAAAGAAAATGACCACACGCATGCCACTATACCCGATAATAATTGGATTGCCCCAAAAGAAGGGGACCTTGTCCCCGTGGCTGTGGCTTGGCTAAAACTACCACCTTACTCTGACCACCAGGGACATTTCCAAGACGATGACGGTCAGGTTTCTGCCTCTCCTACGCTGTAAGACAAAGCAACTGACTTTCAAGAAGGAATTTACCCTGAACTCCCAATAAACCAGGAGAGAGATCTCAACAAGAGTCATTATGAATCTTGGGGCAGAATTAGCGGCGAAGCCAAGCGGAGGTTGGTCTCATCAAACCCACAACAGGCAAGCACATTACTGACATGTCTTGCTAGTAAATTTCCTGATTATTGTATCACAGAAATGCTCGTGACTCATCCAGCGTACTGGAACCGCGGCCATGCCACTCGACTCGTCAGGCGCAACATGGAGCTCGCCAAAAACAATCACTGCCGACATGGTATCAACGCTACGGAGATGGGAGCTAGGGTGTGCGCGAGGCTTGGATTCACAAGGATATGCGAGGTAAATGACCCTGGAACCGATGATGATTTGGTTGGGGCCAAGACCACACTGTACGAATATATCCCACCAGAGTGCCCAAACCAGCTGGTTCAACCCAAGCTGTAAGCTTAACTTTTAACCAAAATTAAATATGGATTTTTTTGGAAATTTGAAGCGCACCCAAGCATGGACTGGACCGTTTCACATTTAATTTTCCCCATTTCGCCACTGGATCGCTGTCAGCCAGATCAGAGCATCCTCCCTGCGTTGAAATGAGGCCAGACACGTTGAAATCCATTGAAAAATGACAAATCGGATCTAGGCAGAATAATGTAATGACGTATGGAATTTGCGGCTTTTATTTCATTGATCAGCGCTGACCCCGTGGTCTGTAGACTAGGTGCATGAGTGGCTGACATTGTACACAGCAGTGAAGTTTGGTAGCCAGTTAACTGTGTCTATCCAAATCTTACGATTCTTGACGCTAATAGGCGGCGCAGCAAAGCTGAAACAACATCAGCCGCTCAATACAATACGTGTCCGCGGGCATGTTACTCCGCCTAACCGGTGTAGAGCGTCTTTCTACCGCCGGCGAGAATCGAAAGAACACCACCGGCCAAAACCAGCACGATGTTTACAAACTAACGTCTCTGCGGTGAAAGAGAGTTTGGAGTTGTATATATATTAACAGAATAGTCTATAGAACTAATCAAAATTGTCTGAGAATAGGCCGCACGAAAACTCACAAACATTGACCCAACCACATTCTCGCCTTTGTAATCAAGAAGGAGCAAAGCCAAACACGTATTCAAATATTATGGACCCATCTACTTGGAGAAAAGTTAAAACTCCGTCATTTGACCCCGTCCTAAGCCATTCAGGTAACAGGACCAATGTACTCATGCTTGATAACGAATCAACCATCGCTGAATCTGGGTCAAGTCCGGTAATTTCCACCGAAGTCTCATATGATCAAATGTGATTCTTACAAAGTTACTTAGAATACCCCCCCAGTTCAGGTATCGGGGGGCGGTTCACAAATACATTTCAAGTGTGATGACAGCATCTGCGCCCAGCCTTTCTGTTCAACACAGGGCGACCCAGGCTTCAACAAAGTGTTTCCTGATGTGGGCTGTCAACAGGGGACACCGAACCCAGCCCCAAACCGGGGACAATCAATAGTTGGCCAACAAAGACACGACCAAGTGGAGCCCTTGTCTTATATGATGTGGAAATTCCTTTCCGAAAATCACAAGAATACCCCATGGGAGCGAATGCAGTGCTCCCCCCTAGCCAGGCAGTGATGCAGTTCAACACATTTGTGGCGTTTATGCATCCTCCGTCAGGCCACAAAGAACGTTTTTAGGTTGCATGTGCTGATTAGTTATCGGGACATTCACGCCGATGTCGGCTAAGTCTCACGCGAGACTTCTTTTTCATTTGTGTTGGTCTGATGAAATTCATATTTGCAAAAGTTTCGCAATGCATCAACCATACTCCATCAATGATACAGACACGCCCTTTGTGCTTGTTATTTTTCTTGGTACCTGCATACACCCTCTGTTCTTATTCCGCAGTCTCGTCTGTTTCCTTACACGTTTTTGAAAATGTAAATGGAAAAAACGGCTTTTTCGGTCAACTTTGGATGGAAAAGGTGGGACCTGGAAGAAGACTAAACGAAATTTCTTTCCCAGTCTCTCCATCTTTAATCTACATCAGCCTCGGCATGTAGACACATTGAGATTTGGTGGCAAGCAAGTCAACCTGATGGCTTTCTCTCTATGTTTCTCTTGTCTTGATTCCTACACGAGTGTGGGCAATGCAAAAGAAAAAGAAAAAGAACTCTGTGGTAAATATTCCATCAAGCGTTGTGAGAAAAGATGCGTTGTTTCAAAATGGCATGCCTGATTCTGACACCAATGTGTCAAGACACATACCCTGGATACTCCACACAGCCATAAAGGAAATCGCACAAACGTGACGGTATCGCCACAATTAGGCCCCGAACACCACACCCGTGTGGGGCGTTTTGGATGTAAATGTCTGATGCCAGGCTAATCAAGTAGAAAATCACAAGTGAAAATTCTGGATAACGCCCGTTAACCGTTGCCATGTGATGACGACAGTTCAACGGTCAAGTTGGGGGGTTGCGAACTGTGATGGAAGATATAAACCCAGCGCTGCTGCCCACGAAAAGACATGTTTTCTCATCGCTCTTAAATTTATCCAAGTCATTTAAATTACGCCACTCTTCAAGTTGCAACCGTAACAATCTTTGAACATTCAACAAGTATGGGAAAGTTTGAACCTCACTTACTCGGTCAGATTCCAACTCAGTATTCGAGGGAATACGGATGGACAGGTGCCTCATTCGAAAACAATAGGAACGAATATGTCGAGCATCTCAGTGCAGACGACATAAAGTCGATCGAAGATGCAATTGTACATTTCAAAGGTTGAACTTCCCTCAACCAACCTCGGATTGAGATCAAGTAGACTAACCTAATGCCTAGGATTGGGGATTGCACGTGGCCTGGCCAGTCCCGTTACCTTTCCGCTCAGCGACAGCCTTTCCGGGCGTCTGAAACACGCCTCGTCAACATTAGACAAAGGAAGGGGTTTCCTCATCTTCCGTGGTGTGGAGCCTGCGAAATATACCGAAGAGGACAGGGTTATCATGTTTGCTGGATTGACCAGCTATATCGCTGAACTGAGGGAATGCAGCATCAGTCTGTTCAAACCATGAAGCTTTTCTGTGGATTAGGAGTTCTAACTTTTTCAGGTCACATCCGGAATCGCTCATATGCAAACCCAAACAAAGATAAGCTTCGGCCTCTTGAGCGATCCTGTGCTATGGGGTTTCACACCGACGTTGACAATGGAAACATTGTCGCCATGTTCACGCAAAGCCTACCTGAAGATGGAGGAGAGCAGTATCTTGCCAGTGTCGAATCCATCTGCAACATACTCGCTAAGAGAAACCCAGAGGTGTTGAAATGCATGTCCCAAGAGTGGTATTGGGAAAAGAATTGGAGGCATGTATCCCGAACCAGGGTGCTTTGTATTAATGACTAACGTTCCATCGCATAGACCCCAATTTGACGTGACTGCCATGAAGCAACTGCATCGGCCCATCCTCGCGTACGAAGATGGCCGTTTCCAGATGAACTTTGCCGCCGCCTTTGTTGGCGGAAACCCAGAGTTCGCTCTGTCCCCGCTTGCACCCCCCTTGCCAGCAGAGCGAATCCACGCTATCCGTGCCATTTCGGAAGCCGCAAATGAGGCGAAGCTGAAGCTATCTCAACAGCCCGGAGATATCCTATTCTTCAACAATTACGGTCTTCTTCACGGGAGAGGGGAGTGGACTGATTCCTTGGAGGACCCTGAGAAGCAACGCTATCTTATGCGTCTAATCCTCCACGACAAGAACGGCTGGTCATCTGCGAAGGCGCTGAAAAGGGACTTCAGTGATAGATGGAACGTCGAACCCAAGCTCCACAACTTCATGACTGGCACTGAATGGGACAAGCTGCCAAGAAGCTGGAGGGTGACGCAGATTGGAGTGGCCAACAGGGACGACCATGACTAGTGTAACGCTGGCTAGGTCGAAGACCTAGCAGTGTTATATACAGGTGTGTGCCACAAGGTAATCGCGGTGACTGTGATTACTGTTGGATCTTTTACCATAGCGGTGACTGATCCATTGCAACGAACGGCGCTTGGCACCGCCCTAGTTACAACTGGCAGCTGTATGATACCTTAGACTTAGATTTTCTTTTCATTCTTTTATAGACGCAATACAATCACTTGTTTTCCGAGAAGAAGAAATCAAACGCGAAAAGACTCCTCGTTCCAATTTTCTTTTGGAAGAGAACACATATTTTAGGGTTGTTGCCTCAGTGACCTAAACAGTATACTGCCGACGTCGTGAGGGTGGCCAAACAAACTGAAATTGGATAGTGCCACCAGAAAACGACAAATGAGCGCAACGCCTTTGGGAATTCTGTGTTCTAATTTTGAAATAAATCGTCATAAACCGCTCCCAAATAACTTTTCTTGATCGCCGTTACTAAATTTGTGGTAAAACACCCCTAGGTATGCTCACATTCCCAAGACGAACGCCATGCTTCTTTGCGGGACCACCAGCAGAGAACCCATATTTACCAGTTGGCATAGCTCTAATAACATAACTGGGTTTTAAAACCTTACCAAAGGTGTACAGGTCGTCATCGTTGGGGGCCACAGAGCCAGGCCACTCGCAGGTCCTTCGGTCAAACATAGTCACGGCTTCTGGGCTTTTGTGTCCATGCGATGACACGAAGAGGTGAGTTAAAAGAGGTGAAAATATACCCTCAGCCAAAAACGAACATCATCACTTCGCAACTGATCTAATGCTTTATCATTCGCTTGCTAAATGCCAATAACTGAATGGCCTATGTCAACCCAGGCGATCATTCAGTCACCATGGGAGGTTTTCTCAGTGTCCTAATGTACATACTTCGTGTCCGCCATGTGAATGTCCCGGGAGATTCCCTATACACAATCATTTCTTAACTCTTTGCCACCAATAAATAACGCCACCAGGACAATCTTAGTGCCCAATATCTTCTCCATGAGAGACCCACCGCTCTGAACTTCGTTCTGACCCTCGTCTGTCCGTTGTCAAGAAGGTTATATCCGTCTTCTCGCTTTTGCGGTCCAGCTCGATGCCCTGGACCAGTTTTGTTTCATCACACTCATTAATGGCGAGAGTGAATGACTTCTCGCACAAGATGCCAAAGGCACTGTCGCGCCGAAAGCCCCCGTTGACCGTTTGCACCTGCGAAAACTGCCCCTCGGGTCGACCTTGTCCAAAGTATCCAAAATGAAACATGTTGACAGTACTTTTGCCGTTCTGTGGCACGTTTCGAGGCTTGTCCCGAAATCGGGGGAACATGCGCACAAAGGCTACCCGTAAGGAGGGCATGCACGCGCAAATCGCGGCCACATAAATTTCTATCATGGACCATCGGACGACCATTATGGTGGACATGCTATAATTGTTGGTGTGTCCATATTTCACAAGGACTACAAGACGGAACACGCTCACAACTGTTACTCTGTGATTTATGTTAGATATTCGTTCCATGCCCAAGAAAATAAAAATAAGAAGAAGGTCACTCACAATGCGCCAACAGAAAACATCAGCCCAATGGCAACTTTCTTCCTCCAATGAATGTCAAGTCCTTTTAATTGCCACAACGGGAGGATGAGCATCCACACATCGAGAGCAATACTGATGGTAGCATTTGACCAAATAATGGAATAAATGCTTACGCAGGTGCCCTCATGTTCGCCGTCCCACCTGTACCAAAAGAGCGAGATGGGTCGGCATTGAAATGCACATAGAAGCATAAAAGTAAATCCCCACATGGCATTTGCCACCATGGTTCCCAACATTATTCTGCGAACGCCTCTGGTTGTGAATATGCGCCAATAAAAGAGAAGCACGGCCAGCTTCAGGAACATGATCTCGGCGAAATACATGATTACCATGACATAAAAGTAGATGCCGAAATTGGTAATCTGGTCGAAGGTGAGAGTCCAGACATCGCGACCCAGGCCGTTGTTCACAAGGCCATACTGGTTAATAACGAGGGCGGGAACGCTTAAAACGGCGACAGCAATCAAACACCAGTCATCCCAACTGAGTCGAATCCGCCACCATAGCTTAAAGAAGAGACGCTGCGCGAGAAAGACACCACCTAGTGCCCCGAGAATATTCGACATGAGGACGTGGCCGCCGGCAAGATATACAACAGGAGCATCGCAGTATGTGGCCGTCAGGTTTTTTGTTGCTTCGAAAAGTCAGCAAACGTTGGAAAGCACCTATCGCGCGGACACCTACTCAGGGCCTCTCTGACGGTGCACAGCTTGGTGATGCAACCGATGAGCTCATTTTGCCCGGCTTGATTGTTGCATGTGCAGGTCTTGTTCGAGGGCGAGCACGGAGAGTCTCCGGCGAAGGTCACGAGACAATTCAACTATGCGGCATCTTGGCGTTAGGCAGGGATCACCCAAAGTAAAAATGCCAAATGCAAAGTCACTCACCGCGCAATTAGGCAATTGGTTGAGGAGGTCTTGCTGAGAGAGCTCTGCCTTCACGACCAGCGCGAGGGCCAGACACAGCATGAACCCGAGCTTCCATGGAGCGCGCATGGCGAGGAGGGCACAGATGAACCATCACCTGGTTGCTTGCGTGCGAAGATCAAAGTGGGAACCAGCTCCATTTCTAGGTTTGGGGGGGGGGAGAAGCAGGGAATTATTATCAAGGCGGCAGCTGCCGCATCGCCGCTTGGCTCAGTCGATGCATGGCGTGCGTCTCGGGTTTCTCGTCCGTAGCACGGGCGCTAAAATGGGCGGACGCGCATGTTGCAGGGAGATCAAAGCTGCGGCGCATTGCTCCAGTACCAACGGTTCGCGACGGAAAAGGGGCGGCGCGTTCTGGTGACGAAGGCTCAAGGACGCCGGCAGTTTCCAAAAGCCATCGTTGGTGCTCTGGCGAGAGCGCGTGGCTCGGACCGTTGAGGATCTACGACCAACTGGGACAAGGGATCCAGCCCTGGCTTTCAATCAACCCCACCTCGAAAAGCCTCCTTGACTCATTTTTCAGGCCAGGAAAAAAAAGATAAATGTTGTTGGCTATAGATGCTCACGATGAGATGCATCACACGTCCACAGTTTCAAAAAGTGCCACTCCATCAGACAAGATAATTTCATAAACAAAGAGAGACCCACCGGGGAAAATTACCAAAATAAGAGAAAATTGCAATGAAACCAAACGCGTCTATTGTGTCTCAAATTGACTAAGGCACGGCACACAGACGCGAAAATGACACCGTTCCCGCCAGTCCCCGTTTAGTGTCAAAGCGCACCAGCCATGATAGCGGGGCTCAATCTGAACTAGGTGATTAGGAATGGGACTAATAAACCCCGCAAGGGCTTGTAGTGAGGGCATGGGAGATTTACTGTTGCTAAATACGTGTATATGTACCGTTTGGGGAAGCCGTTACAAATCTTTGAGACAATACCAGCTGATGATGGTTGTGACTTGTCCCAAATTGACACAAAGGACGGGCACGGAACCGTCCGATGGCTGGCGTGGGATCAAACTTGGCTGAGTTTCGAAACTATTCGGAAATGCCGCCCCGGGGGGCTTAGAGTAAGTTTTCAAAGAAGACTTGCGGGTTATTAGCAAACAAGTGGTAGATCGGATCGAGCGCCGATGGGTAGGCAGATGAAGCCCTCGATCCTGATCCATTTACCAGGGCCCCCAGCGAAATACCGCCGCCGCGGGCGTTGAAAATGTTCCCTAGCGTCATGCAAACACATGAGTAGTTGACGACGAGAATGCTGCGGTGCATACGCCCAAACCTTAGCTGACAGCCCTTAAGGATTCGCGCTACGTTTGATCGGCAGCCGTTATGCCCTAAATGCAGATCTTCGTAGATATTTGCTCGCTCTTTCAGCCTGGCCATCCGCCATCCATCATCTGCACACGGCCCCCTCTAAAACAAAATGCGGGATGAGGTCTAAGTTTCACGAACGCCTGGCGCGCCACTCACCAAGCGCGGCCCCAGCTCTAACCAGCGCCCATTCCGTAAACACGGGACATGTTCTCAAGGGTCCCCCCCCCCCCCCTCCCCCATGGGATTAGCCGAAAAAACCTATTTACGAGAGAGTTCGACGCTAAGCGTTTGGCAATTCGAAATACCGGTACGCTTGATATCTGATCAAAATTATGCCGGGTTTGGTGTCATTCATTAGCCGGGAGACATGTCACGCGTCCAAGCGTTTCCAAGAGAATGCCGGTACTCTTCCGGCTTATGCCACTTCTGAATACATACGACAAGTCCAAGCGGTATCCCCCCCCCCCCCCAAATAAAAAAAAACAAAGTTCTGTCGCCTCTGGTCAGATGCCGTAGACGTGGAGCCTGGTTTGCCGTAGTGCGAAAGCAAAGTACATCTCCGGGCCGGTGCGCACAGGAAACTACGATAGCTGGACGATCATAATGGTCTTGGCTCCAGTGTAATCATGGTTTTTACGACGTCCATGTTCCGTGCCTTGTCAGCTTTGACCATGGCATGATCACAATCACGGACAAATGACGCACGCATCTTGCTTGTCTTTTGTTGGCTGCTTGGTCCTCTGACCTGGCAACCGTGAGTCTTGTCGTGGTCTTCGGCTCCGATTAACTGAATTTCCTTGGCCCAGAGGCGTTCCTTCTAGGTTAAACTAGCTCCATCTTATTATTGCGTTGTCTCAGGCTACTTCTAATTTGTAAGGGTGGGCCCTTGTCACTTAACCTCCCGACTCGGCTCCCGGGTAGGTCCGCCTGGCCCATGACAATACTGCATACTCAAAAGCAGGCCTCAAAAGAAAAGCAAAAAAGAAGCTACACCTTGGCCTCATCCTGTATTAGTTTGAATGATATTGTTATTCTTTTCGGGGGTTTTTTTTTACGCCTTAGTCCAGACACCCATGTGAGCGCTCAAGGTAGCATTGACTTATACAGAGCTGGAAGTGTTGTCAGTATTTTCATATCTCGGAGTAATAGAATTGAGCGACGATTAGCTGAATCGATATTGAGTTAAATCAAGTTCAGCATTGTAGTTGTAGTTCAGAATTAAGAAACTCTTAAGATATGATAAATTAGTTGATTGATTATTCTTTCTATCTAATAGAATTAACTCTCAAATGGGTCGGATCTATCCCCTAACTAATTATACTTGGCATACATGTAATTACGGCTCTTGGTCTCTGAATATCTGTTCCTTCAATCACAATCCCACACAAGAAACTTGTTTCTCAGGCGAATCATTCTCCAAAGGAGACAGATATGAAATTAATCAACCAAAGAAAGCTCGATGATTGTCGTCGAAAGGAATGGATAGGCCAAGCAATGAGCGGCCAGCAACAGTTTAAGAAGAAGCATCTTGGATCCAGGCCACACCGCCAGTGAGACCCTCGTAGATACGTCCATTGGGACCAAGCTGGATGGCAGAGAGACCGGTGTTGTAGACACCGCCATTTCCAACGTGTGCGCGCCAGACCTCCTCACCAGTTCGCCAGTCGTAGGCCACGAAGTACCACGCATAGAGACCCTGGTTGGCGAGATCCTCATCCTGGGTGTAGGTGTAGAAGAGGCCGTTTCCGGTGGACAAGGTAGTCATGGTGGCTCGGACATCCAGGTTCCAAGCAAAGCTGCACTCACCATCATCGGTGATGTCGACTCGAGTGACACCAGGAGTCATGATGGTCATGTTGTTCTGCGAGCCGTTGATGTCTTCCTGACCTCCAAAAGTCCAAGACGAGTTGTAGCAGTTGGGAATACTGGCCGAGTAGGTGGTGCCGTCAAAGTAGGTCGTCAGACTGGCCTCGTTGGCGCCGGATCCGGGGGGGAAGATGGGGTACGAGCAGGCAAGGGGGGCCTTGGCACCGTCATCGAGGGCTCCGGCCTGTCTGTAGACGAGGACGTGAAGCTGAACGTCGGCATTGTCGGTGATGGCAACGTACTTCTGGCCGATAAGACTGACAGACGAACCGGATCCTCGGGACAGACCACCAGGCTTGATGCCGCTACCAGCATCGTATGTCTCGTTGTACACAATCTTGACTCCATCGGTGCCGACCTGGAAGGCGTAGAAGTTTCCGGTTGCGTTTGCATGGTCGGCGGTTCCAGCTGGGCCAGTGACGACGTACAGGGTGCCATCGTTCAAAGCCACACCGTTCTCAATGAGCGAGTTCTCTAGAGCAACAGTGTGCATAGTACCGTTGGTATCAATGTAGCCAACACCAGATGTAGGAACGCCAGGGAGGCCCAGGAGAGGCACAGCCGTCGAGGTGAACCAGATGTTCCCGTTGCCATCGGCGCCGGTGGTGGCGAGGATGTTTCCTTCGGCCAGAGTGTTTGAGACGTCGTACTCTGCAATCTGCTCAAATGACACTGTTCCGTCGGAAGCCGCAGTTGCCTGTACCTGGACGATGACACCTTGCGAGGTGGGGATGGTGGCAAGCCCGTCCACAATTTGCCAGTAGTTGGAGACGGCAGTGCGGTTTGTCGCAGACCACTGAACGATGGGCTCGAGTGTGTCGGGGTTCAGTGCAGCGAGGCAGAATTCCGTAGAGCTTCCGCCACAGCTGAGCGAGGCAAGCACGAAGGAGTCGGCCGTAGCGTCCTCCCAGAACATGTAGGCGACTAGATCGGTGTTGCCATGAACCTCGGGATTGTTTCCGAGAGGGCCGGACCAGTCGTCGGTGCGCGAGTTGCCGCCATCCTCGTGAGCTCCGCGGGCATTGGGGGTGAAGATTGGCTTGGCCGCAAGGGGCTGGCTGGTAGCCGTGGAACCAATGAAAGCAGGCGCGCTGAAGTTCTGAGAATCAGCCACTGGCGGGCTTGAGACATCACGAGCAATGGGGTGGGGATGGTGGGATGTAAACGGTTTCGCAGACTGCACAAGTTAGTTAGTTGGCGAAACTAGCGAGAGAGAAACAGGGCATGTGTAGTTACCACTTCTTTGGCTGCTATGAAAGCAGTCAAGAAAGAGACGAAAGAGTGAACGGTCCTCATGGTTGATGTTGCCTGGATCACTTATAACTAGTGAACGAGCGAATGAGCGGTTGAGCGAGTGAATGAGCGAATGAGCTATTGAGCGAGCGAATGAGCGAATGAGCAATCGAGTGAGTGAATGAGTTGAAACTGTTGTTCGAATGATTGTAAAATATCGAGGCTCTCATGCTCATATTTATCCTTCGTTGACGCTGCCGATTCTCCTTTTTTTTTCTTGCGGTCAGCATCCATCCGGCTCTTCGCCAAGGGTTCGCTTGACACTGACCATGATGGGAAAAATCAATAAATCGCAATTAACTTTTTTTGTGTTGGTTAAAGCGGTGATGTTGGGTTGAACCCCGTCCTGAGCGTATAGAGCGAGGTTGCTCACGATGGCCAAAAGGCGGTGCGCTTGTCAAAGCGTCCGTGTTCTCGCGCCCGTGCTTTGATTGACGGCCGGCCATACTTTCACAGCCTTAATCTCGCCGTCGCATTCGTCGTCGGAATAAAAAGGGACGGTGCGGCCGTCAATGGCCCCGTCCGGTGCGACCGGCGCCAACCGAATTTCGCAGCACAGCCCGTGGGCTCCATAGCGCTTGATTCGCTTTCGTCGTCGCCGTCGCATCTACAAATACTCCACCCCCGCGCCCCCCGTCCCGTTCCCAGCAGGTTAGTGCTTAGATGCCCTCCAGTTACACCCAACAAGCATGCCTCCCAGGCGCCTCGGTTTCAAAAAGTCCCGGAATGGCTGCGTCCGCTGCAAAGCTCGCCGCGTTAAGGTACGGCCCGCCCCTGTACGCCATGCTCGCCGCGCTGTAGCATTAATCCATCCCCATCATCATCTAGTGTGACGAGCAGCAGCCGTGCAAGAATTGTATCCGCCATGGGGCCCCGTGTAGCTTAGTGAAGCCGTCTCCTCTGGCCGAGACCCTGTCTCAAGCCTCGTCGTGCTCCCCTCCGGCTGACAGCGGCAATCTCACAAGCGCTAGCATTGTTTCCGATGATGCACAATCCGCCATCTCGACTACGACCCCCCAGTCGGATAACATGAAAGCAACAGCCGACCAAGCCTTGAGGGACCTGGAAGATAGTGTAGGCAAAATGCGCTATGTGGTTAGCAATATCCCAGCCGGTCAAGGACCCGGAAACGTCTTCTCCAGCGCGGCACCAACCAGCGCAACTGATGAGTCAGGTTGGATGCGAGATCTTCAGCTACTTCACCATTACTCGACGAACGTGTACAAAACACTCGCGTGGGGCCCAGAAACACTCCCTGTCTGGAAAGAGACGGTCCCACAGCTCGCCTTCTCCCGTGTAAGTCAGTGGCGCAATTTAGTCTGCAAGCCTGTCATCTCTCCACTATGCTCATTCAATCCTTTACAGTCGTACCTGATGCATGCCTTGCTCGCCCTCTCCGCACTACACATGGGGCACGAGAATCCTAACCAGAAAAAGGCTCACGTGCTAATATCCATCGAACATCAAAACACCGCTCTAAAGTTGTTCACGGCCCACATCGGGGATGTTGAGTCTGACAACTGTCATGTGCCCGTCTTGTTTTCGGCTTTTACCTTCCTTTCTGGCATGTGCACCTTTGGCGGTCAAGACTCTAATAGTATCAATCTATCCGACATCGCTCAATGCTTCTTACTAGTGCAAGGTAGGACAATGCACCATACAATTAATTTAATAGGTGCAGCGGAACTTGTGCTAATTCTGCAGGTGTCGGAACTTTTCTCGGTAACCCGTCCATGTGGGCAGCCGTCCAAGTTAGCCCAATTGGGCCCTTAATCTCGCGGCCGGCGCCATCGGCTCAACCAACCGGTGCCTTTGACGCACGTTTGAAGGAATTAGCCGACCTTGTGCCCGTCATGCGTCTACCCGACTCTATGCTCCTGGCCAACGAAATTGTGGTGCGAACACAGTGCTTCTCTGCCATCAGCAAGCTCCAGGCTACGTATGCCATCATGTACAACGGCGACGAAAAAGAGGCACGTATTTGGAATTGGCCAATTACTATATCAGGAGACTTTGTAGAGCTCGTGAGGAAGGGGGAGCCGATGGCACTGGTGATACTGGCACACTACGCCGCAATTGTGGCTTGCTATGAGAAACACTGCTGGTATCTGCGTGGATGGAGCGCGAATGTATGCAGCGTTGTGGAAGAGGCATTGGTCGAAGATTATTGGTTGTCCTTGATTGAGTGGCCGGTTGAGTGCGTGCGTAGTGGAATCAACGTCAAAGAGTTGTAGCAGTATTACGGAGCAATTATTAATTTTAGAATAAATATTACGGCTTATCTTTTAAATGCTAAATGACCAGAAATAATGTTCACGACTGCACGGGTGGTGTTTTTTTCATGCAGCAGGAATGCAATTACATATAGTACGAAAGTGTATGTATGTTAGAACTCAATGTGACTTCAGATATAATTCTGTTTCTCGCAACGCAATGATTTTTTTTTGGGCTTGATTTGTCATGACAGGGGCTGGAGGTTTCCGCTAACCCGGCAAGGAATGAAAAGTTCGAGGGCATTCCCCCGAGCCCACGCGACATGAATACGATCCCTTTTCAGTATTGGAAAGTTGGCACTAGGATAGGAAAGCTTCGTCCTGGTGGATTTTCACAAGATACTTTTGCCTAACATGTTCTTCCTGGTTTTTTCTTTCCTGTTCGGAATCCAGCATCTCGTCAGATTGGAAGTGAGACCAGCCGGCCATTGCGATGGGCATGATCTGCAATGATCGTCGCTGCCGTCCACTGACTCTCGTCGCCGACATCCCCGACTCTGTGGCGGCTATGCGGATCATCTCTTCGGTTGCCCTACCACCACGTGTCTTTTACCGGATCTAGTTTGGGTTCAGTCTGTCTTTGGCATTGATCTGGTCCTCATGGGTACTGGGAGGGGCTGGAAAAAAGCTTAATTGTAATGAGCTCGGCTTCGTTATCCGCAGAGAAGCATCTAGTTTACCCGCCTTGCCGAAATACTAATCAAGCGCGCCCGCATCTCTGCTCAAGGCCCATTCCGCCAAGACGTGCGGCTTCTCCTGAACTTCGTCCCTGCACATCCTCACCCATCTCCAAAAATCGACCGTCTCATCAAAGCACGACAACCACGTGTCAATCCAGTCGTCATCGGCGATGGACCACTCCTCCAGCTGCTGCTCTGAGCACTCTTGCAGAAACCGCACCACCTTTTCATGACCAAGCTTCATGATGGAAACCTCGGCGTATCCGACTTCTCCCTGGTGCTCCACTGTCACGGCATCCGCCAATATCCTCTTCCACTCGCTTCGCTTCTTCTTGGATTCATGATGCACCACATGTCGCAGCCTGTTGAACCCAAACACCAGCATATGCTCCTGCGCCTCCAGTTCGCGGTCCATGAGCCAGGTGATCCATTTCAGCAACGCCTTCCCCAACTCCTCCCGACCATGCGTCTCCGAAAAGCACTTGTTGCAGCGCAAGCTGTTGACGTAGCCCTGGGTCACGAGCTTCCCATCCCACGTGTCGGTTTCCTCCCTACCAATACCCAACCGCCAGCCTCGGTGCGTCCCGCAGACCCTAAACGCGCGCATCTCTTGCCAGCATGAGCACTGAGAACATCGTATCATCCTCAACGCCCAATTCTCGCCGCGGGCCTGGCTCCGGTAGACACGTGTCAAGGGCGGATCAAATGCCGGTCGTTTGGCCTGCAAGACACTCGAAATGTTGGGGAAATATCGATCCAGAGCGCACCCAAAATTCATCAGCCGGCTCGAGACCAACGGGGTGCGAGCAGTACCACCCACCGAGGCTCGTTCCCATCGCTGGAATCGAGGCTTCAGCTGACCACGACGAAATCTACATTCGTTGCATTTTCGGATCCTTCTATTGTAACCACAGCGGCGTCCTTCATATCCCAACACGTAGGCATCCAGTCTTTCCATCATCTGCGATGAAGACAAGCTCCCGGACGTAGAATGAATCAATTCCCTATACCACTCCGCTTCGTTGTTTGATAGGTGAGCTGGAATCCAGCCCGGCGGGCTGATGCGGGACCAGGTGATGGCCACTGAGTAGCATCGGCGCTGAGATCTTTCTTCGGGCTTGTATCTCCACTTGGAGTAAGCCTTCCAGTGTTTTCCCGAGAGTGAGGGCTCCCAGCTCGTGATTATATCAGCAGCCGGGGATCCCGGTATGGGCTTCCGATAGGCAAGTCCAAGAAGCGAGTGATTGTCGAAATTTTGGTGGGGTAAGAGGCGCAGGCAATCGGTGCAGGCCCACCGCATGGCCTTCCACGGCTCGCTGCCTTGGTCTGGCGTCAGCGTGTTGGTGCGAGAGTGATAGATTGGCGTGATGCCTCCATATTCGGGCTGAACTTCGAGCGCGAGCAGGCGCTCCGCGTGATGCTCTTTGCGGGGGTTGATGATGTGGCGAAAGTGAGAATTGGTTTGGCTGACCGAGATCAACGCAATTGGGTCCAGCAGGCGGATGATGGAGGTTTGCAACTCCAGAGGAAGCCTGTCGAAAGTCATGTTCTGTGCTATTTTGTGCCTACGGTTTTACCTTGTATTGAGCTTGAGCAGCGAGAAAATCGTTGCAGCTCTGAAATCAGCAGGTTGACGAAGGCGAGGCTGACCATGTAACCGCGGGGGCTGAGTAAGCGTGAAAGTGCATTGCCCAGGGCTGTCATTGGTGATGCTCCATTGGTGACTCCTCGTCGCGTGAATGCAAATGGACACGGTGGTCATCGTGATTCCTATCCCGTGCCACCCGTGTGTGATTATCTCTAGTTTGAATAAAGCAAAGGTTTCATACTTTTCAAGATATCTAATTGAGTATGCAGCTAAATTCTCCTTTGCACCGCAAGCATTTACGATTGATTGGTCAACACCGTAGCTTTGCGGTTTCCAAACCCAAAGCTTACTGTGCAATGCTCCCCCTTTGAGAAATAAGACCCTTTTAAATATGTTTATGAACAATTAATATGACGAAAAAAGAGGCAACGCAACGTAGTGATCAATTATTTTAGAAGACGCTTGAAAAAAGAACCCTTGAAGTTGAATTAATGAAGTGGTACAGGGTAAGAGCGCCAAAATGTAAAGACACGGACGCAGCCTTGCAAATGTAAAGCAAGCCGCTATTACTAATTTGCAATAATTTAACCTCTTATTGGTCTTGTCCCTGTTTGAATTATATCCGTTTTATGGACTAAATTATACCGGACAAAATGAAGAGTAGCAAATAAATTGTGTCTTAGTGTCGGATTTCAAATGACGTCATAGGTTTTTTTAATGAAATTAAATATGCCAAGACGAGCTTAAATTATGTCAAACCAGTATAATGATACTTCCTTTAGGTTAGATCAATCTGGCTAATTTTAGTTGAGTTGCAATATCGCGAATCTCGCAAAATTTGCGACGAACCCAACACTAGATGTGGCTGAGATGTGCTAGCTGACCTATCCCAGTAGATAAGCAATCTCATCCATAGAGCACAACTGCACATGCATACATCAAAAGTCAACTGAGGTTGTAGAACTCAGGACTGCATTTTTGCGCAAAAATGTTTGGTATATTATTTATGGCGTCTCCGGGTATTTAGCAACCTGTATAGGTTGGTAATATCACCATGTTTCAGGCCACACCACTGCCTCTTCGCTGCCACCGTGGTACGCCATGTAAACGAGCATGGATCATGACAGGGTTGCCAGGGCTGAAAAGGAAATTATGCCCCACTTCGATGACGGTATGGGACAATGGCTACGCGTAATTCCTCGGCAACGAGTCGTCCAAAACGTGTCAAAGGAATGGCAAGCCTTGCACTGATTAGGTTGTTCTAATATATGCATAAAGTTTTTGCCCGAGGAGGCCTGCATGGGCCACTTCCCGAAATGCACGATACAGAAATCAAAGGAGGGAAAATAGTCAAAAATTAAAAATTGAGAGTAGATGAAAAATCAATCCGACGTGAAAGAAGGCACCCTGATAGATGTAAGCGGTTCCTTTCGATTTTATTTTTATAGTTGCGTATCGTAGCAATCGTAAGGTTTGCTTTTGTGTTCCGCATTCAATCAGTACATCACCATGGGGATCCAGTTTATCGTATAATCTCGCGAAATCCTGCCTCGAAGTGGAGGCCAAAACGTCCCCCCATAAATGTATAGGGAACCAACCGAATTGTAGCTAGAAGCCAAAATGCGGGGGAAAAGCAAACCATTTGCTCCACTCCATGGTCGGATTTCGCGAGATTATACGGTACAACCTCAACAGCCGGGTTCTTGGCAAGGACAAAAGTTTTGACATTGATAGGACCTTGGCCCAACTACGTCAGCGTCATTGCCCGAGTGATATGACCTGAGCTTTGGTGGTATTGACAGGTAAGATTCCGGCCCTTCCGTCGCAGTGTAAGCTGGTTCGTGTGATAGGTACGGTTGTATCCGGTCAGTGGTAGAAAGAAGTATAGTACTGGTACTTCCCATACATTAGGCTTGTCAACTACGTTGACCCATGGGTATATGTCAGCGGCGAAAATTTGCCTGTTCTGTTTGTGTGTGGATCGCTCCATGGCCCTGAAATCATCGCGACCGTGTCCGCATCCGAAATGTCCTGATTTTTCCTGGTTCGAGTCTTCAATGTGAGTCCGACACACCTCGTTGTGAGTTTCAGTGAATGCATGATCCTGGTGAGTGTTGTGGGTCGAATCATGCTTCAAGGTGGAGCGCGGACTCGTCGCAGAGACCGGTTGACGAATCGGAAGAGAGGCACCCGACTAAATTGATGAATCGGTCGAATACAAACCCGATAGTGTAACTTGACAACGCCTAATAAGTGGTCTTGCACGGATTAATCGACCTGGAAACTATGATGCCGATGATCATTTCCGGAAGGCAATGTCACGGAAGCCTCTAGGATCGTCATGGAAGGCTCGGTTGATTGGCATGATTCTCCGTCAGGGAGCAAGTTACATCAACGGTTCCTATTTTTTTTTTTACGAATGACCAATAATGTTCAAAGAAAAAGCTATGATAGAGTCTATATTGCCCAGGCATTCCTGCAAATACAAGTAGATGAGCGACCGCAATTCAACGAGACGTATCAAACTGCCTTTCGTTCTCTTCCGAGTCACGTTTCAATCTACACTCATTACAAGCTATTCAGAAAAGATGGCTCCCTCGACCCAACTGGCCCTTGCCCTCATGTCCGTGGGCGTCAACCTCGCCCTTGGTGCTAACTCGTCCACCTCGGCCATTCCAGAGCCCATCTCTGTAGACATGGGTGAGATGACGGGGGTGATCGGTGCCATGCATCGTCCTGCTCCTGGTGGTGATGCTGACAAGGCCTCCATCGCCATCATGGTCATGCATGCCGAACAAGACTACCTGACATTTTATCCTTGTACTGAGCTGCCAAAGCGCGGATACTCCGTCTTGTGCGCCAACAACGCGGCCAGCAAGTCTGGTTACATGACGGATCTCAACTTTGAAGATATGATGCTCGACGCCAGCTACGCAGTACAGTACCTACGGAACCAGACAGATATCAAAAAGGTCATTCTCTTCGGCCACAGCGGTGGTGGTGCCATGCTGGCCCAGTATCAAAATATTGCCGAGAACGGCCTGTCAGCTTGCAATGGCTCTGAAAAGATTTATCCCTGTTCTGACGCCTTGGCCAACCTACCTCCGGCAGATGGTGTTATTCTAAACGATGCAAACTTCGGCCTTGCCTCCATGATGGTCATGTCACTCAACCCAGCCATCCAGGATGAGACAAGGGGTAGCGAGATCGACCAATCTCTCAACTTGTATAACACCTCGAACGGATGGAATAGCACCGGGGCTTCCGAGTACAGCGAAGAATTTGCTGCGCGATTCGCTGCTGGTGTGACTGCGCGCAATGCGCGCCTCATCAGCCATGCGCAGGATCGTCTTGCTGCCATCAACAACGGCACGGCCCTGTTCGCTGACGACGAGCCCTATTATATCCCAGATGCCATCTACACAGGAAACAACAACAAGTTCTTCTCCCAGGTAAGTGCAAGAACTGTTTTTTGTTCAAGCTCAAGCACTGAATACTAACGATATTTCCAACAGGACCTTCGTTATCTGAAGCACACTACGCAAGCTTGGAAGCTTCTTCACGGAAATGGAAGCTATAGTACCCAGATTGTGCCTTCGGTCCGAACAGCTTCGACGATCCCCTCCATCGCGACCCAGTACCTGAATGGCGCTCTGAAGACCACAATCAAACGATTCCTCTCTACAATGGCCATCACTACCACCGAGGACTTTGCATACCACGCCGATGGCGTCACCGGCTTGGTCTGGAACTCATCTCAGATGGTCCCCATCAGCTCCGTCCAGGGAATCCATGTGCCCCTCCTGACCATGGGCAACACCGGCCACTACGAGTTCATCAACATCGAAAAGACGCACTTGGCTGCCGTCAGCAACGATACCGATATTGCTTTTGTCGAGGGAGCCGCGCACACTATTGACCCTTGCACCGAATGCGAGTCGTACGCCGGCGAGTTTGGAGATACGGTTGCCACCACCTTCAACTATGTTGATACCTGGCTGAGCAAGCTCGGTCGATTTATTTAGATGCGACCAAACTAGTCGCTGTATACTATTGCATCTTCATTTCTCATCTAATCTCTAATGTAGATAACTTGAATCTTGGCAGCGAATGGAATAGAAAAAAAAATTGAATTCGAATTCTGCCCTTGACCCTCTTTGGTGTGATATCGGGAAAATAATATTCCGAAAGGCTTTCAGTCGCGTGAGCAAGCGAAAGTGGGGTATTCCGCAAGGCAGAGGCGCATCTCAGTCTCTCTCCAGCTGCTGTGAGGCCCTCTGTGGATAACCTAAAGTGATTGGGGGCATTGCAGATTGCTTCACTTTGATTGGCTATGAATGCTGTGGCGCCTATGCCTTTGACATAGCAGCAGCCAAAGGGATCGGCATTTTGGCAGTCATCGACCGGGTTAGCCTCTGTGTGGCTACCCAGTTCTGCCCAATTCAAGCATTGCTCAGCCTGATTGTCTCGGCATATGTTGGAGCTGAATATTTCATAAGTATTCGTTTTCATCCTCCGGCCAGGTGCTTATCTCTGCTTTCGAGTTTTCCCGGTCAAAACCTTCATGGTAGTGGGCCCGAACCCATCCCGGCAAATCAGAGCCTCCACTTCACTCTGGCGAGATGACAAAGGGAAGCTGCCTGAGCGACAAGGATCATGCTGGGACAAGCTTACCCCTCCGTCACAAGCGGTGCGAGACGCCCCTTCCGGGACAGAAAAAGGCATTTTCATACAACGACTATACTATCGCTTGGATATGCGCACAGCAACAAGACCTGGTAGTGGCGGCTGCCTTGTTCGATTCCAGGCATGAAAAGCTACCATGGGTTACCGCCGATGGTATCCTATATGAGCTAGGAAACATCCAAGGTCACAATATCGTAATCCTATGCTTTGCATGCCATGAAGCGACTGATGCAGCTAATGTATTGGCTGGTATGGGGCGAACTTTCACGTCGATCGAATTGGCGTTGATGGTGGGTATCGGAGGTGGGGCTCCCAGCCACAAAGCGGATGTGCGTTTGGGAGACGTTGTGGTTGGAACTCGAGTGATGCCATATCATTTTGACAAAGTTCTTGAGTATGAGAAAACTGACAGGAGAGCGGTTGCCGCGT
Organism: Calonectria pseudoreteaudii; assembly: GCA_001879505.1. Lineage (NCBI taxonomy): Eukaryota > Fungi > Ascomycota > Sordariomycetes > Hypocreales > Nectriaceae > Calonectria > Calonectria pseudoreteaudii. The sequence continues at coordinate 82,547 of KV875272.1, forward strand.
TGCCTGCGCGAAAAATCCTTCGGGCAGTGTCGACCCTACGAGCCAAACATGAACTGAAGCTGAGTGGTATCCCGGACATTTTGCGCTACGTTACGACGGAATACCCAGACTACAGTCGTCCGAACGCACCAGATCGCCTCTTTCGGGCGGAATCCGACCATGACCCTGAAATAATCGATTGTGAGGGGTGTGATCCATCAATGATTATGCGGCGAAACACTTCAAGTACGGACGGCCCGATGATACATTACGGCGGGATTGCCTCTGGAAACCATGTGATGAACGACAGTATTGTTAGAGACGAGGTCGCCCAAAGTCTGGATACCATATGCTTTGAAACAGAGGCTGCGGGGCTGATAGGTGTGCTCGATTGTCTTCACATTCGAGGCATTTGTGAGTATTCGGATGCTCACGAAACTAAGGAATGGCAGAAGTATGCGGCTGCAACGGCAGCGGCATACGCAAGAGACCTGCTAGAGGTTTTACCTGTTGTTGAAGAATTGAAGAAGTTTACAAATGTAAACCCTGGTAAGCCAAATCAAGCTCATCAAAATTATCAACGGGAAACTTGCGCCAAATCATTAAGCCAGAGGTCGCCCATCTCGCAAACCCGGATCCGGGGATTGTTGGATTCTCTCAAGTTCCAGCAAGTAGATGCACGCCGAAATAATATCAAGGCTCCGCACGCCAACACATGTCATTGGCTCTTGGAGCTGTCCGAGTACCGTTCATGGCTCGACTATGAAAAAGCAGAGCAGCATAATTGCTTGTTGTGGATTCAAGGCAAGCCGGGTGCTGGAAAATCCACAATTATGAAGTTTATATATTCCACCATGAAGAAGAAGAATTACCCAGAAGGCATCACTGCGGCATTTTTCTTTCATGCGCGAGGCAAATTGATCGAAAAGTCTGTTTATGGAATGTATCGATCCATTCTATTGCAGCTTCTTGAGGGGTTTCCTGACCTTCAAACAGTGTTTGATGGGCCTGAGATTATTTCGCACAACCAAAACAATAGCCTATCCCTGGAAATCCTGAAGCACCTATTGAAGAATGCCATCTTAGCTCTTGGCCCGCGATCATTTACTTGTTTCATTGATGCGCTCGATGAATGCGATGAACAATATGCTATGGATATGATTCAGTACTTCGAGGAGGTGACGGACATTTGCACAAAGAATGGGGTTAAGTTTCGAGTATGTTTATCTAGCCGTCATTACCCTCACATCAAGATACGGCTTGGAGTTCGCCTCATTTTGGAGGACCAGCAAGGTCACATGAATGATTTGAACAGCTACATTGCGGATCACCTACGACTTGCTGATAGTGGATTTATTGAAGAGCTACAGAAGAAAATTGTCGAAAAGTCTGCTGGGGCTTTTCTGTGGGTTGTTTTGGTTACTGAGATGCTCAATCGGGAGATTCATAAGGACCGTCTAGCTCTCTGCAGCAGAGTTCAGGAACTCCCAAGCAGCCCGCGGAAGCTCTTCAACTACATATTAACACGCGATGATGGAAAGAAGGATCTTCTTCTTCTTTGCTTCCTTTGGATACTCTATGCAAAAAAGCCCCTAACACCCAAGGAATTCTATCACGCCGTTTGGGCAGGCTCTCGTCTCAAAGATATGGGCGATCACGATATCCCGCGTATGACGGGGCCTGATGATGTCGAGTCCTTTGCCAGCTTTGTTACTACTTCGTCAAACGGGCTTGCTGAGGTCACAGACACCTGGTCCCCGACTGTGCAGTTCATTCATGAGTCGATTCCAGAATTTCTCATCAGAGATGGTGGACTGTATGAGTTGGGGACTGATACAGAATTGGATTGGGAAAGCTTGGGCCATGAGAAGCTCAAGCAGTGCTGCAGTTTATATATGAACTCTCCATTGGTTCGGGAGTCCGTGAAGAATTTGACGTCAGGAAGCCCGTCCCCAAGCTCATCCAACGCTCTCTCGAGGAAATACCCTTTTCTGAGATACGCCACCCGACAGGTTCTGTACCATGCCGATTGCGCTGCGAGTGGGGTTGACCAGGATGAGTTCTTGTCTCAGTTTGCGGTTGCAGATTGGATTGATGCTGTTAGCCTCATTGACAAACATCCAGCTCGTGCATATAGCCCAACTGCTAGTCTCCTGTACATTCTGGCAGAAATGGGGCTTCCTGCACTTCTAAGGACCAAACTCAAGCATAACCCAGATATTAACATACTGGGAGAGAGATATAGCCACCCCCTGTTCGCTGCATTGGCTAATGGCCATAAGGAAGCCGTGGCTGCTCTTCTGGACTTGCCTACCACCATCTACAATGGAATCGACCTAATGGAGGATTTTAAGCACAGTAAAGACCCCAAAGCCTACCAGGGCCAGACGCCTCTATCTTGGGCCGTCCGGGGCAGTAGACGGGAATTTGCCACTTTGCTTCTTCTCAAAAGCACCCATCTAGACGGGGTGGTGGATGGAGATGGGCACACGCCTCTCACCTGGGCAATAGCAAATCGCCAAAAGGATATGGCTATACTTCTCATTCAGCACGGCGCAAATATTGATGCCTGTAACTCAGAGCAAATGACACCGCTCATGCTGGCTTTACAATACGATGACATAGCCGTAGCAAAACATCTAATTGAGAGGGGCGCAGATGTCAACGCCGTCAGCTGCGCTCTTCCTATTACACCACTTCTCTACGCCCTTGAAAAGAAGCTTCAGTCGACTGCGGTGCTCCTAATTGAGAAAGGTGCCAACATCAAGGCTTGTTTGGATAATAGAAATGCTCTCATGATAGCTTTGAAAAGTGGGTTACAGGTGGCAGCGAATCTATTTATCGATAACGGGGCAGAAGTAAACATCCGTGGCTCAGATGGCTCGACAGCTCTTCATCTAGCTGCTCGAGAAAATAATCAAGAAATGGTGAAACGTCTGATTGAGAAGGGTGCAGATGTCAATTCTCGCGATGAGCGTGGCTCAACGCCACTTCATTTAGCTTCGGAAGAAAGTTTTGAGGTTGTCGTGCGGCTACTTATTGATAACGGAGCAGATGTCAACGCTCGAGATGCGCATGGGTCCACGCCGCTTCACCTGGCCTCTTTGTCAAAGCTCTTAATGAATGAGAGACCGGGTTCTAATTTCCGCGACAAACAAGGATTGATGCCACCATACATGACCCTGAGAGCATCCTGGGAAGCAGCGCCAAGGCTTTTGATCGAGAATGGGGCAGATGTGAATGCCCGCGATGAAGAAGGCTCTATGCCACTCCATCTGGCTCTAAAGGCATCCTGCAAGATAGCAGCAAGGCTCCTGATTAAGAATGGGGCAGATGTCAATGCCCCTACTAAAGATGGCTTCATGCCCCTTCACATCGCCCTCAGGGAATCCTGTGACACAATAGCGAGGCTGTTAATTGAGAACGGGGCAAATGTTAATACGCGTGATGAAGAAGGCTCCATGCCTCTCCACATAGCTTTATACAAGTCTTATACAGCTGTAGCAAGGCTTCTGATCTATCAGAGGGTGGATATTGGCTGCCTCGACAAACATGGATCAACATGCCTTCATCTAGCCCTTGAGAATTGGGATGAGGGCACGGCTACTCTTCTCATTGACAATGGAGCAAACGTTAACGTTTACAATGCAGAAGGCATCACACCTCTTCACATGGCGTTGGAAAGAGGTTACGAGGCGTTATCCATGCATCTCATTCATAAAAAAGCAGATATCAACGCTTACGACAAGGATAGATGGACACCCCTTCATTTAGCCTTGATAAGAGGCTGGGAAGCGGTATCAAGATTGCTGATTGACAAGGGGGCAGATGTCAATTCTTGCACAGCGGCTGGATTAACCCCCCTCCACCTGGTTTCCAACTGTGAGGCAATGGCAAAGGTGTTAATCGACAAGGGGGCAAACATCAACGCCTTTGACAAGGAACACCGAACACCTCTTTACATCGCGCTAGATTGCAAGGAAATGGTAAGGATTCTTTTCCGAAAGGGCGGCCCCGTTAGCATCCTTGACATATACAACCAAACGAATGTTTATTTGGCATTGAGAAAGAGTTCCAAGGCAGTAGCGGCGCTTCTTTATGGGCTTGGAGCACAGAACGGGTCATTTGCGTGCATAGGAATATAACTGTGTTTATTTATTGCTCTCAAGGGTGTTTTCAATGCCAGAACTCAATAAACGCGATTCTATGGGCCGATATTCCTAACTGGCTTTTTTTTTTGTTGGCTTATCGTGGGCTATGCAAATGTGTTAAGCTGTAGTTGTTCCTCTGGCCATTTTCATCGATCTTATTCTCTTGGCTCGACGGACACGAGGATTGTGAGATGAACAATCTTCCAACACCGTACAGTTGCAACTTTGTACCTGCATCTTTTGATATAGCTGATCATACAACTGCAAAAAGTATACAAGCGGCTATGGCTTTCTGCCACGCACCACAACACTGTGATCTGTTAGTTTGCATGACAGATGAGGAAGATGGTGGGTACTCACAATGGCCAGTAGCCATGAAGCGTGGTGTCTGTGAGGTCCTTCTGCAGCATCTTGATAAAGCTGTTCACTTCGTCCTCGGTCCACCCCAGCCCCTTCTGAAACAGCCTCATTGTCATTCCTTCGACGCCTTGGAGGAGATTTTGCTGCTCCCACATGCCCAGCAGCTTCAATCGCTGGTCTTCAGCCCACGGCGACACCGGGAGTTTGAAAATGACTTCCTCAACGTCCACGAACCCGCGCTCCTCAAACCACTGCTTCCACCGGAACGGATCGTCCACCGGTGTGCCAAAAGTGGCGCAGGCGAGCTTGAAATTGTTCGACGTGGCCTGGAGGAAGCTGTCCTTTGGGACCGAACCATCATCACAACCCAAGACACCAGTGATGCATTGAAACTCCAACCAGCCGCCAGATTTCAGGTGTCTAAGACGTGTGAGATTAAGACTTGTGTCTATCTTCACATCACTTACAGGTAGGATTGATCAATCAATCGGGGAAAATCGCGTACTGCACAGATCAGATCACGAGAAAAGACAAAGTCGGCACTATTTTCCTTGAATGTCCACTCCGCCTCGATGTCGTCAAGCTCAAAGAAACAATTTGGAGGAGCCCTAAAGAGTTCGTTATAAGTCGCCATCCCGATCCGTGCGGCTTAAATGCTCACCATCCTGGTTGTGTCGGGGCAATGTCCACGCCCATAACCTTTGCAGGTCAGTCTCACGCACAAGTCGGAACAAAATTTGGGCTTCAAAATACCTCAGTTTCTGGGAACCTGTCTGCCACTTCCACTGCCCAGATCCCTGTACGACGTCAACTTGGGTTTGGCAATACTGCAAAGAGAAATCAACCTGTGCCGCATCCCAGGTCCAGAATTCGTTCCGGGTCGTCCGGAATCGGAGACAAATAGAGCTTCTTTTCTAGCAATGCATAGTACTTTAAATGACACAGGTCCATTCTGTTTAGTTCCTGCTCGTCCATGGGGAAGCCATATTCTGCATGTCGCGTGGTCAGATTTGCGCGGAGGTAAATTGCTCGAAAATCACTTACCTTCCTTGCCATACACAGCGTAGGTGCGCTGCCCTTCTCCAATTCTCCCGTTCATGATGGAGCGCGGAATTGACATGAGGGATGAATACTCACTCCCCGTGTTGTAGGCCTAGAGCAATTAATGACAGGCAAGACATGCGTGGCGATCCGCGCCAATGCCTACCTCCTCATCGACATCCTGATTGTCCACAGGCTAAAATAGCGCCCGTTCATTAGCTTTCGGTCATGGCGTAAGGCTGGCTGGCTGCTGCGCCGAGCTCCGTCTACTCACGTCGTCGGGCTGAAAAGCGCCTTCTTGGTGCGCCATGTATCACAGCGGAAGCTTCCTCACTCGAGTGCTGAAGGAGTAGAAAGGGGCACTTTGTTTGCCTACCCCATCGCCCCGAATTTCTTTTTCGCAAATGAACCAGTCGCGTGAAGTGGAGATGGGTGCCAACCCATCTGGGGAATGGCGCCGGGTACCCGGTCCCTTCCCCCGGTTCGATTGAGCGCAGAGCACCCACGCGTTTGGTTGTCAGCGGAGTGGAACCACGCAATGACCTGATGCTGGTCGGTCGAGGGTCACGATACAGGGTCTGTCACTTGCTCGAGATGTGCCGGAGTCTCTTTGTGGGCTGTCAACTGTATGTAGGGACTCGAAATTACTGAAACATCTCACCGGTGGAAGCAATTACCAATTACATTTCATTTTCCTAGTCCAGGTACGAATTCTGCTGGAAGAATCGGTTGTTCGGGCTTTCACCGGGGCTTCTTCATGGCCTGCAACTTGCAGCCTGCAGGGGGGAAGTATGAAATGAATACGCCAAGCCTGAGTTATGCTTCGATGTTCGAATAAAAGCTAGATCTAGGGGAACGTTAAATGCTCTGTATTGTCGAGGATACCTCCCAATGAATCAAATTTTAGCCTTAGACTTTCGCAAAGCCTCGCTAACAGGGCCATAGACGGCTTCAGATCGAATCAGTCCGTACACACCCATTTTGGCTTTTGGGGCCCACTTCTCCGCCAATTCCAGTGCCTTGGCATCTAGATCGTTCGGCTTTGCAATTGCATCAACCAGCTTGTCCTCATGGGCTTCCTTCCCGGTGAATCGATGAGCTTCAAGCAACATTTTCCTCCTCAAACCAGGTTTGAGCTTTAGATAACACATCAAACCTACCCCGTCGAAGTGAACGCCGACATCGACATGTGGCATGCCGATGTAACCTCTGTCACTATTCATGACGCGGTAGTCGTGGCAAAGGGCCAGGACGCTGCCGGCTCCGAATGCATGGCCTGTGATCTCGGCGACAGTCGGAAAAGGAAAATCCAAAAGGGTATCAAGAATCTATGCACTCGATATGAAATGATCAGTCTTGGTGTAGACATGTTAGGCATTCGCGCAACTAACAGGGAATAGGTCACTCGGAGCGACATCGGAACTGTCACCAGGCTTCACATGCTCCGTGCCCTATGAACAAACTGTCTCAGTATTTTGGCATCTGGGAGATAGTCCCATGGGCGATGGGCGAACTTACCGTGCACCAGTACTTTGCGCATCCCCCGTCACCAATGGGGAGGCCTGCTGCGCTACTCGTAATTACGGCCCCCTCGCTGCCCTTTCCTAGCTGAGACTTGATCCAGTCGAAAGCGGCTATGAGCTCTTGAATGTACTCCTTGGTTAATTTATTCTCTGGGAGCCTGTGCATGGTGATTTTGTAAATAGTGTTGTTGCGTCCATACCGGGTTATGGTAAGCCGTTCTGAGTTTAGCGGACAGGTGAAACCAGAGGTCGGCATATTGGCTATGCTTTGAGAAACCTAAGGAAGGTACGAGTGTAGTAGATCAGAGGCCTTTGATAGATGGCTGCAGTGAAAGCTGTGGAATAATTGAAGATTGAAGCGGGGGGTTGAAGACAAGCACACATCTGACATGACTCGGCACCAGACATGACTCGGCACCTGGGATGATTCGGCGCCGCGTCAATTCATCCTCCGACATATGCCTTACTGCTATGGTCTAGATCCGATAATGCAAGCGGTTGCTGTAAATGAGAGACTCCGTATATGTCTTGGTGGCTAGGCTAAGCCGATTGCAACCAACGCGAACGGAGCCTTGAGTTGCCCCGCAACAAGCCTCGCCAGTGGCTGATGTATTGGAACTGAGCGCGTCTCTGACAAATTACATTCGGTTGAAGAAACATGAGCTGTATAGGTTTTATATTTGTTATTTTCCAAGGCCGCTTAAGTAGAGCTACACGACGAAAAAGCAGGACTTTGACATAACATTCCATCTTCTAATACTTGATAACCCGGAAATCATCACAACTAGATCTCGTTCACACGCAGAGAGAATGGGGGAAATCTTTTACTGAATAGCCCAAGCACGCTTATCAATAAGCCAGAGAGGCTGCACTACATGAACAATCACTGTGTAGCATCCCTCAATGAGAACCCTTCGACTATTACACTAGTTCATACAAGATGTAGCACAAAACAACAAGAATTGTGAAAATCTCAAACCGAGGCACATAGAATTTTTTCCCTCGTCCTGGGGACTTTCCAATCCCCCTCATACCAGAAGCACAGCATAGCCCAAGCTTCTCAAACACGCCCCAATATCCCACGAGTCGCGATCACTCGACCATATAGTTTCCATTATTTTGATGGCTTCGCTCACGGTCCCGAATGTCTGCAACCTCTGCATAGAGCTTCTTATTGCATAAAGTGGCTGCCTCTCTTCGCTTAAGGCAACACATCCTGTGATGCAAAAAGGCCAGACCATACAGCGGAGCCAACAAGGCGAGGGTATCCTCTGCATGAGCTCAATGCATCGAGCGGTATTTTCGCGTATTCGAGGATCTGATAACTGCCATCCGCATGCTACAATAAGTAAATACGTGTGCGCGGCGTATGCCCAAGTGCGCGTCACGTCCCTGATTACTTGTTTCATTTCGGCACGAACATCACTGGTGCAATTCGGATGTTCTAAAAATGTCTCAAAGTCTCTTGAGCTTGGCTTCCCTCGTGATGCCGTCTGTTCATCGAGGCTCGAAATGCCGTTTTCAATACGACTTTCGATATCTGCTACACGAGATGCCATATCCGCTATTACTGATTCACTGCTGACTTGACAGTCTGACTTGGCAGCGGCCAAGGCGGCAATATCGGCAAGAATTAACAACACCCAGGACTGACAGCCCAGAATGTATTCAGTTCGTACACCCGAAGGTTTGCTTTTTCCTTTGATCTCAGAATGATACTTGGTCAACTTTGGGGGTCTGCCAAGAGATGTGCTGGCGATGATGTCGTTAATGAGGAGAGTGGTGGAGAAGAATTTAAATGCAGCTTGGTCTGCATTTGGTACACCGAGCGTAGACGCAGTTCCATCGCGATTCAGCTTGTACAAAATTGATTGGATCATGCTACCATCCTCTGGCTTACCATGCACCCGAAGGATCTGCTCAAACAAGTCTACGGCAGCCTCGAGGTGCATCGTCCAGTTTCCCGACCGAATGGCGACCTCGAAATTGAGATACTGAAGGATATTTGCCATCAACGATGTGCTATCCACAACAGAGCTACCCACGCCTTGCTGGGCAAGGGCGATGAGGTCACTTTGGACAGTCGACAGAGCCGATGTGACTTGGGTATGGAGCCCCTTCTGGGCGCTGGCAGCGCAGCCATCATGACCGGGACCTGGACGCACAGCGACGATGGAAAAGAAGTAGGATGATAAACTGGCGAGGCTGGAGAAGAAGGCGTTGTTTTTTGTAGCCAGGACCAATACCCAGCTGCGGCCTCCGTCCAGGATGGCCGGCTTATAGAAGGGGAAAAGACAGGGGAGGATGTACTCCATGTAGCTGGTGATGTGACCCATTTCCATCTCTGTGTGAAGGGCCATGGAGCTGGAGCCGGAGCCGGAGCCTTGCCCCCGGGCTTGGCATGAAGAGGAGGAGGGTGACGATATTGATGCATCGGCTTGAGATGGAGTGTCTGTGTCGGCATCTCGGTGTTGCAGGGGAGAAGTCACAAGAGGCATCGGCTTTGGCTGAAGAAACGGGACGTCTTCGGGGTTGTGGGAAAGATCCTTGACAATATTCTCCATGCGAGCAATGCCGCGACGCCTTTTCGCGCTGTGCTTGACCTGGGCCTTGATGCGCTGCATCATCTGCTCCTGGCGAGGGCCGTTGTCCATCCAATCGGGCTTGGCGTCGTGGTAATGGCAGTCGATCTCGAGTGTGGCGCAGCCCCCGCAGGCAGGGAGCGCCGCATCGCACTTCTTGTGGCGCATTCGGCACGTCCAGCACGAATCCTTCTTCATCTTGGACGGCCTTTTTTTTTTTTTTTTTTTTTTGCTTGGATTGCATTTATTTTCTTAAGGCAGGAGAGAGCGAGCAGAGGGGAAGCCCGTTTTTGTAAATGCCCGCTCGGGCGACGCCACGCGCGCGAGTCAATCGGGGCGGGGAAACCTCAACAGAGCAATCCCGCCCCGAGGCCATGTCCGCGCGGAGAACGCCCGCGCGCGGAGGAGGAAAAATAAAAGAGGGCAGGGAGATGATTGAGTTGAGCATCATAACACGACAAGGAGAAATACTACGAGCCGGCTGCTATAAGAATCTACAAATTTCAGCATTTAGATTCTTCTACAACCAACCGTTCAGTAATTGGAAATAATACACCACAATGGCAACTTCTCCCAAAGGAAATCGCGTCTTGGTGCTTGGCGCCACAGGCCCAGCCGGCATTTGCCTCCTGCGCGAGTTGCTGGACCGCCAATATCCAACCATGGTCTACGCCCGCAACCCAGCCAAGATTCCCAGTGATATCTCGTCCAACCCACTGCTCAAGGTGAGTTCAAATATATCCTTTTTATTTACTTATTTAATTTCTAATGATGCATCAAGGTCGTCAAGGGAGAAATGAACGATACCGAATCTCTCTCCAAAGCCATGGCCGAGAGCTGCACCGTGCTGTCGCTCCTTGGTCCTCACATTACTGACAAGAAAATTGAACCAAACATATTCGCCACCCAGTACCTCGAGTCCATCTTTCCCACCATGCGCAAGTTTGGGGTCCGACGCATCATCGCCATGGGCACAATCTCCATCTCGCGACCCGAGGATCGCTGGACGGCTTTCCAAACGCTCGTGTCCGTCTTCATGCGCTTGTTCGCTTCAGCCGTCTACGCAAACATGCAGCATCTGGCCGCGGCCTTCGAAGAGCATGCCAAGGACCTCGACTGGACCGTTTTCCGCATCGCTCAAATCCCTGGAGAGGCCGATGAGAAGAGCTGGAGAGCCGACAGAAGCGACACCGTCTATGCGGGCCCGGTTGGAGAAAAGGGATGGTCGAGTTCGCTAAAAAGAGGGGCTTTAGCCAAGTGGATCGTCGACAACAAGGATAACACCACGTGGTTTTGCAAGATGCCAGCCTTGGCAGGACGAACGGGATAGGATGATGGATGTCCGGGGCAACATGGCGATTTAAGTCATGTGGGTTGCATCTTTTTTTTTTTTTGTTCTTTGAAGGAGTTTCTTGTCTTCCGTAGTAGTTCCTAGATAGAATATGTGATTCGTAATTCAGGATCATAATAATAGCTCAATTAGAAAGAATATTGATGAACAACTATCCTATCAGTTATTCAGTGATTAAATGCTAGTTGGAAATTTGCAAAATCGATAAGATAAACCGAAAATCCGCGTGTAGATACAAAATAGCTTGTTGTAATGAGACCACCAAGATGCAAGAGGTATTTTTGTAGATCACCGAAAAGCTCCAACTCCTCAACCAGGGAAGCCGCTAAAAATATTTGACGCCCTTTCTCTTCAATATTCATATTCATACACAATACTTATTTAAAATAATAGCCTCAATAGGATGCCAGTGTTAGAATGATGGTGATTGTTTTTAATATGGGATATCCCCGTACCCTAGAGCGCTTGGTGTCAACCAGATCCTTCGCCCACAATATTTCACAGTACCCACCGGATAATACATGCAGATTACCCACCGTACTCTCACCAGTTTTTACTTCATGTGATCGAACCGAAAAAGCCGAAAGGCGCATGCGAAGAGGTCAACCCCTTCAAGCGTTCCCCTGAACTCTGACCGCCATATTGTTGCGCACTAGTGTCGTGAAAATTAGGCATTGACGCTCGAGCCAAGGTGATCGATTATCCCGATCTTGTCTGATAAACTATTGTTGTGGCGTAAACAAGCCCGGACTCACTGCTTAAAGCCAACTGCCAAACGGATGATGGACCATTTCTCGTACCTGGCCGATCTAGAAGCGGCGTGGCGTCCGAGCTGATGTGGTGCTTGAAGGCTGTTTTGGAAACACAATTTGTCCAGTAGGGAGTTGGAGTGGAGAGCGATGGGGCATCCTTTGCGACGTTGGTTGAGATGGTGTTGGTTGAGACCAATTTGTCTCTCGAGGCTTGCGTTTTCAAGCTGAAAAAAGCGCCACAATAGAGTGCATGCACGTCGAGGATTGGGTCGAAGCCAGCCTCCGTGGGGTCGGCTCAGGAGCCGGCGAGGGACTGCCCTGGCCCGCCAAGGCCGCCATGGCCCATTGGCCTCTCGAGAGCCAGACAGTTGGCAACTCGGCAGAAATCGATAGATTGAAAACTAAGAAGACATCTGGACTAGCGTTCCTTTTAATGGGGCGTGGCTAAGGCAGCCTGGGTTCACTGCGGCGGACAGACTATCGACTTCATGCGTACAGAATAAGAAAGCTATGGGTCATGGTGTTTTTGCAAACAATCCTGGGTATTTAGACAGACCAGACTCTCCATCTTCAGATGCAATCCACTACTCCTGCAGAAGGAAATATCTCCTCTAAATATCCGTTTTTTTGGTGAGCACCAATCACTTAAAAACCTTCATTTTTTGGACCATGGCTAACTTGCATCTCAGGTGACGACAGCATTTCGCGTCCTCAGTATGCAGCTTCCATCACTTGTGCTCTTGGCCTATGCAGGCAGCATTGTGGCATCTTCTTCGTCGAATTTTTCAAGGAAATTTTGTGCCCTGGAGGGTTATAGTTGCGATGATAAAAACCCAGACTATCAGTGCTGTGGCGACCTTCAGTGCCGTGTTGATCTTGTCGGAAATTACTTTTGCAGGGAGGCCGCGGTCGCGGGCACTTCAACAACAGTGGCTTCCGCCGCCGCAACATCTACCACTGCCTCAGCAGATACGTGCCAGGCAGAGGGTGCTATCTGCGCGGAAGGAATTGAGTCTCTGGCGTGTTGCGATGGCCTTGAGTGCTGGACTGTTGGTGTTGGTGCTGGTTTTGGTGATAGTGGAAGTCACTTGTGCTTGCCGCCAGCAGCATCGACCACCACGATGAGCACCACTGCCAAGTTGAGCACCACAACCAAGATGAGCACCACTACCAAAATGAGCACCTCCACCAAGCCGACTGCCACGAATGGGAAGCCAACTTCTACTAAGAAGTCGACGTGCACCGAAAAGCTGGCCAAGGCTACAGCCACGAAGAAGCCACCCACCTGCAAACGCGCGAAGCAGGTGTGCAGGAGGGACACGCCTGGATTGAAATGTTGCAAGGGCTACCGATGCACGGACCTTAGCTCGCGCGGAAGTGGTCACTGCAGGAAGGCGGCTTATTGAAGCTCTTGATTAGGCGTGGTTCGACCGTTTTAATGGATGGAAATAGCTTGTTTTGGGTATCAAGACCTGTTCTTGACTTGAGCCTGTGCGGGATGTATTGTGACATGTGCTGAATCCGCCTAGAATCATTTATGCCAATACACACACAAATAAAATAGATAAACGTTCTTGTTCATGTGCGCAGTTCAAGGCTGACCCTTAACTGTGGTGGAATCATTTATAGCAATGATGGAAAGTTAGGATGGAACTTTTGTTCTCCACCTATTCTCTGTTCTGAAAATAATTTAGGAATAAACCATGATAGCTGATTATTGAATCGCACGAGGATGCGATGAGTCAAGAATCATTTAATTATGGCTGGATGCTCAAGCGAATGATCTGTGGCATACAATTAGAGTTGTATACCAGTGTTGGTCATTTAAGTATGACCAAACAAAAATACAAGCTGGAGGCTTAACCGGGCGATTCAGGAACTAAGCCATAGTGGCGCGACATACAATTAGAGTTGAAAAAATGGCTTTGGTCATAAAATTCTGAGTCAAGAATTATAAAGAAAAGTAGGCGAAGAAATGGGTACAGCTTTCGAGTGTCAGAGAAGTGGTTATTTGTTCATTAATGTTGGGGATCAATCAGCCATCCTTCAATGATATTTAACCCAATATTGACAACGAGGACCGCACAAGCTTCTTATCTATTGGATCATAATATTTCCCTTGCAGAATTCAATCAATTTATGTGTTTAAGCAACTCTTTGATCATGACTAACATTGTATCCGGACATTCGGCCTGAACTCGTGTCTGGCTGCCAGTTGCTTTGACACGGTCCAGCTTGAAACGAACTAACCATATGAACAAACGGAGTGAGCGCTTCCGTGCTAAATTTTTGACAGCAAAGAATTGCGTGACATGTTTTCGTAATTGTCCAAATTATGAGGCACTGGATGGATGATCTGAAACTTTTCTTTTCATCCACGAAACCCAAGTTTCTCAGCATGCAGCACCGTTTGGATATGCAGCAGTCGTGCCGCAAGACGCGCACCATACTATTCTCTTTAGACCACAACTAGAGGTCATACATATAACTTTCTTGGCGTTTGTGGGTTTGTAAAACTCTATTTGTTCCGCGGTTCCGCGTTCCGATGGGAACGAGTGTCAAGACGGAGGACATCCGCCGACTCACAAAAGAAGAAATATCACGCCAGCCATACGAATAACTAGACAATAAAATTTCACGCGCCAAAGATATTTTTTGTCATCATGTGCACCTCAACTCTACCTGGCTGCTCTTGCCTAGCACATCCTCTTGCCTAGCACATCCTCTGGCGTAATTCTATTTGTGCCCAGCTACTGTTCATTCTTGGTTAGTTGGTTTCGTCATCCATCATGAAACTGTTGTCCCTTTTGGAGTTGGCCGGATTGTTTGCCCTTTCCCACGCTCAAGTCGTTCGAGATTACACCAAATACGACTACTATGTCCTGCATCTCGACGATTCCATCACCCCTGGTCAAGTAGCCGACCGCCTTAGCCTGCGGCACGAGGGTCAACTTGGCAATTTGGAAGGACACCACGTATTCAGGTCAGCGCTGAGCGACGATGATGTTGTTAACTCGGAAATTACCCAACGGAAAATGAGGAAGCGAGTCGTGGGTGGCTCAGACCCCCTCGATGGCGTTCTGCTCTCCGAAAAGCAAAAGCGCCGCCTGTACCTCGAGAAGCGCGTTCCACCGCCAGTTCAAGGCCTTTCCCTTCATCAGCGCCAGACTGCGCCGGATTTGGCTGTTCAAAGGCGGTCCCAGATCATGACTGCGCTCAACATTACGGACCCGACTTTTACGCAACAGTGGCATTTATTCAACCCAAACAACACTGGGCAAGACCTCAATGTCACCGGTGTTTGGATGGATGGCATCACGGGGAGAAACTCGACCGTGGCAATAGTTGATGACGGCTTGGACATGAACAGTACAGATCTCGCACCCAATTACTTTGCGGCTGGCTCGTGGGATTTTAACGAAGGTCACTCTACTCCGGCTCCCGTCTTCTCGGACGACACACATGGCACGCGCTGCGCGGGAGAGGTTGCCGCCGCTCGCAACGAGGCATGCGGCCTTGGGGTTGCCTATGATTCCAGGGTCAGCGGCATTCGAATTCTTGGCGGAGAGATCAGCGATGCTGATGAAGCCGAGGCGTTAAACTTCATGCCTCAAGACAACGATATCTATTCATGTTCATGGGGTCCCACTGACGATGGCGCTACATTGCAAGGGCCCGGTAGCCTTGCGCGGGCGGCTATAATCCAGGGTGTTGAACAGGGCCGCGGTGGCCGGGGGTCGGTATATGTTTTTGCTAGTGGCAATGGAGCAGCTTCCGGCGACAATTGCAACTTTGATGGCTATGCGAATTCCATCTACACCATAACCATTGGTGCGGTCGACCACACTGGCGCGCTCCCCTTCTACTCCGAGCACTGTTCTGCACTGATTGCTGTTGCTCACAGCAGTGGCGGCGGCAATGCAATTGTAAGCACCTGATGCACATAACAGTCCTCAATTCCCAGCTAACAAACGCACCTGCCTAGCACACGACTGATGTTGGAACAAATGTCTGCACCAGCAGTCACGGCGGAACCTCAGCCGCTGCGCCTCTTGCCGCCGGGACATTTGCTCTCGCCTTGCAAGTTCGACCGGATTTATCTTGGAGGGACATGCAGTATCTGGCTATAGATTCTGCCATCCCCATCAATGACGGAAATTCCGAAATACAAACCACAGCAATCGGTAAGATATTTAGCCATAGATTCGGGTACGGAAAGATTGATGCGTATGCTCTGGTTCAAAAGGCTAGGTCGTGGAGAACAGTCAAACCTCAAGTCTTGTTTCTCTCCCCAGTCAACACTGTCAATGCAACCATTCCCCAGGGAACTGCAGGCGTGAACGCCAGCTTTGAAGTCACTCAGGACATGCTCACAACGGCTAACCTGGCTCGCCTAGAGCATGTGACCGTCACCATGAACGTCAATCACACAAGGCGTGGCGACTTGAGCGTGGATTTGATTAGTCCTCAAAACGTTGTCAGCCGTCTTGCTGTGACCCGCAGACTCGATACGGCTGTCAGGGGCTTTGCTGGATGGACCTTTATGAGTGTAGCCCACTGGTACGTACAGGCATGGCATGGCCTCATCTTTTGTCTGTTTTGCTAAATTTCAATAGGGGCGAGCTTGGTGTCGGAAACTGGACAGTCGTGGTTCGTGATACGGTAGAGAATGAGTTCAACGGCACTTTTGTGAGCTTCCGCATGAGGCTATGGGGTGAGGCGATAAATGCCTAATGGCTCATGGTCCATCTAAATAACGAGCCATCTCTCGAGGGAAACTATCCCAAAATAATGTTTACACTTTTTACTCGCTTCAAACGGGATGACCATGCAGCCCATCCAATGCCTTTACAGCGCACTTCGTTGATGGACCATTTGCTAGCGGTTCTTGAACGTGAACACGATGACTAAACCAAATAATGATTGCTTGGTCTTAGCACTGCGGCTAATACCCAGGATGTTGGGACGATGAAACGTTGGCCCTAGCCATGGAACCACTTTTTGGATGCAGAAAAAATACAATCTAACCCTTCAATGATTGTAAGGGAGGTACCTCCTCAGAGCGGCAACGACTGCACAAGTTGGCCCAGTTAAAATAACCATAATTTCAAGGAACGATTAGTTCTTAAAATCATTCAGAAATTAGGCTTAAGAGAAGATAGGTAGTAAGTTGTTTTTTTTAACTGATTTTAGCTAACAAGAAGCAAAATGGCGAAGGCATGGGGCCTTTCAGCAAGGGTCCCATGTAGGGAAGTATCTGACTGACATTGATTCATGGGTTAGATTGTACGCGGTGTTGCTATCCATTGGCCAATGCTGTACCTCGCTTATGTTGACTAGTTCACCATGTTGATTTCTCCCGGGAAACCCCCCCCGAAAGGATATCGTGCAGCTGCGGGGTCACATCGCGATGCCGGGATGACTCCCAATAGGGACGTTATGTTGCGGCGAAACAACTTGTGCCACGGAATCGAGACTGCATATTGATTGCGCAAGTGTCATGGTGCCAAAATAGCACTGTATAATGCAGACATGCGGCATTATTTCCGTTCTCAGAGCCTTTGAATCGGTTTTGCATTGTTGTCCTCACCGTGGCTCTTAGTCCCGAGATATTACTTGCACATTCGAATGACCGGAAAACAAAGGCTTTCGGATCACTGACAAGACAATGGCTGCATCAGAAGACCCAATCGAGATTGCCATTGTGGGTGGAGGCATCGTTGGCCTCGTGCTCACCGCCGGCCTCATACGTCGGGGCGTGCGCGTGCAGGTATTTGAACAAGCACAAAACTTTCGCGAAATTGGTGCCGGAATGGGTTTTACGGCCAACACAATCAGATGCATGAACGAAATCCACCCCGGTGTAGTAACGGCACTGCGCGCGGGCGGGGCAGTCAACGCGTCGCTGGACAAGAGCGATCCAAAGGCGTATCTTCGTTGGCTGGATGGCTACACGCGGCGGTCTGATGATGATGAACCTTTCTACCAGAAATTGCTCTGCGAAATTGATGCAGGCGTTGCGGGCTGGGAGATGGTACGAAGAGATCGCTTCTTGGAAGATCTTGTCAAAATCATACCAGAAGAGGTGGTCAATTTTCAGAAACGCTTGGAAGGGATAGAGGACAGTCCAAGTGCCAACAAAGTAATACTAAAATTCGCTGATGGGAGCGTGGCGGAAGCTGATGCAGGTAAGCCGACAGTATCCTTAACTGATGACTGTTTTCCTTGCTGATGCCATTTAAGTCATTGGATGTGATGGTATTAAGTCGAGAACACGACATCTCATGCTTGGGGATGATAATCCAGCTTCGTATCCCCAGTACACTCACAAAGTGGCATATCGTGGATTGATACCTATGGAGAAGGCCGTCCAAGCCATTGGGGAATACAAGGCCTATCGACAACATTTCCACATCGGTCCAAACGCTCACATCATTCATTATCCTGTCAATATGACGACTGTGGGCATCACCTACTTCATCACCGACGTCGAAGACTGGTCTCATGAGAAACCCACAACTGCGCGCGCCTCGCGCAAGAATGTTGAAGAAGCACTTGAGAACTGGTCTACTCCAGTTAGAAACCTTGTTGATCTGCTTCCACAAGAGCTCGACCAATGGGCATTGTTTGACCTGTTTGAATACCCGGTTCCCAAGTACAATAAAGGGCGCGTGTGCCTGGCCGGAGACGCGGCGCATGGTTCGAGCCCGCACCACGGCGCAGGTGCCTCCATGGGAGTTGAAGATGCTCTGTGCCTTAGCATATTAATGTCTGAGGTAATGAAAAACACGGACGGCGTATCAAGATCGGATGCTTTGGAATCTGCGTTTGAGACGTTTAATGCCATTCGTCGCACTAGGTCTCAATGGCTGGTGAATAGCAGTAGGCGTGTTTGCGATCTCTACCAACAACCCGATTGGGCCGACCCAAGCAAGCGTATAAAGGCTGAGACGTGCTTTGAAGAGATCAAGGACCGTTCATTCAAAATTTGGAACTTTGATCTGGCTGGCATGGTAGAGGAGACGATTCAAGATTACAAGCTCAGGACAAGTCATCTGCAGGGCCTCTCTCCAAGAGAACACAAGAATCAGACGAACGGAACGAATGGCCACCTTGCAGGATGATTACTGTAGCGGGAAACGAAACATGCCATTTGAATATTCTTTTTTATACATAAAATGGAACATCTTTGGTCTTTGAAGGTGCTGTGAACAACGTTAGTAGGCCTCGTTTTACTGAAGGTTGCAGATGCATCAGAACAGGCTTCGTGCTGTATTACCATATGTATCCCGGACTTTACATAACACTCACTCATCAGCTGCTCAATATCTCAAACGCACTTATAAAATTTGTATTCCATCTTGAAGACTGTCAATTCCGAAGTTGGGACACAAACACAACCCATTTTTCTCACTCGCGCTCTCAGCCCCCAACAATGCCACGCTGAGGTTGCATCATATTTTACGCATTGGCCTACCCGCGTGGGGTCGCGTATATCGTATAACTGGTCGAATTGGTCGATTAAACCCGGGGCCACGCAAACGTAAGCAAAGACTGGCGATCTGATTCGGCAAATGATGCTGACAGCCCGGTAAATGACTCACGGCCGCTCGGCGATTACACTGCGGCGGAGATCTCGAGCCGATCTTTCCGAATAGG
The DNA here is from genome assembly GCA_001879505.1 of Calonectria pseudoreteaudii. Classification (NCBI taxonomy): domain Eukaryota; kingdom Fungi; phylum Ascomycota; class Sordariomycetes; order Hypocreales; family Nectriaceae; genus Calonectria; species Calonectria pseudoreteaudii. The sequence goes on from KV875272.1 coordinate 101,945, forward strand.
GTCTATTCAGCCATAATTAAAGCCCTATTGTCTATCGCCATGCGTAAGGATGTTGGAAATAAAATCCATGGGCCATCTCCTTTGATCCTGGATATATGTCTGGAGCCTAGTCATGCCGTAAGGACCCTGGGGGCTTTTCTTTCATAGTTCTCCCTCAAGTCATTCGCGCTATTCGCAATGTATTCTCACGGATTCTTTGAATATTTAAAGCTGAAGGCAGTTGCACTGCTGATTCGCCTACTAAATTATATCGGCACACGCCCTTATTTCAAACCATCAACAGCTTGTACCCGCAAGCCGGTTCGCATCCCATCACGGGACCTTAAGCGGTTTATTGACGCTTGGATTTACTATCCTCCAAACTACAAGAAAGAAGAGCCGCGAGACCTCGTCATCAACTGGCATGGAGGTGGATACATTATGCCCAACCTTGGGATGGATCATGTCTTCTGCGAGAGGATAGCCCGCGACAGCAATGTTCTCGTGTTGGATGCAGATTATCGCAAGGCACCTGAGAGCCCTTTCCCGGGAGCGGTGGAAGACGCCGAGGATACGCTGAGATGGGTTGAGAGCCAGCCACGCGTCTTTGACCTTAACCATGTCGCTCTATCTGGATTTAGCTCCGGGGGACACCTAGCACTAGTTGCTTCTTCTGAGTTGAGACGTCAGTTCAAAAACATCAACATTAAGGCCGTGTATCCATTTTACACCGGTGTCGACTTCAGCATCCCGCCCGAGGAAAAGATCGTCCCGAAACCCATTGCACCGCTTCCAATCTTCTTCCAACACCTTATTCTTAAGTGTTATCTTCCCCGCCCACAGGATCGGACATCACCCAGAGCATCCCCCATGTATGCCGAGCCCGCATCTTTCCCCCCACACATTCTCACTTTTGTCTGCTCTGGGGATGTCTTTGCTCCCGAAGTGGAGGCATTTGGAAAGAAGCTCGAGGAGGCTGGATGCAGCAGCGTGGAAGTCGTAAAAATTGACGGAGTGGCGCATGGTTTCGATAAACCTCACCCTCGTCTATTCAGATCTGAAGCGAGAGAAATGGCATATGCTAAGGTGGTTGACAGTTTGAAAGAAATAATGTCAGCAGAGGTGGCTTCTAACAATCACAGGAGCTAGTTGTGACATCGCTCATTTATACGCTAGCTTTATGGCTGGCGCTCAAAGGTGCTAGCAAACAATTAGAACCATGATATCAGGGACCATGGGATCTGTAGTCTCAAGCCCTTATTTTGTGTATTGATCAGACATCATTGAGATAGATGTGTATTATCAGCCCTTTTTCGTCAAACTCCAATCTAGTATTTCCAAGTAGGAAACCCAAAGTCATCATATTTTACACACATGAAGCAAGAATTATTATGATTTTGAAGTATTCCGAATGTTAAATTATTTCTTTGTTTAATGAATGGAAGAAAGAATTGACCCAAACACTTCCCACTTTCGAATCTCCAACGCATAGAAAATACGCGAAAGAATTAAATCAGAAGTACGCCGAGACACAGTGCCATAAGCCCACTGCAAAACTCATCGAGCGCGTATGAGTCCCTGTCATCACAATCTGCGTGCCATTCAAGGAGCCTCACTGGACAAGGCGACGAGGGTGGTGGTCGCGAAGCGGGTTACTGTAGTGGTCACGGACATAGTGATGACGGTGGCCACGGTGTACGGTACATTCACCATGACGGTTGTATAAACAACCGAAAATGAAGTAGAAGCCTTCATGGTGGTGGTGGTGGTGGCATCACTGGCTGCCCAGATGCAAGAACAGGCTGAGGAGTACTGTCCTGTGGGGCAAATGTCGGGAAATCCGTCACTTTGGCTAGTCGAGGAGACTGCTGTCGATGTCGTCAGAGAACCCCCGGTCGATGTCGTCAAAGATGAACCAGTGGACGTCGGCGATGAGGTATCCGAAGATGTTGACGAGGGTATTTCTGAGGACGACGATGCAGAAGTGTCAGAGGATACTGAGGTGTCGAGGGAGGTCGATGTTGCAGCATCAGAAGTCGATGGTACAAGATCAGAAGATGTCGATATGTCGGATGAAGTTGATAGCAAAGAGGCTAAAGAGGCTCGTCGGATGAAGTTGATAGCGGTGCATCCAAAGAGGCTGACGACGTTTCAGACACCGATATCCCAGTGGAACTTGCAGAAGAGTCATCCGAAGATGTTGTCAAAGACGCGACAGAAGTGGTGGGAGACAGAACATCAAACGATGCGGATGCACCAGAAGATGTTGATAGTGGCCCATCAGAACTAATGGATGTATCAGGTCCCACATACGGCCTGCACTTGGGGATTTTGATAGTCCGCTTTTCCTTGACTGGAAGGTTGATTGAGGTTTGGGTTGTTGTTTGCATAGACGTCGGACTCGACAAGTCCGTGTACGTAACTATTCGCTGATCTGTCTGAAAGACTGTGTTTGTAACCATGATAATAGTTGGCTGCGAAATGGTAGTAGTCACAGTTGTCACAGCAGTAGTGACAGGACGTGTCTCCGTCACAGTGACCGCATAGCCAAATGAGCTTCTGCAATCCTGAAGAACATAATCCGCGGCACCGAGAAAATCTCCCCGGACGTAACTGAGGCAGGTGGTGTCTTCACACACCGGGTTAGAGGGGTTGTTGCCCATGGTGGAACGGTGGACGACAGATAAAAATGAGCGAACAGGCTACACAAAACCCCAAGAAGAATCAGAAGTTGAAAGACAGTACGGTCAGTGGCGATGAAGGCTGGACAAGGAGAACAGAAAAAAATGGAACGCGGGACTGTGGTACTTTTCTACCGTACAAAGGCCTCCGGTTCTGGGAAATGACTTCTCCACGGTACTTGTTTGGAAGCCAACAAAGGCGAAAATTTAGTCTAGAACTAGTTAAAATCCACTTGGTCTTCATGCTTTAGTGATCATAAGGCTGCAGAATCATCAACGGCCCACTGGATTGATGCATTCGAGAACGACTAAGGTCGTGGAATCGGTCAAATCTGTGTTGTTCCCCGCTAATTCCAAACCAATGACTGGGTGAGGAGGTTAAGCAATCTAGCTAACGTCGGATTAGCGGTTCTTAGTGAGGGGGCAAGAAAAGCCGGACCACTCAATAGTTTCCGCGCCACAAAAGCCCAGACTTCAAACCCGTCTGAATAGGAGAAATACCCACCTGAGAAATATGGGCCACTCCCATTAAATCCGGATGGACGTCGTTTCGGTTCAACGGATTAAGAGTACAGGCTTGACGAAGATGAATATGAACCTTGACAAACGAATAAGAGATGAACCGTCGCACAATGCCACGGCCTGCATGCTCTGTTGCCAACACGCTATAGGCCAATGTTCCTGCTGGCAAGATTGATATAGCGATCACCAGAGAGCCTAGAAGATGGAAAGCCTCGGATCGGGCGATGTCAATCAAAAGGTACAGCGGCTCCGACATTATGGCGAATCGGGCTATTGCGGTTTGCCACTGGTCTCCTTTGAGAGGGATCAAATAGTTCATCTAAAACACTGGCTTCTGTCACACTCCGCAGATGACCCACATTAAGCTGAGGAATTGAGAATTAAAAAAGGACTCGTATTTTCAGGAAATAAGAAGCGAATAGGGGTTTTTCCAAGTCAATGATGCCCGCTTCCGCAGTAGCGTTGCTCTAGTCATTCAGCCCCCTCCCAGCCTCAACGTAATTTGACACCCGACCAACACGTCGCGGATGAGGTTACCACTAAATTCTCTAGGATTGTACTGAGGTTAAGCTGATGCTGACTTTGGTGTATTTTTAGTGGAAAATTTCCTCACTTCCAATGTTGAAATTACGTAGAGGCAGTCACTGCGATGTGATTCCCTTTCACTGAGTGGAGTCGCCAGCTTGGAATGAGGGCACACCTTCTGTCACATTGGGTTGTCTGTAAGTGAAATTTGCCCTCATGTCAGGAGCAACTGTGGTTTAAAGGTTTGTGCGAATCTTGCTCGAGTTTAACAAAGACTACACTGACTGTTTTCTCTAAGTTTCTCTCAGTTCATAAACGGTGGTCCCAAAGAGGGCAGCAAGTAAACGAGATACGCAAGGTTGGTCAAAGGTCAGAGTTTGGAGGAAGATATTCAAAGTTATCAAGGCGAGCTATCAATTTCTGGCCATTCTAGACTTCCTTCGTCAGAGGCTTAGAAGTCGATGACCTTCTTCCAGCTCTCCCGAGCCTCTAGTGACTCAATCCATCGCTTGACATTGGGATACTTGTCATAAAGCTCAGCAAATCCCACCGCCTTGTCGAGCCTAGCGTAAGGGAGATGGAAGAGATCCGCCGCGGTAAGTTCATTTCCTGCCAGGTAAGTCTGTTTGGCAAGGATCTTGTCGTAGACGGCCAGGGCAGCATCCAAAGATGCGGCATGCTGCTCTACTTTGGCCTCATCGGATTCGCCCCCTCGGAACCTGTCGGAAAGTTAGCTCAGGATTCTACAAGTGAACAGTTTCTTTGTGTTCTTACTTCTTGAACATCCTCTCAAAAGGAAGACCTTCGGCACCTGGGGCGAAGTAGTTTTGTTCCATGGAAGCAGCCTTAATTAGTGTCAGATTATTGGCTCGATCGATTCACTGCTTTGCATAAAAAATTCTCATACCTGTTCAAAAAGCGCGTATCCCTTGAAGTCATCATCACTGGGAATAAGCTTGGTACCCTGGTTGGCATACTTCTTAGCAAGATATTTGACAATAGCTCGGCTCTCAAAGACGATGAAGCCATCGTCTTCAAGAGCTGGAACCTTTCCAAAAGGTTGACGTGCGACGTGAGCATCAGACTTGTGCTCGCCCTTTCCAAAGTCGACGACGATAAATTCGTAATCCAGCTTCTTTTCCAGGAGAGCAGTAAGCACTCGCTGGGTGCAAGTGGACATTCGCATGCCGTAGAGCTTGATAGCCATTTTGAATTTTGTTTTGGGATGGTGAGCGAAAGGTTGAATGTTGATTGATGCTGTGGGAGAATTGACTGGAGAATACTATGGTGAGGGCTGGGTAGTTTTTATTCTCGTTGCGCTGTGGCAGTTATTAATGGGATCTATCGAGAGAATCTGCAGTGCTGATGTAAGTGTCGGTGTGATTGATGGTAGTATTGATTTGAGCGATACATACTAGTGAAATGCTGATAAATCAATCCAGCGCTTTTTTCAACACGTTTCGCGAGTGGGTGGAGCTGGTGACGGCGGCTTAATGGATTCTGAAGGTTTGGCAACATTATTGGCCCGTGGGAAGACAGGATTCCGGATCCGGGGAATGTCATGGGTCAAGCGCCCAGAGCAACCGCGCGCGAGACAGATTGGGCTTGGTTCGGACTTTGCAAATCGCCGACCCGACTCCGGAGTCCGCGCGTTACGAAACCTTCATGGTGCGACACGGAGGTGACAACAGGGTTTTGGGATTGGGTCCTCATTGACTGTTGGCTACTGATTGGCTGCTAAGTGGTTAAATAGCCGATATGCTTTACGCTATGCTCACTTCTGCTCCAGACTTTGTGGTAGCTAAGAACATAACTGCCGCCGATGACATATCCTCAGCTCGGCCTTCGGAGTTAAATATGAAAGACGAGCATATCCAGACCTCCCAGACTCATAGGCTGCTACAAGCTGGCGAATAGATTAAAAATAAAATGCATGAAAGAGAGAACAAACGGTCTTCGGACTCCGTGTTATTTCGCCCCAATGAATCGATACCGAAGACAGCCGGCGTCTATATACCCACCTACTCCACCATTGTTGCCTGACGTCAGATTAGCAACTAGTCCAAAATGAAATCATACTGCAATAATAATTGTTTTATGCAGCCCTGGATAAACTTACATTTACTGTAGGCGTTTGTGAGGATCTGCTGGCATGTCAGGTCGTTTTCTCCGATGGGCGTCTGGATGTATTGGCTATCCGTTTCCGTCTTGCAGCCGTCAATCCAAGAGATGGCATAAAAGTATGAAATGTCGCCGCCATCTCGCTCGGTAGCTTCAACGGCATCATCGCCCGGCCCCATGGTCTTCGCTCTGTCCTCGGCCAAGTTGGCGTCTCCACAGACGCTCGACGTGTAACCGGACTGGAAATTTGGATCCACATCACCATGACCTTCAAAGTCTCCTTCGTCTTCGCATTGGACGGGCTTTGTCTCCAAAGGCGTGAGTGGTTCTTTGGTGGTGGTAGACGCCGGCTTGCTGGTCGTCTCCGTATTTACCCACGAGACACATGTTGCGCTCTTGGTGCAGGGACCCGTATCCCCAACGAACGCGACACATCGGGTCGTGGTTGATGTTGCGGCGCAAGCGCTTCCAGCAGGTGTTGTTATCGTCCCGAAAAAGCTAGTTGTGAGAGTCGGAAACGGTGTCCTGCTTGTTGTGCTGGTCTTGCTGGTGGTGGTGGTGGTAGTAGTGGTGGATAGCGGAAGCGGGATTTCGCAAGCCGCTCCTTGATCCTGCCGACGTTGCTTGAGCTGGTTGTTAAGATTCCATTGACAAGCGTGCTGGTTCAAATCAAGACCGTTCCATATGCCGTTTCTCTCCTGAAGCCCATCAACATCATTAAAACCAAGCTTACCCCGTGACCAACTCTTGTCTAAAATGTATTGTCTGATTCCTGCCGCAGTCGCGGACACGGACGTGCCATCATCATTCTTCAGAGTTCCCAACTGCGCCATTTTGAGCAAGCTCGCAGCGAGCCCAACAGTGATGGCAGAGGCTGTTCAAGTTAGCAAAAGACCTCGTTGGACACTTGTTTATACAACAAGTGAGGTGGAAAGACCGAATGCTTACCAACAGAAGTTCCCTGAGTATTCTTATAGTGTCCACCTCTCCAATTTACCGAGTTTCCTTCCGCAGCTTTTACCTTATATCCAGGAGCGTAGACATGTGGAAGACCTTGAGCGAGATCGGTGGCTCCATAACCGAGCACTCCATCTCCTGGTTCTTCGGGTTGAACGGCCCCAACTACGAGAAGTTCTGGAATCCGCAGAGTGTCATCCTTCTTTCCGAAGTTCTGTGGCCAGCCATCAATGGTAGATTTTCGCTCATTGCCTGACCCTGTGATTACAAGCATCCCCTTATCTATAATGCTCCGAAGAATGGCATAAAATCGCAATTCAAACCCAAACGAGTCATCAAACTTTTCACCTGAAATTTCCATTACCTTGCCTTCCTCATCTTTTCGGTAGAAGGCAGCTCGGATATAATAATGCGCCAAAAGCAACACGCCATTTGCCCCTCCCCCATCTGCAAGTCTCTCATCGAGCGCCGCAAGCGTCTCGATAAAGTCCTCTGATGTCCAGGACCCACCTGATGGCATACGGCGTGGAAGACGAGCAATATGAGGCTTGACGCTCTTGGCAACGCCAAGCGTTTTCCCTGCGATGACACTGAACATACTTGTTCCATGAGCTTTCCCCGCGTTTACCAAGTTGACGTCCGTTTGGCTATCATCTTGGCGCACAACTCCATCATAATCAGGTAGTTTGATGAGCCAATCGATTTTGTCGCGGCTCCAATGGTCGAATTCCTTGAAAGGTTTGGCTAGTTAGTCTTTTGTCGTCTCAACCGATTGATAAAAGGTATTTCTCTTACCATGTTTTCAATAGTCACTCCGGAATCCATCACCCAAACATCGACGTCCGTGCCATCACTGTCGTCAAAGTAATAGCGATCTCTGACTTCTGAAAATGGTGTCCGTGGATCTGTGTTGGGCCACGATAAGTAGCTCAGCTGCTCAGGAGCGTCTTCCTGCCATGTTAGAGAAATGGTGGGGTCGTAGCACTTGTAGATATTATTGTCGCATTCCACCAGGACTGAAGCAACCTAACAACGGGTCAGGTCCATGTATAAATAGCCAAAAAAAAAAAGAATAGGTAACTACTTACACTTTCATGCTTTCGGATTTCGTCAGCTTCATCAAAGGTAAGGTTGAGTCGCCAAAAGTTCATCCCTAGATACTTTGTGTTTGAAGCGTACATGTCCGCGGAGTTCTTCACAAACCCCGTGAGAAGCGATTGCACTTCGGCAACCAAAGTTGCATTTCTCCCCTCGCGCGGATACACGACGAGCGAAATAGGTGTCCCTGTAGCTGTCTCTATTGAGGTCGTTGTTTGTGTGGAACTAACGTCTTGAACCTTACACCCGTACACTGTTCCACATGTGGATAGAACATGTGTTCCAGTAGTGACGGTGGCGGTCTGCGATACTGAAACGGCGAAGGAAGTTTTTGTTAGGCAAATCTCTGCAGTCTCAGTCTCACATTGTTCATCCGGGCCGGTAGGCTCAGGCGGAAAGGTAGGCATCCGATCCGGGCCAATCGTGTACGAAGGCCAACTTGGCAGTGGTCCCTTGATGTTTAGGGTGATACCGGCCACTGGAGGAATCTATATTGATGGGGGAGGCCCAATGCGGTATTTTCCTGGCGGATTGACAACTATCCAACCAAAGATATCAAAGTCATCCCAGTCGAGGCAGAAGTTGAAGAACCATATGTTGCAAGGTATGACGCTGCCAGAATCCGTAGGCTTCGGTCCATCGACAGAAGTTGGAACGGGTAGCAGAAAGCCACCAGCCTCTGTTCTAGTTTTCGTTGGAACAGTGGAGGAACCTTGTGGGATACACGGGAAAGTCGAGACCCTACCATCTGGCAGCCTACTCAGTCCTATATCCGTAACAGTGGTAAGTACACCGTCTATCGAAGTGGTGATAGGGATACATGGAACAGTAACGGCGGCGTCAAGCGGCAAAGTGGTGGTGATCGGATCAGCTGGAAGGGTAGTGATTTGACCATTTGGAAGAGTACTGATAGGCCCACATGGGAAAATGATCATTTCACCTCCAGAAAGAGTACTGGTTTCGTCACAGGTACTGACAGAGACTTGGCCATCTGGTGGAGTAGTCACCTGCGCGCTTGGCAAGGTCGTTGTCTGAAGCTCTGGGAGAGTGGTGATTTGACCATCTGATAAAGTGGTAACTTGCTCCCCTGGAAAGGTTGTGGTTTCAGGTCTTGGAAGAGTGGTAATTTGACCATTTGACAAAGTAGTAATTTGCCCCCCTAGAGAGGTCGTTGTCAGAGGTCCCGAAAGAGTGATGGTTTGACCGTTAGTATTTGTCATGGCAGTATCTCGGCTTGTTGGAACAGCAGAGCTGTTATCGGGAGGAGCTTGTGTGGCGTCGCCCGTTGTGCTAGGTCCATTCCCAAGTGTGGCAGTAGACAGAACTCCGCCAGATAGTGTAATAACCGTGTTTGAGGCGGTTAGGTGACTGCTCTCACCTGATTCTGAGAAACTTGAAGACAAATCGGTCAATGTCTGGCCGTCAGGCCTCGTGTTGACCGTTCCAGAGGCCACATCTGTAGATTTTTTCACCCTGGTCGTGCCGGATTGACCGGTAGTCAAGACGACTCCACCAGATTTAGTTACGACGGTGCCAAAAGTTAGAGACGTTTTCTCGGCCAAATCTCCGCCCGTTGCCTGAGTCGGTGACGATTCGGGTGTTTGGGTCACAACTTGGCCATCGGAATTTGTAGTAACCATTAGCGTGGGGCCAGTCGTCGTTACAATGCCTGTGGGAGAGAATTGAGGTTCATGTCCAGACTCAGAAGGGCCTGTTGGGTTTACATCTGTGCCCTGATTATTTTGGCTCGTTTTGGTCCCCCGTGCAGAGCTTGCACTAAAAATTGTAGATGTGCTTGACTCATCAATTTCAGTAGTGGGGGTTTGTCCAGTTGGCGAATTGGGAACGCCTGTTTCTGATGGCTTCGAGCTAGTCTGAGTGGTAGAAGTTACTGGTTCAGTCCCTTCATGGATCACAGTGGTTTTTGATTCACCGGAACTCGTTGTTGGTGTTTCTTCATTAGTGCGAGTCGACTGCTTAACGGATGAAGCATTGGTTGAGACTTGATCATCCGAGTCAGTGCTGATTGGTTGGCTGTCAGCTGAACTGGGGCTGCTTGGAAGATGATCGGTTAAGGTTGAAGAAACTGGGTCTTCGGGGTGTTCTGAAATAGGTCCTGCGGTGCTCTGTGGCGAGCCGCCTGAGGTCGGAGCAGAGTAGCTAGTAGGTGCATCGGACGGAGTTACGGGTTCTGGAGTGATAGTTTTTGTCACTTTCTCTGTAAATGTGGTCACAGGCTTGACAATTGTTGTGACAAAGGTACTGCATTGTGTTGTGGTAGATGGGCGACAAAACCCATCAGAGTGACAATTCCAGCCCTCTTTGCAACATCCCTTGCCGCAACATTCCTTCTCTGGACAGAAACAGTTAGCAACCGTATCAATGGCGAACAGGGAATCCAAGTCTTACTAGGGGGGCATATGTGGTGGTTGTGTGGCTTATTTGGCTGTGTACAACACGAAGCACCCTTTTGAAGTGGGATGCAGAGGTTGAGGAAGCAATAGTGTTTTGGCTTACAAGTAGTAATCTGACCACCTTGAGGAAGAGTGGCATTGGTTACTGCCGAGAGCCATAAGAAAGTGAAGAGTAGAAGTAACCGCATGTTGGGGTTTTACACGCTGAAGAGCTTGCGTCTAGACGATGATACGTTTCGGCATTCTTTCCTTCCTTTATAAGAAATTTCTAAACTAAGTTGACCACTCTACGAGCTCTCGAAATAGCCTTCGCAAAAGCCATGTCCGCAGTAAACCTGCAGATACAGGCATGCCCCTCTTGGCTATGGAGCATACGAGAACCGGAAACACCGTTGTTGGTTGTGCTGTGAGACTTGCATCAAGCTCAGGATACTTGGACACTTCAATGAGAGCTTACAGCCATGTCAGACCAAGCTCTGAGCTTGGGTGAAGGGATTATCCTTGTATTACGATACCAGAAGTTTCATGGTCTCAGGTACAGGGAACAGAAGTGAAAATATTACCTTATTGACCAACACGAAGTGCATCAGTTGTAGGGTGGTGCGAGCTCGAGCCAACAGTAGACCGGTGCTTCGCAATTCAGCCTCGGCGGGACTGCTGGATTAGCCTTGGTGGTAGAGCTGGCCAGCCAGAATGAATTCTGTCCAGGGCACTTCGCACAGGTAATTTTCTCCCTGGGCCGGAACATATGCCTCATTTTGTTCCATCATTTTGCATATTCACAGGACATCCAAATCCGCGATACGAATAGTTTTCCGATATCCAGTACTCACTCGGCTTTTTTGGATGTAAATCGTACTGCTTCTTGCTTCAATTTTCGAGTGGCTCCTTGTTGAAATATTCCAACGTCGGTTATCAAACCTTGCCGACGGAGTACCAACTGCATAACAAATTGTGGACCGCATGCAAGTCAGCTTCTCCACGCGGTATTGTTAATCACGCGATCATTGCTGATCCCATTTTCTAAACCTGATCGAGTAGATAAATTTCACACATTCAGCCACAATCAAGCTGAAACGTTGTTGGTCGAGATGTCTCTATCGCTAGCATCTTCTTTGACTCCCAGAAGGCTGTGCCAAAAGGCGATGTTCTGAAGGATTGATCTTGGCCACAATTAACACGCAACCAACCATCACGACTTGCATCTCACGAATCCCCTCAATGAATATGTGGATACGAGAAGGATTCGCACCGCCCCCCGAAAAAAGAGACATGCGCGACTGCCAGACCCAGGGACCTAGATGATTGGCTGATTTATTCTAGACAAATATTACTGCGAAACAAGCAAATGCAAGAATATGTCTAAATTTAAGGATACCCGGCGGTTGCAGCTGCATAAGATCAGACATCGGTTGCGAGCCTCTGAGCCGAGGAAGAGGCTGTGCTGTTGGCACGTGACACACCGTCAGCTCTCAGAAGTCAAGATGCAACCAATGTTTGGCTCAAAGCAATGACCTCATGACCTCACTTCCATCCGGCGGAGAGAGATTCCGCTCTCTAAATAGTCAACATCTCGAATGCGATGCCGCATCCAGCGAACTTAGCACTTACCCCAGATGGCTGCGCACAAAAGCCACATCATGTGTCACTCAACATTTCCATCTTCGCAAAGGGGTATCCTCTTGCCATAGATGTGGTTAACCAGGTAAGCGCTTGAATCCTGATTTGTATAATAAAATCATTACCCCATCTGACGCTTTTGCGAGTTTCTGTATGGAACTATTGACATTCCTTACGATCCAACCGACAATGGCGAAAATCGCAAGAACATGCAAATCGATAAAACGCTTGTATGGTTGGACCTCTGCAGATATCTCGGCGATGAGGAGAACATCGTATTGGGCCCTTACATGGAGCAATTTGTGCGTGGAGCAGACGCCTTTTTACTAGTATACGACATGGGCAAACCAGACACGTTTGAATATGTGAAGAGAATATATTACGAGATCCTCGACCCCGCGTCGCAGCAAACGAAACCAATTTGGGTTTGCAGTGCTGGGCCTCCAGCTCTCCCATGGGGGCCATTTGTTCCTGTAGATGAGGGCGAAGAGCTAAGCAAAACGATTGACGCACCATTCCGAACCGTCACACTGGTAACTGGAGAAGGACTGGGCCAGGACTTTCTTGAGCAGATGGCGCGCACCACGCTACAGAACCGAAAGCACATTGAAGAGGGGGGAGAGCTTGTGCAGGAACCAGAACAGAAGCCAAGCCAAGATATACTACGCCTAGCCTTCCGAAGAATCCAGAATAAGTTACAGAACATATGGCGTAAGAATGCTTCATAATTCTAATTATAGCCGTCTCCGGGACAAACATACAAGCATTCTTGTTCGCTCTAGTTTACCCATTAGTCCCAAGTACTCTCCATCAGGAATAACAGCATCTCACAAGCAGTGGCAGTATACTCGGCCAGATGAAAACAGAAAACGATGTGAATGAATCACGGATCAATCTTTTTGAGGGAAAAAAAGCTTGAACATGGGAGATAAACATTGGAGATTCCCACCAAACTTCCCACAGTGTGGGGAGCGCAATGAGGAGGCTGTCTAGAAAGGGAAGGCGGTGTGGGGCGGCAGATAATTTCTGTGGAAGAGTCCAGCCCGCGCGGAATCTCCGCGGAGTCTCCGTTAATATCGCCGCGTACGTAAGCGCGTCGATGAATCATCCGTTTTGTTACATGATCGATGTTCCCAGTCCGAATCAAAACCGTAGCGGTGGAGCTATGTATAGGCGGTATCATCTTGCAAGCCTCGGGCCTTTCTGAATACGTGCTCGCGCGATAATAAGCAATGTAAGCAAGCAGGGTCATCTCGAATTCCGTAGTTCGTGACAAAAAATATAAATATCCAATGCGCCTACGCACCCTCTCGATGTGTCAATCACTATCACCTTTCCTCTCAGATCCCACTGTGTTCCACTATTTGTTTGAATTAAGACACTCTACCATCTCAAGTTTCTTTATCCGCCGCCATGCCTGAGCTTCAACGCCTTTCATCCAGCGACGTCGAGAATCTCTTCACCAAGATTTTCTCCGGTCCTTCAGACACGCTCCTACCTACGATACATGAATGGTTCAGCCGAGAATACATCCAAGTCACAGATGGTCATTCTAGCAACTTCGATGAATTTGTCGCCCACATCACCAAACTGCGCACTTTGATCAGCTCAATATCAGTCCAAGTCATGTATCTCATTCAAGAAGAAAACAGGATTGCAGATCGTCATATTGTCAAAATGAAAAAGGTGGATGGAAGTCAAGCCACAGTTGAGGTTTTGCTGCTCGGAGAACGAGGCGAGGATGGAAAGTTTACGAAGGTATGGGAGACTGCCCGGACCATTGACGGAGAGAAAAACTCAGCAGAGTTGGCTCGAGTGAGGTGAATAGGTGTATATCGTCAGTCCGCTTTACTTGGAGCAAGCCAGAAAAATGGGACTAATTTTCATCCTCTGACAGCTATCTCATCACAGTTAGGAACAACATTATGACGTGGTGGCAGAATATTGTTCGTGGGACTAAAACACCCTACTCTCGATTTCTGACACCCGAATTCTGATAATTTACGCGGCATGCATTTCACCGAGGCTTGTTCCGAGACATTAATTTACAACAATTGCCTCACAACGATCTCAAAAAGGACGTGTTCAGACCACCATCGCACGGGTTGCGCGAATTGAATCACATACATGTCATAATCCTTTATATGCTAATTCTCACATGCCCGTAAATGAATAAATCCATCACGTGGTTGACCGCATTCAGCTGAATGCAGCTACCCGGCAGCCCGAGAAGCAACGCTAGAACATGGTCCACAACTCCGTTGGCTGGGTAACTCACATCAGTATATTAATTTCATAATATGCGGGTATTCTAATGGTATTGCCCTTGGTTGATAAATGCTGGAGGTTGTGGGAGTCACATCCTTCATTTTCATCTGGCGTGTGAGGGTAACTATCGCTATGCCTTATGGCTGTTGGGTACATAATTAAGGTCTTCATTTGACCCAAGCATTTTTTTTTTTTTTTGGAGAAACGAATGAGTTTGCTGGAGGACCAAACTTCAATCAATGATTGTCGTTTGTACGAGAGCGACAGAGGATAGCATGCCGGCCCTTTCTTAACCATGCCAGACGAATTAAGGCACCTAGAAAAAAGGCGTCTAAATCAGGTTAGCGCTGTGATTGGGGCTGAGATAATGCTCTAAAAAAGAAAGGTGGAAGTGTCTTCTTAACTGAAAGATCTGTCGCCAACGCATCATTAATGGGTTTTAGCGTGGGAGCGGACCGACATAGCTTCGGGGCTAGTCATTTAGTCGGTCCTCATCCACTGATAATCAGTCCCGTCAATGTTTCCCGTCCCACTTTCCCCTGGCCATTGCAGGGTCAACTTGGGCCGGGTGCTTTTTTATCGTCAATAGTCTCTCTTTACTTACCCGTTTGGGAGATTAGTCCAAATGGACAGACCGACTTGTGCAGTCTGAAGCGCAATGAAGAAAGATCTCGTTCCGCCTGGATATAAAGCTGGCAGCAGGGAAGCTAAAGTGAGAGGGTTAGCGTGGGAAAACTTTGGGGACCATCCTGATTTAACAGCATTGACAGTCATGGCCATGGGCTTTCAATCGCTGCTTCAGGCGTTCCTGTACGCTCTTTTGCTTGCCATCGCGGCTACTCCTGTGCAGGCACAAAACTCACTCTCTTTATCAACATCATCAAGCGACCCTCTTTTCACATTTCAGTATTCGACCACGCAAGCGAGCTCGACCAACTGGATTGGTCTTTGGAACGCGACCGGAGGTGGACCGGTGGATCAGAAAAAGCACTCGCCTTCGCTGTTGTGGCAGTACGCACCAAACTCTCAGGGATCCGTCTTCCTAAACGCGTCGAACCTGCAGCCAGGCACCAACTACACAGCATTTTTCTTGGCAAACAACGGATACAAATGGATTGCCAACCCAGTCAACGTTTCCATTCCGGCAAAGACCAGCGGGATGGCATTTATGGCGACGGCAGTCACGCTTCGAAACTCTCGACAAGGTGATAGGTACTCTTACAACATTAGCGGTCTTGTGAAGGGGGGTGGCAAGAGCTTGAAATTCTCGAAAATCTCGGGCGGCAGCTGGGCGTCAGTCAGCTCCGATGGCATAATCTCCGGAACGCCTGACAAGCATATCCAGGTCGTTGTTGAGGTGCGCGTAACAGATGAAACCCAAGCCACCGCCAGTGCAAAATTCACCATTCCTGTCCGCGGTACGGGAGCCTATCTTGTGCCTCAGCTCCAAGTTTTGAGCTTCAACATGTGGCTCGGCGGCACGCAAGTAAATAATTATTTCGAGAAGCAAGTTCGATTCTTGGCCACGTCAGGTGCCGACGTTGTTGGCCTACAGGAGGACAAGTATGGCGGCGCCCCTCTTCTCGCCGCAGCGCTGGGGTGGTACTACTGGACCAGCGGTGGTGATGTGAGCATTCTGAGCAAATACCCCATCGCCGAGACCTATGGAATCATCAGCACTCCATACCGGTCAGGTGGTGCCCGGATCGCTCTCGATACCAACCAGGCGATAAATTTCTACGTGGCTCACCTGGGAAGTACTCCGTATGGGCCTTACGACTTCTGTTTCGATCAGATGACCAAAGAGCAAGTGATGACCAGGGAAGTATCATCAGGACGTGTTCAACAAATCAACACCACGTTGATCGAAATGGACAGCCGCCTTGCGCAGTCTGACCAGGTTCCGATGCTATTGGTTGGCGATATGAATGCACCATCACACCTTGATTGGGTCGAGGGTCTCAAGGATAAGAACTGCGGATACTGGGATGTTGATTGGCCAGAGTCACAATTGATCACGGACAGGGGACTCGTCGACTCATTCCGAGTGGTCAATCCGGACCCTGTTAAGACTCAGGGCATTACCTGGTCTCCCATCACCCCATGGAACACCAGCCGGAAGAAGGCAGAGCCGCAAGATAGAATTGACTTCACCTATCACAAGGGCAAGGCGTTGTCGGTCTTGAAGTCCCAAACAGTCATTGTTGGAACGCCCAGCGCTAACCCCAATGCCAAAGATAATGAGTGGACCTCGGATCATGCTGCGGTTCTCACGACATACAAGTTTACAATGTAAATTTTTAGTCTAAAACGGCAGTGTTAATACGCATCGGTCATTAAAACACATGTAAACGAGAAAAAAAAAAAGCATCACGTGCGACATGTGAGCCGCAACTTGGGTGTATTCATAAAAGTGAGCCACGAGCCGAAGGTGGGCGGCCTATTTTTGCCGACTTGTCAACATATTCTATTCTATGAAACCTATTTAAATTATCTTAATCAAACCTGATTCATGTTGTAAATATATAAAATCTTTTTAGAAGTCTGTTTTGGGCTCAGGTTCAATTATGGAGTAGTTGCTGGAGCCTGGAGGTCATCATGTACGTCCGGGGTGAGCACCAAAGTTTCGTTATTTAAGGTTTGCATTCATATTGGAACGGTTTGGAAATTTTGGATAAAAGAAAATTCAATTGAAGATGCTATTCTGAGAATTTGCAGAACAGACTTGGCTATATGCAAGGTGCTTATCTACATGCAGGAATGCAAGGATGCATATCGAGTTTCCAATCTTCAGGCCATGGTAATGGCATTTAGCAGCCGGCGTACAGGCTCTGAGCGAACAGAGTGTAGGTGTCAGCGTGGTTGAGGTTCTGAGCAGCGGTCAGGGAGCGAACGAAGCTGTAGCCGTAGCCACCGTAGTCAGAGGTGCCCTTGACCTGGTTCAGGTGGGTGGCCTCGTGGAGGACGGTGTTGGACTGGGTCTGGGTGTAGCAGCCGGAGGAGGTCAGGGGCATTTGGTTGAAGAAGAGGTTGCAGTAGGCCATGTAGTTTCCGGAGGGGAGGGTGTAGGCGATGACACCGGAGCTGCAGGCGCCGTAGACGTCGGAGCAGTAAGTCCTGGAGTTGCCGGAGCTGGTGGAGCCGCACTCGGAAGCGATGCGGGAGAAGACGGTGGAGACGGTGTTGCGGGTGGCGGTGGTGGACGACTTGAAGTACTCAGTCATCTTGGCGGCAGCGCCCGAGGAGGCGGCCGTCTGGGCGCGCGAAGCCAGCGAAGCGCAGTTGCTGATGGCGTTGCGAATGGCGGTCAGGCGGGTGCCGGTGCAGTCGCTCTGGACAGCGGTGCGCTTCTGCTGGAAGGCAATGCGGACGCTGCTGGCCTTGGCGCCGTCAACTTCGGCCTCGACGTGGTTGGACTCGAACGGGACGGAGCCGACGAGCTTGTTGGAGCTCTCCTCGGCAAACGAGAAGGCACCGGCGACGGAAATGTCAACCTTTCCGCCTGAGGAGAGGTCATGGACCTCAGCAACGTCAAAGGTGACGTCAATGGTCTCGCCAGAAGCAATAGTCTGGAAAGCAGCATCGTCAAGAGACTCAGTGGCAACGGCAAGGCGAAGACCATCAAACTCGAGCTCCTTGTCTGTTTTGTGTTAGTACAGAGGTTAACTTGATGAGAATCAGGAGAAACGAACTGTCTTTGAGAAGCTGAGCCTTCTCAACGGGGGCCTCGTCAAGGATGGTACCAGTCTTGAAGACCTTCAAGTTGCTCTTGCCGGTGTTCTTGATGGTGGCCTTGACCTGAGAGTTGCCAACAACCTCAAGCTTGACATCGAGCGGGGTGGGGGCCCTCTTCATGGAAGGGGCAGCCGCCGCGAAGGAGGCGAGAGCCAAGATGGACAAGAACTTCATGTTGACGAGTGCAAAGCGAGGGAAGAAGTCTTAGAGTTGCTGCAGGTGCTGACTTGAGCTTGTATTGTGAGGCGATGGAGAACAAGAACATTTGGAGAAAAGATACGAGAGCCTCATATATAGTTCTGAAAGTCTTATCTTGACAACGGCATGTTCTGCTTGTGGTTTCTATCTCCGTGGTTGTTGGATGGACTTCCTAATCTGTCTTCAATATGCCGAGTCGAAAACCTTGGGTTATCTCGCAGCAATGAACAGGAGACCACTTGCCTATCCATGAACAACACCCGTCATTGCAGGTATGTGATTCGAACGTGGTTAAGCTCGAGGTGATGGTATCAATCAACGTCGCATTCACCCAATGTCTTGGCAGCAGTAGCTCAGCATATCTTCGGACGTTTGCTACATTGAGCAGGACCATCATTCCACAACGCTTCTATCACAGAAAGAAATCGTCCAGAAACCCACGCCTCGGAATACATATGCTACTGGCCTTCCAAATAGGCATTAACATGCACGCTAAGATGCACAGTGCCTGCATGGCGGCCGGCTTGGCAAACCCCACTTCTCGGTTATGGCTCGGATTATCGTGTTCCGCAAGTTTCATGGGGCTCTCAATGGGGAAGGCCGTTTTTTGTTTTTGCATTCATTGGTGCATTTTGAATAGTAGAGACACGTTCAATAATGTTTCAATTGTGATCGATCAAAGACGTGTAGATTTGCAGTCGACCTATGGTTGCGTCCCAGCCATTTGGCTTTTCGTGTTCTGCATGTAAAATGCGACGTTCTTGATCGGCTTGGTTCAGAAATTCGTGGAGCTGTGATGGTCTATCTTCTATGAGGGGTTTCTTTCCAATTTCACGTTTTCGTTCTTTTGTATTTTTTTCTCCTTCAGTTTACCCATAAAATGAGAATCACAAGTGTCTCATTGAGAGCAGTTTATTGAACCCAATCACCATATTTTAGCAGAACCTTGATGATCACCAATTAGCTCAAGGACAATAGGACATTTCAAGCTTGGGTTCCGGCCGCTGTCTCTGCTATTGAAACTCGCACCCATTCCCGGCAAATACATCTGCTCAAATCATGCGCCAAGAGATGCACGTTCGTATTCCAGTAGTGATTCCTCCAAAGGGCAGGTCGTATAAGCATAAAGGGAAGGTTAGTCGCCCGACATTTGCAGATAAATCTTGGCGTATCCGTTTATTATGACCAGGATCATGGCTCGGGCATCGGAAATATTCCCATTGGCGCACGCTTCCGAGATACTTCAATATTGAAATAAATTATGACCATCAATTGATGGAACATTGGGCACTTGGGCCTCGCCATCGGCGATCACGCCAATGGGCTGGGAGTAGTGCAGGTCGATCGTCAGCTAGATGCATCTTGGCTTGGCCTTGGCCCCTGCAAAATCAAGAAACTCGTCCGATGATCCGAAAGCGAGTAGCGCATGGCTACCACTCAGATGCGTTGGGTTACGCTCCCGGTTCAAAAGTTCCGAGTCGCCAATAAAACACCTGCCCGATCGCGCAAAGATCGACTTTTCGGTAATCATACCGAGGCTTACAGGGATGCCCGGCTGAGAACCGAATCCCCCAGGTACGCATGGGTAGGCACGCTATCATTTTGAACAAAAAGAGCAGGTGAATGATAATAGCAGGTATGAGCTGCTCAACATTTAACATGTAGAATATCAGATTGGATCACATGCTCATAGTCTGTCACTGCGTTTATTAATTATTGCACCGAGTTTTGGGAACTTGACTCTCATCGATTCATACCATGAACTTGTCACATATCTGTTTTGGTCGTCAGTTTTGGATCGGCCTTTTTGCCCTCTCAGGTCTCAGTTTGTACTACACAGGCTTTTTCAATAACAAGATGCTCGCTCAACAAAATGAGGACCCCATCTCGGGGCTCAAAGTCGTGCTTGGGCACAAAAAAGGATCATCTCCGCCCACGCTCCTAGCCACAGTCACCAATCAAAATTCAATCCCAGTGTCGGTCCTCTCATACAATTCTCCTCTAGATAGCTTGGCTTTGCAGATTGGGCTGCTATCTATTACCCCGCTTGGATCGGATGCGCCGTTGAAACTTCCTCGCCTGGAAGTCACTAGAAAGTGGCCTCCTGTGATTGAAGACATCATCACCATTTCTCCTGGAGAGACAGTCGAGAACGAAATTGTGCTGAAGCCACAAATTTTGCCTTCAGAGGTGTTGCCGCACCAAGCTATCTATGAGCTCAAAGGCGAATGGCAAGCTGTTTGGAACCGGGACAAGGGGAGCATAAGTGAAACCGAGTTTCAAGACCTTTTTGCGAGCAAAAGCACCTTCTCAGGAAGCTTTACTTCCGGTGGTGTGAATATCCATATTTGAGTGAGTAACCACTAGCTGCCAACCAGATAATCTGGGTCAACAGATGGCGTTCTCAAAATCGATAGCTGCTTGATTTCATGTAGATATTGCAAAGATTGGTTACGTGGCATGTTATCACTGATGTCCAGTACATCCAAATTTCTCGCGAAAATCAACATAAACCTATCCAGTGTTACTGTGAGGGACATTCTTGTATTATTCACCGAGCTTACGTAGCGGTATCCAATGAAAACTGTCACTACCAAATTTTGAATTAGCGCTTACACTGACGGCAAAAACCCATTTGCGAACAAGCCCGAAGCCGTCACTAGATAAGAGTCGATTCAAGACGATGTGGCTGCTTTGCGAACAGCGTTGATGGCTGCCTCGGCAATGCCTCGATCGTCATCAAAAGACAAGACAGAATGAAAATTGTCAAAGTCGGCCCAGACCGTCTCAAAGTCCTCACCCTCCTGTTGCGTTCCCTTTTCTGGGGTAGTGGTGGAGTCTGCGGCGGCAGCATACCAGAAGATAATCTTCAACACCCCCTTGTAGACGCGCTGAGCAACTGCTATCGGCTCGGTGACAGCCTTGGGGCGATTCTCGGGCTTGATAGATGACGGAAGTGTGGCCATGGTTTCGATCTCAACGGGTAGCAATTTTACAGATATTCCAGTCTCTTCATATGTCTCTCGCAAAGCAGCTTGTTCGAGAGTCTCATTCAAATCTTTGCGTCCCTTAGGAAGGAAATACTCTCCGGTTTTTCGCCAGCGAATCAGGAGCACCTTGGATCGCTCAACGTCGATGGAAACAGTGCCGCAGCTGATGGCGAACTGGTCCGCAAAGTGCAGAGTAGAAGGCATTCTGATATTGCGATGCCTGTGAGAGAGTATTCACAGACGTTAGCCTCAGGAACGACACAGCAGATCATTGCCCATTCGCTTTGGACTTTTTACCGAAACGTGCGATGGAACCTTTGGAAGACCGAAGCTGAAGAACAGAGTGCGTTGGTGGGGGTGCCGTGTGGAGAAATTGTAACCAGCCACAGAAACTAACCACGAATTCCCTGCTGCCTAATCTGAGTCAGATAGGGTTCAACAGATTTTCAATCTGCAAGGGATAATTCATACTGGTAGAGTCGCGAAAAAATGATAGATGTAAACCTGTATACTTTCCCTACTTTGATTGATTTGTGAACCGCATTCTCAAACTAGCAAGTTACAATTGGCTTTCCCACTGAAAGACAGCCTTTTTTTCTCGCTCAACATCCGCAAAATTGCACTCTTTTTATTTCGGCTTGAACTGTTCCCAACATCGAAGCTTTCCTCAGGGCTTCACTGGAAAGCCTACCCTATATCTTTAGATCTCAGGTGCAGAAGGCCCACTCATACAGAAGCTTCCACTAATTGAGAAATTGGTGACAGCTTGTCGAGGAAAGTTTGAATTTATCTTAAGATTGCTTCATGTTGGAAAGTCTTTGTGCTCTTTGTGTCGCGATGCCTTTGGAGCAAAGTGGACTGTTATCCCTTGGGCAAGACTGCAGGTGTTGGCGCTCTCGAAACAACCAAAATTCCAAGGGGAAAAATAATCCAACGCCACTCCAAAAACCTAAGAGATTATTGCGAGAAGAATGAAGTTATTTTATTATAATTTATTTACTTATTTCAATGAGCAATATTAAGAAATACGGTCTTTGGTAACGGCCCTGTGCAGCAAAGCGTCGGACTAACTGAAAACCGTCCAAGGACTGCACTGAAGGTCGCTAACGAAGTGATTGGTGTTGGGCTGATCACATGTGGAGCATTCTCAAGCCAGGCAGACAAGATCGGCAAAGACGGCTCCATGCACATCGGCGCTATGCCCACCTGGGAACGAGAACGAGGATTGCGCCCCAGCCGCTCCGGCAGCAATAAGGAAGTAGTTGATGCAACTTCGCTCCCCGTTCTCGTTCTCGGTTGACGAATTTGGCAAAGATGGATGCTACTTCCAACGACAGTGGCGACGGCATGAAGATCATTCTGGTGGACGGCATAGAAGCGTCCAAGCCACGGCGCAAATCTGCCGCGAAGCTGTTCCACAAAAAGTCCCGGACGGGCTGTCAGCTGTGTAGGGCTCGTCGGGTAAAGGCAGGTTTCACGCATTTGTCCGAAATAGAATGCGGCTATCGAGCGCGACTAACATTTCTGGGCGATAGTGTGATGAGGCAAAGCCTGTGTGTCGTCACTGCCAGAGGCTGGGACAATCATGTGTCTATGGTCGCCAGCAGGAAGACGGAATGCAAGGCCACAAAGGCAACCCAAGCAATCGCGAGGAGGAGGACGACTTTTTTGCAGAGTCGGAAGCGCGTCGCCAACTGGAGCTGAAGCTGCTGACGCACTATCTGACAACGCCGGATGCCACCATCGCCATTGATGATGCCTCCAGAGAAATATGGACCAGCTGCGTCTGTCGCATGGCTGTCCATTCCGAGGCCCTTCGCTACTCGGTCCACCTGACTGCTGCTCTCCATATGAAGAAACGGGGCGACCTCTCTGAGCCAGAGGCCACCGTGATTTGCAATTCGTATCTTGACAAGGCGCTCAAAATCCATCAGCAAGACGTGTCCAGCATGAATGAGAAGAACGCCGATCTCATCTGCATGACCTCAACCATGCTACGCGTGTACAGCTACTTTCATCTCCAGGACCGTCCGCATCGTCCCTATGCTCCACCGGTAGAGTGGCTGCAAATGGGAGAAACGAGCAGCTTCGTCTTCAAGGACGCATGGGACGCGGTCAAGGGAGATCCCAATTCCGTGGCAGTCAGGCAGATGCAAAACATGAACCAAATCCTCGCGGGCAAGGTAGGCAAGGGCCTGATTGATGAATTCCGGCATTTGACCCTCCGCGAGACGCCCTATCAGCTTGCCGAGCCGTGGGACAGAGAAGTTGCGGATGCTTACGAATCGACGGTGGATTCGATTGGCGGCATCCTGAATGCCATCGAGGCGCACGAGTCGCGAAGCGCATTCGGTCGCCAGCTCATCGTTTTCCCGCTGCTCGTCCACACACGATTTGTCGGCCTCGTTCAGGAACAGCGGCCGCGGGCACTGGTCATCCTGGCCTACTACTTTGCACTCCTCAACACGCTGCGGGACATTTGGTGGGTCGGAGATGCCGGGTTGCGGGAAGTGCGCGCCATCTACAGCGCAGTCCCGGAGGAGTGGCGATCGCATTTAGCCTGGCCAATGCAGATGCTTGGCGGCAATGGACTTTTGCCTACCGGATCGTCTCACTGCATTTAGCGCCAGCGGCTGGTGTGTGTCGCAGCGTTCAGCCGCTACTCGTTCTCGCTTCCACTTTGGGCAATTCCATTCGACGCAGACATGAGCGACAGGCTTCATTCTAACATGATGCTGAAATATAAATAATTATGAGGTCGATCGAATTCAAGATGTATAATATTGGAAAAAATTGTAAAAAAATCCTCTTGACTGACATTTTCAGCTGCATTCCCCACAATGACTGACTCCATCTCTGCTGCCAAGCTTGCAGTTTACCTCCTCCTCCTTCAACCTGCCCTTTACTGCCTCTGGAAGCATGGAAAAACAGGCTTTCTTGGGTGGTTCTATGTCCAAATATTTTGCATTCTCCGCATTGTCACTGGTGCCATGGGCCTTCATGAGTCCAAGTCCTCCACCGCGGCTTTGATCCTCAATAGCATCGGTCTCTCGCCACTGCTGCTGGCTACAGCTGGTGTTTTGCACGAGGCGTAAGAGGCTCACATTATATTCCCATTGAATGTCGAAAAGTTATCTAACGGCATCTAGAAGGCGCGCGACAAATCCCCGTCTGAACCGAAAGCTGGAGTTGTTCATTGACATCCAGTACCACACTATTGTTGCAGTAGCAATGGTTCTAATTGTCATTGCAGTTGTTAACGTTGAAGAAAAAAAGTCAATGTCGACTGTGAAGCCTTTGCTGGACATCGGATGCGCTCTCGCGGCTCTGAGCTGGGTGCTCCTTATAGGCTGGGCCCTTTGGTCGGTTATTGCCCTCAAAACCGTGGTGGCCATTGAGATGCCTACTGTCAAGAGTGGTAAGACTGTAAGTGGTGTTTGCTCTTCTCATAATCAATTTACTTTTTGGGTTAGAGCTAATCCGTGAACCAAGCTTCTCAATGGCGTCTCCGTCGCTATTCCTTTCATCGGCCTTCGGTTAATCTATGCAATTACCTTTCTGCAGCTGGAAATTTCCAACCCAGAATCTGGCTTTTTGACGTCCAAGGCGGCTCAGGTTATCCTGGGCGTGATTCCGGAGATGCTCTGCATGGCCAGCCTCCTTTATGTAGGATTGAGGACTTTATCCCTGAAAGAGGAGTTCAAGCAGAGGGACTATCGCCGACCAGACAACCAAAGCTACGCTCTGTCGGACCGAGAGGTAAAGAATGGCGAGCCAAGGGCTACTGACACAGATGTTTGAGTAGCTTTGTCCGGCTTTTACCCGACCTTTCCCAGGTTGGCTGAAACTGTACATGCGAGGATTGTTGGCATGTATAAATGGGGCGTGGAGTTGAACCTCAACGATCAGTTAGATAGAAAAGACTCCGGTTTTTTTTTTACTTAGACACCTAGAAGCAATGAATCAGTTCCACAAAAGATCTAAGAATGCTCCAACGGAATAAGCTTCCCATCATTCTGCCTCAGTTATAAGGTTTTAAGTTTTGACTGTCCTTCACACACGCTAAACCTGCTTAGCGTCATGGCAAACTTTGAAACCTCAACCTGTTCAATTTGCAATCACCAACTTGAGTACTCATAGCCCGACTCGTCAATATGTCGTCCTGGAGCCCGTCTTTGGTTGTATCCGCTACGGAATCGGTCCCTCTCGTCTACCGTGTCATACTCCTCTACATTGAGCCCTTGCTCGCCGCGCTCGGCGCTGCTATGGCGACTCTGGATCCCGGCGCGTATACCCATGTTATGACGCGTGACACCGTTCCCTTCGCCCAAAACACTGCCTTCCTATACACTCAGCTTGCAGGTGGCTGGCTTTACTTTTCCTTCGTCG
Source organism: Calonectria pseudoreteaudii (assembly GCA_001879505.1). Classification (NCBI taxonomy): domain Eukaryota; kingdom Fungi; phylum Ascomycota; class Sordariomycetes; order Hypocreales; family Nectriaceae; genus Calonectria; species Calonectria pseudoreteaudii. The sequence continues at coordinate 127,442 of KV875272.1, forward strand.
AGGTCGTCGTTTTGCGTCTGTACGACGACCTGAAGCTGTGGAGAGTTCTCTCCGCCGGTATGCTGCTCAGCGATTTTTGGTACAGCTTCGGCACTTTCCAAGCGGTTGGAGGTTTGGAGAATTGGCTTAAATTGGCCGATTGGACAACGGAAGACTGGACCACACTTGTTACCACCTTGCCCATGGTGTTGGTCAGAATTTTGCTGGTCTTGGGGATTGGCATTAAGAGAGTCAACCCAGCCTCGGATGCTGCCAAGACCAAGTAAAGGCTCTGGAATAAGGTTTCACTTAAGCTGCCGCGGTACCTGCTGGCCTTCGCCCTACGCCCTGTGGAAATAACCTCTTCATCGCTTGCTTGTTCATTCCTAGTGGTGGCTCGCCGGATTCAAGGATAGAATCACTCTAGCAAACAATGTCTAGCGATCAGGCTTTCGTGGATGAAACTCAACCTGGATATAATTGTGAAACGATGAGAGCCTATAGGAACTGCAAATACAAATGCGAACACAACGTTCTTTCCCTGTACCCTACGCATTCTTAGTCACCACTCCACTCCTGCCATGTCCAGAATCTTGAAACATCGGGTGGGACGGACGCCCGGTTCTGCCGGATGCGTAAAAAATGGGCGCTATCGCCATCTGTATCACGACGTCGTTATCCACGACGAACTTCCCCTGAACTTGACCCCACTAAATTCCTCTTTTGAAACCAGCTCCGACGATGCCCTGGTGGATATATTTTTATGTCAACGCGGAGATTTCCAGATGACCAGTCTTCGGAGAAAATCGAACCCATACTGAACTATATTGCCCACTTAGGCCGTCTTGCTGGAGATTTGGGTCTTGTTGGCGTCTCAGCGAAGGGGAATTGGAGTGGACAACTGTTGTTGCCATGGGATGCCTGCCATTTCGAAACCACTTTGACGTCGCCAATCGTTTGGAGACATGTTTGAATGCCTGCCATTAACAAAAACGAAGATACAACTATGGGGCATCCCCACAGGGCTTGGAAACAATGCGATTTCGTAACTGCGAGATTGGCGATCAAACCATGTGAGCTGAAGAAAATCCAGCTCAAGAAGATGTGATTCTCAGCAAGAGCCAAACTGAACTGAAATTAGTCCCCTCATGCTGAGGTGAGACCCTGATCTTCTCGCTAGGCCGCTAGCGCTCGATTGGTGTTGATCTTGGCTGGTGTTGTCGGGATCAACCTTGAGTTGATGTCTAAGCGAAGGGATAGAAGGAAGAGACAGCCAAGAACAAACCCCGTTGCGTCACGACGAGCGCAACAGGAGAAGCCGCGGACTACCTGGCACGTGCCGTGCCATCCGCCCAGGGACATGTTTGATATGCGATACTCCGCAAATAATGGAGCCAACTAAGCCGCACACGCATACGTCGCAAGGATTAGAAAAAGCTAATCCGCCCAGTCCCATGGTTAGCTATACGGCAATCGATGTGAACTCCGCAGCGCATCCGGTGGATGATTACGCGAGTTCAGACAGTTGAAAATGACTGGGTTAATGGGGAAGAATCATCAGTGGCAGTTCTGTGATTTTGAAAACATGGGTAGATTGAAAATAAATAGAACAAAGCAGGACCAATCGCACAGACCTGGCTCGCTCAGAACAAGTTTTTAGCATTGGAACAAAAGTTCACTCGCCCATTAACCGCCCCCCCGTCCCGCGGTAGTAATACCCGACTCGTTACAAGATATTAATCTCGGACAATTCATGGTCTGTGTGACTTCAGAAACCCAAATCGCCCCCAAGGGTGCCGCGATCGTCGGTGCCTTTCCTTGATCTGTAATGCGCGGCAGCGGATGCATCCGGGTGGGAGATTTTGTTTAGTCAGACGACTCCAGTCTTTCTACTAGCCTGTGTCACCACATGAGTGATTGCGATGTTGTACCGAGGGATAGACGGTGCTATGCCCCTTCCCCCCTTGTGCCCTGGCTGGCGTTGGGCCTTAGCAGTCGAGTACTTAAAACATGCAGCGAAGCCACAGTCGCACGCCAGTCGACTCGACTCACCTCTAGAGAAAATCGCCGGTCCATGAATATTCGCTAACCTAGTCAACTCTCCGTCCATGTCATGGATCTTGATGGTCCCGCTCTCGCACCGCCGGAGGGCGAGACGTCGAATCTCGTGGACCCACCGAATCAAAATGGGCTCGCCCTGACGTTCATTGTCGTTTGCAGCTCTGTCGCAACCATCTGTGTCCTGTTAAGAGGGCATGCTCGAGTGTACCTGGAGAAAAAGTGCCAGGTGGAGGAAGGTATTTATTACCGCTTGCTGGATACCGTCTAATCCGACATGGAGGGTCACGGAGGGAACTATTTTCTTTTGCTAACATTGGTGACCATGCAGTCCTCACTATCATCGCCTATGTGTGTACCCGCCGGCTGAATATCCATCGAGACATCCGCTAACACTTCAAGAGGGTTGTTATTGGGGCTGTATCACTTCGCTAATCAAGTTTCTCGACGCACCCGGTTACTTTGTGCACCAATGGAACGTCAGCCTTCGAGATCTGATGAGGACTCAATACGTAACTTTCCCATCCGAGGTTGGCTGGCGGCTCGATGCTGACATGAAAACAGTGGCTGCTTATTTTCGGAGTCTGCTTTGCCGTCGTCATGCCATCCCTTAAAACCGCGATTCTTACCGAGTGGTGCCGCATTTTTATTCCCCACCGCAATAGGAGAAAGAGCTGGTTTTGGTGGACATGTGTCCTCCTCGTGTTCGTACACCTTTTGGCAAGCATTGCAATCATTGTGGCCCTCAACGTCCAATGTACCCCGCATGACAGCATCTGGTACTTCACCAAGGATCGTAAGTGCTGGGACATTTACAGCCTTCAGGTCATCGTGGCCGGTATCCACCTAGCGGGTGACACTATCATGCTTTTTCTACCCCAGCAAAAGATCTGGTCATTGAAGATGTCAATCCGGAAAAAAATGGGCATATCAGTCATTTTCAGTCTGGGTTTGCTGTAAGTAGTGTGGCCCTGTCTGACTCGTTTCAAACGCTAACGCCGGCATCTCCTGCAGCGCTTGCGTCTCTGCGGGTGCGAGATTGATCGTCACGGTGCTCACCAAGTCGACCTCGGATAACACATACAAGGTTGCGCAGCTCGTTTTTTGGGCCACGGCCGAGATGACATGCGCATTTGTCGTCGTCGGCGTTCCCTGCGTTGCCCGCATTCTGAAGGAAACCGGCCTCCTCCGGATGATAAAGAGACACCTCGGCATGAAGACAGCTACTACGGGATCTGGTCTGACAGGGAATGAATATGGTGGCGGCTCGAGTGCGGTAAAATCGGGTCCTCGGTCGATATCTGGCAGCAGAGCTTATTGCATGATTGATGAAGAGGGCATCCAACTGAAAACATTAGGGGATTCAGAGTCTCAGGAGTACCTCAATGAAGAAGGCAAGCAATCGCCTTCGTCCGGCGTTGTCGTCACTCATACTATGAGAGTTTCCATTGAGCCAGTCACCAAGGCCTACCACCCAGAAAGATCGTATCTCAGCCCAATCTGAGAGCAGTCCTGGTCACCCAGAAAAAATTCGGGGGCAGAAAATTGGGCGGTTTCAGGAATATTTAATACATTTTACTTCTACTCAAAAATGCTTATCTGAACATGACGCGGTGGACCTCCTCGAAACTTTGTATGGAGAGGTGCTAGAGATCAATTGCAGCAGCGAATAACAAAAATATACATCACTAGGAAGCACGGATCAACGTTAAACCACTGAATCAGCGGTGGGCCTTTTGACCTTTAGAGTTTGACTTGGAAATGGTCTAATGACAAGGGGTGACCAAGTCAGGCTACCCGAGTGGGTCAGCATTGTCATGATCAATGTGTCATCCTGTAACAACAGTATAGGAGACTTGTGGTGCATGGATCGATCTGCCCGGCCCATACTTGAGTCATTACGAGCGAAAGTTTTTCGTAAACAACGCCTTATCTCAAGGCTGAATGGCAGGATACGAAATTACAGGCATGCGGCCCAGAAGAGTGGGCCGCTTGACGAAGTCTTGTCGTAAATTCAATGAAACTTAATTTTGGAAAATATTTGCACAAGCCACGGCAGTTATGATATGAACCGAATGGGGCTAATGAAAGGATCATGATTGTTAATGAATCAAGATATGCAGTAGACAAGTTATGCGGAAATCAGAACTGAACGTATGTACATGGCAGTGCTCAACCAGCAGCAAACAGTCTTCTTCCATCACAAAATTGAGCAGTTGAAGAGAAATATGCCAAAAGAGATCGCCATATTTCAAGAGTATGTCGAAAAAAATGACCAAGACTCCCATCTACTTAGTTCAGCCCCGCAGCAATATTAGCATACTTGGAATTGGGGTAGTCAAGACAGTTGTCCGTAGCATCCAACGACCCAAGTGCCGTGTAGCTAGTGCCGATTAGCGAGTCCGAGCCCGTCTTGTCCGCAGAGGCTTCCCAGAACATGCTACCGCCCAGGCTTAGGCCTTTGGCATACGACACCTTTGTTTGAACCATGGCAGGAGTATCATAAGAAATGAGTTCCTGGGTGCTCGAGTCGTAGCTGTAGTAGCCCTGGGCAACGCTATCGTAAGAAACTGTGGCCCCGCTCTTAGGCAGGGCCTTGTAATCCCAAACTCCGTTCTCCCAGCTTCCGGATCCAACACCGGAAAAGGTTTGTCCAATGCCGGAAGTGCTCTCGAATGAGCGGCCGTATATAGGCATACCAAGTACAATCTTCTGAGCGGGCACGCCACCGGCAATGTATGCCTTGACAGCATCATCGGTATTGAAAGGGGTGGCGTTGGGGTTGTTGGCGTTCTTGTAGAGATTGGCGTCGTGGCCCGAGTACGTGCTCCAAGAGCCGGCGTAGTCGTACGCCATCAAGTTGACATAGTCAAGAACGGCTCCGAGGTCCTTTAAGTGAAGTTTGTTGTAGTTGTCGGGACCAGCCGGAGCGGCGATTGAGAGCAAGAAATGGTGGTTGGAGGCGTACTGCGCAGCGTACGAATCCAGTTCAGCACGAATAGCCTGGAGCAGCAGAACCATATTGGTTGCATCAGTGTCATTGGCAGGGTACTCCCAATCCACATCGATCCCATCAAAACCCCAGTCCTTCATCAGGGTCACCGCAGTCGTGGCAAACGTGGCCCTGGTAGTGGCAGAGCTTGCAGCGGCTGGGAAATTGGTCGACCAGGTCCAGCCGCCAATGGAAAGCATGACCTTGAGCTTACGGTTAGCCTTTTTGAGCAGGAAAAGTTGCTTGACACATCCATATGCATTGGTTCCTGGATCGTTCCATGCTTTGGAAGCACGAGTTAGCAGGGATACACTTTCAAAACATCATTGCCGTTGAGCTTCCTTACAGTCGCCATCATAGTGCTTTTCTAGGTCGGCATAGGAATCGCCAGTATATCTTAGACAGGTCAGTGAGAGAAACGCTTAGGGCAGTTAGGAAAAGGATATGCATACACGGTTCCATCTGCTTGCAGATTCATAAAAGCATACAACACGTGCGTAAGTTGAGATGCGGGAAGATTCTGTGGCTGATAGTTCCTTCCATAAATACCCCTTCGAAAGATGGTGAGACTAAGATATGAATGTCTTGCCAGGAAGCAGCGCGTACCAGTTTACAAAGTAGGCTGAGTTTGAGTAAGTGGTTGCCCGCTTGGACACCTTGTTCTCTGACACGATTGAGATATTCAAGTCCGGGGACGGGATCGCTGAAGGAGCCATTGTGAAAGTTTTAGAACAATGTTCGTGTTATCTGATACAAGACGGGTATGGTGAGAAAAGCAGACGAGGGTGGGCGAGCTTTCTAGTACCGGTTTGCGATAGGCTGCGAGGATCTGAAAATTCAAAACTCTTGGAGGGAAACGGATTAACTTGACTTTTTTCTTGATTTATAGTACTCGATGCCTTTCATTTTGGGATGAGTCTAGTTGAGCGGATGATCAAAATTACAAGGCTTCATCACAGAACACCTCAAGATTGCAACGTTGCGTCCCCGTGTTCACTGTCCGTTTTCCACAAGACCGAGAAAATCGGATAATGAACTTTTGTGGGAGTGACCTAAAATGCGGCTACATCTCTTGAATTTTCGGATATCATCGATAATGCACCACCATGGTGATGTCATCGTTGTTCTTTCACATGACTAGAAATCCTGGCCCAGGAGCAATCATTTCGTCTTTCGAGGTTTGATTTTGCCAAAAGAAAAAAGCTGCGCAGTACACTATGTGATGCCGAAGGCGTAAAGATTTGCTGGCAAAAACAGTCATTTGATATACGCACAAGAGCAAAACGTGTGCGAGGCATGATATCGGCACAAGACACTTTACCAAGGGACTCGGAACGCACTGAATGTCCCGGTGGCAATCCGTACATCTTATCCTACTCTGGTGCAGGAAAATAAGTTTAAAACCCGCTTTTTATCGCCGATGCCACTCTTTAGCCAGATATAGTTGGTTAAGGGTGGTGTCGTGAACACCTGCCGAAATAGGAAGCGGAGATACGACGCTGGGCAGGGATTGGAAGGCCTCCGTGATCATGGCAGCGGGACACACATTTGTCTCACAGTGACGGTCACTGGATGTGGTATGGCCATCCTTTCCAGGAGGATTGATTTTGATGCCGAAGGTGGGCCGCTGTGTGTGTGGGATACAGTAGCACCGAGCCATGCAACACCAGTCGCCTATAGGACACGGGAGCAAGACACACGCTGGCTTCCCAAACGGACTAGTTACAGGACGCTACTCGCAGATGTTTTATCACAACAAGAGCCCACAAATCCATCGTGTTGTGTTTGTGAACCCAGTCATTGAGTGCCTCACGTCTAGGCCATACATATGGTAACGAAAGCTGCACAGCTGGATGATCCATTCATTTGACTGTTATAAATATGTCCTGCCATGTCCATAACGGTGAACTAACATCTTTTCAGAAGTGATCTGCGCCAAACCTTAATCCCTGGACCCCATAATTCCAAAACATATTGTGATATTAGCAAATTCCCTCTAATCGTCATCAAGGGGTGGGGAAACGGCAACTGGAGGTAAACCACTATCCACTATGGTGACGTCGTCTAGCAAAACATCCACAGAGTCAACGGTAGAACAATAGCTGCTAATATACAATACAGATGTATCAGAGTAGGGAACAAATGTCACCTGGTTGCCAGAGGTCCATTGGCAGGCATTCGAGGCCTCGAAAGAGGTTGTACTGCTGCCAGTCTGTGCACTCATACTGATTCCGCAGCGATGTTGACCGTTCTCTCCAAAGTTTTGTACATTACCCAGGGCGTACCAGAAGTTGAGATAATAAGTATGCCCAGCCTTCAAGTTCAGGTTTTGCGACAAAATGGACCCTTGTCCGCCCACTCCTGACCAAATTCTGTGATTCATCAAGATTAGTATTTGACTTTGGCTTCAGGGAGGCCATAAAATGCCCAACTTACACGTAATGCCCACTGCCAGCATGTCCGGAGCAGGTGTTTGAAGACGCCTGGACTTGAGCGAACCCAGATGCTCCACCTGGATTGTTCGAGGACCAAGGGTCCAGAACCCCGGTTTCGAAATCGCCGTTTATTGCATAGTTTTGGGCTGTAGGGCTGGATGCCGGGGCCGAGCTAGTCAGGGATGTAGTTGATGGTTCAGTTGAGAGAATCTCAGATGTCATCGAGGGTAGATCGAATGAAGTGGTTGATGGTGTATTTGATGGTGCAATTAATGATGTATCGGATGACTCGGTCGAAAGTGAGGTGGAGGTCGCAGGCGACGAATCGTCGATGAGAGGGCTCGTCGTCGAAGTGGAAAGGGGGATTGACGAGTCAGAAGCAGAACCAGAGGGGCTCACTGCGTTCGACACGTTGCTGCTGATATCTGTTGATGTACTTTGCTGCGTGTGTGTTGTGGTTGGAATTATGGCCGCGGCGGTCTTGGGGCGGCATTGGCTCGCCTCTGTACCTAGGATAGTCAGAGCTGTAACTGCTAGAGCAGCATATTTTTGGAGCACCATGATGTCAGTTTCACGACAGGGTAGTTCATCGGCAACGAAGAAAAGGACTCGTTCGTGATCAGGAAAGGTCAAAGCCTCCGGGTCAAGGTTCATGGACATCAGCAACCTAAATAGTTTATCATCCGCCTAACGTGTTGGTTATTAGTCTAAAACACAAACTATTGAGCGGCTGTGGCTGGCTAGGACCTCCTTTTCCCAAGATCGGACGCTAAATAATGCAATTATGGAGAGGCCTATGGACTAGTCCAGTTCAAGCGAGAATTTCTTCGCTAACCGGCACATTTAGATGTCCTCACTCAACTCACCACTCCAGTCTGTACAACGTTTTCGCAAACCTTAAAGGCATCCAGATCCGTTTCCTGGCGTCCTGGATCCAGGCTGATCGATCGAGTAGTTAGTTAGGTGCAATAGTATGCTCCAAAATGCGATTTGAACAGTTCGATGAAAGGTGCTGCATCCATCTAGGTACCCCTGACTACTTTCAATTACAGGAACGAAGCCACATCAAGCCATCAAATGGGTTTGGCGGAAACGGGCCACATCCGACCGAGTGGTAGAATTTCATGACCTGCACTGTGCCTCTAGCAGATGTCGGTCTTTGTTGTTCCAATATTTATCCCCAAAGAATACTCCATGTACCAGAAAATCTTGTTTCAGTCCTTATTTATTTTCCGGGTCTACTTAAATCGAGGTTTGGGCCGCAACGATAATTACTACATCCAAGGCTTCCCCAGTGACACACAAATTAGGTGGCTGGGGTGTCAATGCCGACAGTTGTGCATTGTCGGCAAAACCATTCAGGCTAGAACGAGACCCTCGAGACAGTGTGTGACGTTTCTTTACAGGAGCGATAATGAGACGAAAGTATATACGTAACCCCCTGACATCGTAGACTACCCAGTCTTACAGCCTCCTAAAATTGATGGTCTGCTAGAGCAACAAGATATCCCTAATCAAAGTATCGAAGGTGTTAGATATAATGAATCGGTTGGAAATATTTAGCGGGAATCCCTAAGGCGTACTGTACCACCAAGGCACCTTGTCTTGCACCCGCCAAAGCGTAACTTGGCCATGCGCAAGTGCACTGTGCAAAAAAAAAAAAAAAAGGGAGGCCTCATGTAGTAAAGTGCGCCACTAAAAGGTTGGTCGGAATTTGATTCAGCCCTTGGCTTCAATGGTTGCGAGCGAATGGCCCAACCGCCAATAGCAGCACCCATACCCAGCCTCAAATTTAGCTCGTTGACCAAGGTTTTCAGCCCTGCGCCGCTTACCAGCCAGCTAAGGACGCCACGACCCATCCCGGGGAACACAGGTGTCAATGAGCGTCATGCTCCTCAGAGCTAGCTCAATCCACGTGAGTGCCTATTATCTTGGCATTGATTCATAATGCCCAGCTGAGGTCTAAGCCAGCGTGGCGTTTGGAGCGGCACACTCCCCTTCGGATCTTTGATCAGCGCGCATAATGGCTATTTCAGCCATCAATTCCCCCGGGCGGACGACATGTAGACATTTGACCACCGAGAACCTTCGGCATTCCATTCTCTGAATCACCATGAGGCTAAATTCAGCAGTTTTAATCTCGCCTTGGCTATTGCTTGCCGCATCGGCTGTCAATCTCGAGTCGGATGTGTGCGTGCCTCTCAAGGGTGTCGTTGGGTGCACAGGAACCCTGATGGAACCCTATGGCTCTAGGGCAAAGTATTGTATGCTATTGCCCAATCGAAATGTCGCCCCTTTAATCTGGGGCAGCCTGGCAGAATACTACTGACTATTCCATAGGTACTCGCAATGGGCAAACCACCGTTTGTGGAGTTGAGATTCTAAAGTCGGAGACCAACATTTGCACACGCATTCGACAGGCTCTGCCCGGGGAGCCGGGAAACACATTTGTTAATCTGGCGAGCCCTCTATGCCAGTGCGTTCCGGCTGCAATGAGAATGGCTGCCCTTCAGCAATTTCAAGCAGTCTATACGTATGGGCCTATTGCACGGGATACGTACGATGTCGTTAGCGCAGTAAAGGCTGTTGATTCGGTATGACAGTGGATGGTGCCTCGTTCTGATTTGGCTAATCGGTGACAGTGCGTTGTCAACGGCAAACTTGCGATCGGGGATGGGAGACAAAGTGCTTTGCAGAATGAACTTGCATCGAAAGATGGGTGGACTGTGATTCAAGGTGCCGATGTAAGTCTACAACCATACAAGAAGTGCTATTTGAAGCTAAGCGTCGTTTTCTTCCAGATCAATGTGGATAACTACCTCAATTTGATGGATTCCGTATCGCGGTGTTATTCGTCATTAGGCTGTGACTCCAAGAAAATTCGGGACTGGTATTCGAATTACTACGCTAAGTCCACCGGTTTGACGGATGGACAGCTGATCCAAATGCTCAGGGACTGGCTGAATTCTTATCCTCTCCTGGCAAGGCGGATTTCGGAAGCTTCTCAAGCAGCTAAAAGTCTACAAGATAGTTATCTAAAAGTGTCTGCTGATGTCTCAGCTACTATACAGTCTATTTGTGTAGATAGTAACTGCAATGGACCTACTGCGAAAGCATGGCTTGCGAAAGGTAAGGCTTTATTATGATTACTTATATTTTGAGTTATGCTTACCCATAATAGTGTCCCAAACCCTTACTACAGTTCAAAGCGTTCAGGCTGTTATATCAGCGGTTCCCAGTGCTACCAGCGCCATTTCAAGTCTCACCTCTGACACCCAGCGGGGTATCTCATCGATACGTGATGTGCCTGACCAGACATACCTGAGCACCCTGTTCACCTCCAATCGAATTACTCGGATGAGCCAAGTTATCCAGGGATATGGCGGGGTTTGGTATCTGCCCACTCTGGCTTCCAACCTGAAGAAGGACGTCGCTCCGATCAGTCTCCTCGCCGAGCATGAAACCAAATTCAGAACAGCTCGGACTCAGCTGGGCGAGGTTCTCGCCCCGGACTGGATGAAGCGAACAGATCTCTTCACAACAGCTGCTTCCCGAAGAGTCCGCGACGGGTTTATCAAAATCCAAGCCACCATGAAGAATGGGCTCAGCACACCGTTGGACGAAGTTATCGAAACGCTTCAAACCCTCGGTGCCACTGTGGACCAATTTCCCCTCCGGAAAAAGACCATTGAGTTGCAGTCTGGAGCGGCCTCATACAGACGCTGGAATGTGAACTCATACTGGGTACCTTGTGCTTCAAAGACTAAGAAGACTTACACGCAGGGCACGTATTCAGAATCTATTGAGTATACCAAGATTGAGGGGTGTCAATACGGACCTGAGTGGTACTACTTGCCTTCATATCATATTCCTTACATGAAATGGCGATTCGTGTAAAAGGTTCGGGTACCAACCTGAGCCTGCGGAGGTACTGAAGGCTTGGGAGAGTTGTCTATGGCCAACTTTCGATTGTCAAAATCAATGTTTCAAAATGACTTATGGATTCAATTGAAAGTACTGAAAATATTTACAATTCCAAAACAAAATTGCATCTCGATTTACTAACCGGTGGCTGTGCTGGAGGGTTGCAATGGCCGACGTGTACGCAATTGTGCACACTTCAGTGATGTAGAAACTCATACCAAGCTGGCAAAATGAGCGATTCATCTTACAAGATGTAGTTGCTACCTCTGTGTTTTCCACATCTGCTCAAAAACAAGGTTCGAAACGCGCCAGTGGCTGTAGCCCTTGGTGAATGGCCCAATAGACTGGTGTTCCCGTCGTCATGAAGAGCAGAACCCTCGCAGGATGGCTGACATTGATGCCCGTCATTTTAATTAAGCTATCGTCTTACTGCACAAAGTTGTCTCCTAAAATCAATGCAGGAACGGTAACTAATGTGTACACAAAAGCGAGTCTCAATTTCATGTCCAATCACAAAGGTTATCCCCTTTATTGAATAGGCTGTCGCTGTCAAGCGTTTAGGGACACGGAAACTCTCCGAAGAGAACAAATATGTTTGATAGAGTTACATAACTTTGGACAGCAGGTCATCTAGTTCTTGCGCTACAAATTCTGAATTGTCCTTTTGTATGATATTACCCGAATTTGGAGCGATTAGTGGTCCCTCCGCCCTTTCACTTTGCGTAATTTTGACGAGCCCTTGGTTATACAGGTGCCATTGAGGGTTCAAGTATTCCATGTTTACGCGCCTTGATATGCCCATCAGCCTCTCTGCTTCCTCTGCAAATGTCTCTGGATCGTGGCCAATGACCGTAACGAAGGGACCCTCACCATCCGGTCCTTTGAGAATGGGACCGTCGCTGTCAGGCAAGAGGGTAGCGAGATTCTTTCTGCTTAGACCTTCCTGACTTGCGACGTCGGGATGGAAAATTTTCCTTACACTTGCCCGAGCGTTGTGTAGGTCCTCGACTGTGATGCCCTCTGGAAGAATATCGGCCTCAAAACCTGCCTCCTCAGGACCAGGAAATAGGGATACAATGTCAGAATTAGTCAAAGTATGATCAAGGATCAGCAACCCAGCAACCGTTCCAGGATATTCTTGTGCATAAAGGCGAGCAATAGCCCCACCAATGGCATTTCCAACCAGGACGAGAGAGACCCTGTCCAAAGCTGGCATGTCCATCTTCTCTGTGGTGATTTGATCGATCAATTGGTGTAGATCTTTGACAGCAGCGGCACAGTCATGGCCATGAGCTGGATCTGCGGCCGTCTCATCCAGTGGGTCTCTATCTTCAGTCTGCCCTTGACCGTAGCGGTCGTACGTCAACATAGCCGGCATCTTATCATCTGTGCGAAGCTCCTTGATCTTGTTGATTACTCGTGTCCAGCCCACTTGCGGCAATATTGGACCGTTGAGAAAGACCGCCAATACTGGCTGCAGCGGTGAAGCAGTAGGATAAAATCTGTAGCATAAACGCGCCGTGGGTTTTGTTTTGAGCGTGATAAGCTGAGAGCCGGCCATTTTGAGGTTGGTGAATGGGTATGAGTGGAACGCACAAGAGGGAGTCGAGGGAAAAATAATATCTTGATGAAAATATGGACCCCTCGGAGATGTGAGTGCAAGCTAATGTTTTGCCATGTGATTTTGTGGAAGCGGGGATGGCTGAAACATAATTTAGCCCAAACCCTGCGAGTCAAGAATGGGTAAACACACAGTAGCAGGAAGCTGAAAGAAAGTTGGTTCAGCTTGGAAATGTATATAAAGCTGAACCAACCGAAGTATCATATGGATTTATTCGCTTAATGTTCTTTCTTGGACTTTGGATTATTGCAAAACACTACATGAATTCCTATTCCAAAATCCCATGTCAAACTCCTGACTAACTTAATTTGTATTTGAAGCCATACCAGAGGGGCATAAGCTTTTGTATCTAAAATCCCGCACAGGCAGCGAATCGTGTTCTGCTAGAAAAGCCAGTCTTTTATATTCGTAAATTCAATTTAGTATTATATGAGATAAAACTGCGCAAACAAGTTAGGATATTCAAGAGATGAAAAAGAAGTTCGGAAGTTGAGAACTTAGGAATAAGAATTCACTGCGTGCATCTCATTCATGTTGCCGAGGTTGAAAAACAATCGATTCCCTTTCTTCACTTGTAAACCAACCACCCGAAAACATTTACTAAGTTTTTTGTTATGTGTCAGATTTAGCTACTTGATGTTGAATGTATAGCCGTAGGATGGCGCTGGCCGCTGGCCAAACTTTCACTCTACCACGTGTGAGCCCATTCCATTGATGGCGGGAATCAAAGGAGGTCCAAAGGTCACCTTTCAGACTCGCCCACAATTATGTGATTGGACAGCTATCGAGTGCCGATTTCCGGGCATGGCCACCAGGCTTTGCCCGAATTTCAGGGGCAGATTTCCTGGCGGCGGAGCTATCCGTGATCCTCGTATCTGTGGTTGGCTGCCCCTTTGCCAGAACGACCTCAACTAGTCAAGCTTGATCTGGGCCCATTCGGGATTCCCTTTTGAAGCACGTTCTCGCCTTCTAGCCTGCGGACCTGGCTCATTCTGGGTTAGTACCAGCCAAGGCCTCGTTCTTGACAAGCCCCACATTCCAGCTGACTGTGCACTCGATCAAATCCGCCATCATTAATGCGGTATAGGTCTCTGTTCCTGACCTTCGGTAGAAGTCTTAGCTTCATCGGCCAAACATAAATGAGGAAGAATCGACCCAAGTGCGATTGGCGTGACTCGTGGAGCGCTAGCTCAAAGTTTTTCTATTTAAATAGAGTGCCATCCGTCGCCAAGATAAGAAAAGTATCAGACACACTCGTTTTGACGCGACAAGCGAATCATCAATTAATCCAAAGCAGCTCCGCAAGATTATACAGAAATCATGCGTGTCATTCTTTTTGCTCTTTTTGCCACCCACGCCGTTGCGCGGTCTATGCGACACCGGCCAGTTCTGGACGGCGACACGCTCATTATTGATATTCCCGATTCCGACAATCTTTCCAAAAGGCAGCAAACATCGTGCGATGATACCAAAGCTTTGCGAAATTTCCTCGATCCAAGCTACGTCTCCAGTGCCAGCGACTTCTGCTCCACATGGCTCCAATCCACATCTACAAGCACTCAGCTTAATGTCGTGACTGCGCTTGCAACCACCACAATTCAACCCAACAAGGCGGTCACAGTCACCACCACCAACGTCATGTAGGTGCATTTGAATACTCCATGTCCCATATGAAATTAGCTAATGAATTTCGTTTACCAGCTATGTGACCAAAACCACAGGTACCACGACGGTGACCCAAGTGCCCACTCTTACCACGCAACAAGTGCCCACACAGCAACTCAACAAGCGAGATGATAGTATCCCATACCCTACTTGGTTTTCAAAGTCATATGCTCCCGCAAAGGTCAGCAGCGCCTGCTCCTGCGTGATTCCTAGCCCCTCGCCTGCTGTGCAAGTAACGGTGACCGTGACTACATCGACAACCATTGTCTCGACTGTAAGCATCTCGCAAATTCTCATCGTGGACTCAGGCAATCTAACATTTTCAAGGTTTCCATGCCCAGCAAAACCACCACCGTCACAAAGAGCACAACAAGCACAGTCAAAGTCGCCGCCACTCAAACAGTCAACTGCGGCATTGTTGGATGCAGCGTGGGCGATTACATCATCGATGCAAGCCAGGATTATGCCACTCTTGCCTCCTGCAAGGCATATTGCTTGACTAAAGCCAGCTGTCTCGGATACCAATTTGCAGTCGGCACTCATACCAACTGCAACATTGCCAGTGTAAACGCGTCTACTCTGTACTCTGGCTATAGCTATATGTTCACTCAGTGCAGCCAGTCTTCGCTATACGACCGAAACTGTGCTGTTTAAATAGACGTGCACATGTAGAACTAGATGGATAGAATTGTGTTATGTAATCGATAATTGGAACATAAAATGCGATTGTGAATTCATTATTTCTGCCATCTTTTGGACAAGGCCCACATGAATAGCCAAGCCAATGAGAGCCAACTAAGAAACACGGATCCTCAGGCCAACCGAACAGCCCACATCTACATGAGTTCGATCTGTCAGCAATTGATGTCTAAAATCACGCAGCTCAGAAACCTATCAGCTCTTACTAAGCCAACATGCATCTTCCATCTGAAATCCGAGATGTCATTTTGGCTCACTTTTTCTACCAAGCTGAGGATCTTTGGCTCGACTTCGCAACCATGGACGGAGTGTACCAGGGGTGGCGTAGTGCCAAGAAGCAACACACGTACCCACCTGTCGCATCCATCTCCATTGCGCCAGAATTGGCGACCGTGCTTAAGCTTCGGCAAGTGTCGCGTGATTGGAACAAGACTGTGGCATCCATGCTGTCTAGGCACTATTGGTGGGCCCTGAAATTCGATCAAAGGGCCAGCCTTGAACGAGCAGCGGATTGCTGTTTATCACCAGGTGGCACCAAGATGAAGAAGGTCAGAATCACCCATCTATCAGAAGCTCTGCTATTCGGGAGAGAGTATAAATTCGATAGCGAGCGACAGAGAAACAGCTCCAATCCGTCGCTTTACATGGAACGCCACGCCTTTACAGACAGGCCGCTACAACGGGAGGTTGCGCCCCAGGATTATGTTCTATTGCGCAACATTCTTTCATCTCCCAATCTCATCGAAGGCTTCAGCATTTCTTTCCCGGCGGCTATGACTTTCGGTTCTGACAAAAACAAGTCCTGTTGCTATGATTTGCAGGTACTAGATGAAATCTTTTCCATCGTCCAAACTGCCTTGAGCTCCAACCAATTTCAGCACCTCACTGAGCTTCACCTTGAGATTCCCTGCACGCGGGATATGCTGCGTCTAGCGGATGCCATGAGTCTGGATGCACGTCAGCGCCTTGAGCACTTGCGAATATTCATCATGGACAAGACTGGTCAAGATGGGTCAAGCGACTGGCACAGTTTGGATAATAGGGGCGTTGAAGGGCTCGCAGATGGGGCTTCTACTACTCAAACTCTTGCGCCAAGCAACTTGCAAGTAGAGTCCCCAAACAAACATTACCAAAGGGCTGTTTGGGATTTTGTGGCATCATGTCCAAATCTCAAGTCTCTCGGCATCAAAGCAACGCACTATCTTGACTTGAACCTGCTCGACTGGAGGAGGCTGCCTAGTTCCCCCGGTCTTCGCGCACTATCACTCTGCCGCGTATACGCAAGCGTCGCATCCATTATCAAGCTTTTAGCCCCTTGTTCGGACAAGAGCTCGCCGCCGCTGCAATTTATCAACCTCGACGGCGTCAAACTGCATGCTGACAGCGCAAGCTGGCCTGAACTTTTCCAATACCTACGTGAAAGTTGCCCAAGTCTTGTTGTGAGTAGGCTGGATCAGCTCACGTATTTTCTGGACCACCCGAGATTTGAGTCGTACAGCCTCGATGTACCCCGTGCTGTGCGGAGTAAAAACGACCAGGACTTGGAACCCTTCAAGCAATTAATCACGCATCTTCTCGAAAAAGCACGGAGAATTGACTTTCCGGATCAGTATAATGATTAGCAGCGTTATGAAATGCTGCCTAAAAGTCAGTTGCGTCCTTGTTGGATCCGAAATTTTGACTCTTTTATGAAGCCAGCTTTATTTCGCGTAATTGGTATCCCAATATGCGAAGACGCATCATCCAACGCAACCTGATATTTACTTTGTCGCGTCATAGCTTCCTACAGAGCCCGGCAGATCGTTACCTAGATTATCGATCTTCACTACGTACCTTTGGCACCGATTGACATGTATACAAAAAAGATTTGAGAATCTGAACAAGGCAATCAAATATTTATTACTATCCAGTTATGACACTACAAACGATGCATGCAACCATTTCCCCTAATCAAAAACAACCATCCATGAGCAAGGCCACGACTTGCTCCCTGGTAAATCCCACGTGCATTGGCGGCTGACCAGGTGGCCCCAAATTGAATACTCCACTATAGGTGAAGTATGCTTCATCGTCACTATGGCCATAGCCATCTTCATCGCTATCATCGTCAGTGGAGACCCACTCCCCATCATCCTCTTGTTTGGAATCTTCTGCTCGAGGTATAACCTGGCTGGAGCTGTTCTTAGTTCCGACATGGTCGTCATTGTCAGTCTTTTTGACACATGTCTTTCTGTGTTTTTTCATGTCCTGTCTCTGATGCTTTCTTCCGCAATACGCCACATCTTTGCATATCTTGCATGGCTTCGCATCCATCGCCCCGCACACCTTGCATACCAAGGGCGGAGACGAGCTGCTTTGCTGAGACATGATGTTTTCAAACTTGTCTATCAAGTCCTTTTCAGCTTGGTACAAGCACTCCGATGCCTCGCAGAGCGGGTGGACCACCATGCGGATCGAGCTATTCTCGGGATCGTGGCATGTTTCGACAGGTACGGTTTCGATCTTGCGGCGGCGCTTGCCACAGGAGACACATTTGGAACCACAACGCGCCATACAGGCCACCTGATGCATTTCCGCAATCGAGTCAACGGTGGACGCAAAGAGCTGGCCGGCTTGGAGGACCCGGGCAGGGTCCGGAGGTGGTTCAGAGACGACAGCTTCAGGAACAACATGATAGAAATGAATATCCCGGCTGGAAGGGTTGTCAGGGAAGCTGAAGGTGAATTTAACGGATCGTGTCGCCATTTTTTAAAGTAACTATCGATGACAAATTAATGAAGGAACTCAACTGAGAGCAAGATTAGAAGAGTGCAAAGTGAGGGTGCAAGGAATGCAAATGCCTTGAGCGAACTTTATCTTCCCCGCTTCTGATGCACGTGATAGTTGTCTCAGTTTTTGCTTTTGATGAGGTTATTGACGTAATATATTAAATCTTGCAAGAAGTCGACCGATTCAATAGAAGACTTTTGATCGTAGAAATGGTCGAGATGTGAAGTCTCGTCTTTTCGGGGCATCGGCTTCCGAAATGAGCACGGGCCCAACTTCTATCACAGTGGGCCCACTTCTCATCCCAAAATTACCTAGATTGACTCATCGTCACATTTGCTAACACTACCCTATACACTGGTCGTTTCGTTGGTTCACTTCCAGATTGTTCGGCAGCAGTGTGTTTTTCAGACAAGTTGCTGAGATAGGGTGGAATTTAATGAAGCTTAAAATGCACACAAAACTCAGGACTAAAGGGCAACTTTGAGTTGGGATTTTGCAAGGAAAATGAAACAAGGTGAGAAGCCAATTTAGGGTGAAATGCTCGAACGCGGGAGTCCCACAACAGCGTGGCCGAACATGGAGTGGGGATATTCTTGTCTCCATAAATCTTCAGTGAACCAATCAAAGTTGTGATTTGAAGCAGAAACGTGGAGAAAAAAGCAAAAAGCAGTTCCACTCCATGGTCCGATTTGGCGACTTTTTACAGAACATCACAAATAAGAAGAAGACCATATGATCCAATGGTCTCTCAAAAACAAAACCTCGCAATAAGGCAAAAAATGTTGATTGAAGATGCGTGCTTAGGATCCTTGGTGTGGAGACCAAATGTCCTTTACCATCAACCTTGGTGTTGCAGTGGGAATAAACTAGTTTGCTGGTTGTGGCCGAATTTTTAGAGGTCGAGGTTTCAGCCCTTGCTCCCAACACAGTACTTGTCTCTACTCATTGAAATTGACTAATTCTTTTCCTCTTTTTAAAAAGAATATCACAATGAACTCTCTACGTTTCAAACTTGTAGTGTCGAAATGGATAGATGTATGTAAAGGTGTCTAGACTCTAGATTCAAGCTATGTACATGAAGTCTTTTTTGCTCTCTCGTCCCCATTTAGCAAGCAGAGAAGCTTGTCTGGCCGAAGCAGTTGGCAGTGGTGGTGAGCTTGCTGCTGCTTCCGCTACCCTTCTCCACGCCCTTGTACTCGACGCAGACCTTCTTGACGCTAGAGCCGCAAGAGCCTTCGATGCTGGCAGTGTCATCGTAGTTGGAGTTGATGCCAACCAGCTCAGAAACGCCGCGGGCCTTGACTCCCTGGATGACAACGTTGCGGGGACCGCCGTTGCCGGTGCAGTCACCACAGGATCGGTACAGCTTGCCGGCATTGACCACGGTGAAGTCGCTGATGGTGACGGTTCCGAAGCCGTTGTGCTGCACCACCTTGTCAGAGGCTTCCTGTGCACCACCGCCCTCAATCAGAGCGTCGCCGTCTCCCAAAATCGAAATGGCGTCTGGATCAAGTTAGATACGAGCATCTTGAGTGCTGGACATAGGACTTACCCTCGCAGACATCCCTGAACCAAACATTCTTGAGAGTGCAAGAACCCTTGCAGTGGATACCTTCAAGCTGGTTGGCACCAATGATGACGTTGCTGAGCGTAGCACCGTCATTGAGGATGAAGACGGCGTTCTCGTCACCGGTATCCTCATCGCTGTCACAGGCGCGACCACGGTCGTACTCGCGGTTTCCCATGTCCTTGGAGCCCGAGATGGTGCTGGGGGTAGCAAGACTGGTGACGGTTCCAACTCGGGATGGGATGGTCAATGTCTGAGCTGAGACAGCGGTGGCCAGGGCCAATCCAGCGAGAACCTGTCGGTAGAGCATGATGATGATTTGAGAGAATTGAAGGGTTGAAGAAAGAGTTGATTGTTTGAAAAGTTGGTTGAGTTGACTGAAGAGCTGATTGTTGTTTGATGCTGAGTGAAGAGTCCAAGAGAGACGAAGGCCCGACCTTTTTATACAAATCTTTGAGGCACAAATCTAGTCCAACGTGGCGATGGAACGGCGAGCTCGGTTTCGCACATTGCTTCGTGCCTCCGGACTCTCGTCTGATACATCTCGTTTGGGTAAGCGAACAACGCAATGGCGCCGTGGTGGTTTGCTGAGTGAGGCTGGAAAGTCAAAATCATAATTCCCTCTGAAACCCACACCCCGGGTATGTATGTAACATTGCACTGTCACTGGTCTTGGCTCCAAGGGGTTGCGCGGTCCTGATCCGCGTATGTGGATCGGATCGAACTCGGTCGAGGCCGCTTCTCAGGGACTGACCCTTACAGTGGTTGACAAGGTTAAATTTTGGGACAAAAATAAGCTTCAATCCGCGGACAGGGGGCCATCAGTCAATAGGCACACCAGGTTCCGTCGACCCCGATAGTCCGGCCGTCTTCTGGAAGAAGCTGCTGTCACTGGTTTCCTCATGTTGCCAACTATTACTTAGATATCATTGACAAAAAAAATAAGGGAAAAACTTTTTACTCCTAGAATTCTTCTCGCACTTCTTTTTCTTTTTCTTTTTTCTTTTATTTAAATGTCAATCGATAGAAGATTGATTTGTCGCAGGCCTTCCGAGCAAGCTCAGCGTGACGTTACTTTTCCACGTATTCCCGGGAATTACGGATCGTCGACCGCCGAGCTACCGCCAATTGCCCAAAACGGCAATACTGGACCCAACGGAACATTATGAGCCGTGTCAGGAAGGATTAAAAAATCCCCCCAATCCTTTTGTGGAATTTGCGACACTAACTGAGTGACAGCCGACTCCGTAACGCGATCCAATTGCAACAATGCCTCCACCATGTCACTGCCGACGGTCACGCCTTCATCCTGATGGGTCCATCATGCCGAGGAGGATCCCATATTGCGCCGTATGAACCGCTTACAAAGGAATGAGTTGTTTCAAGAGTCACGTGAGTTCGTGACAGAACTCTGTTGCTCGCACAAAGGTCGCATGTGGCACTGGACAGCTTCGAAAGCTCTCTTTCTCGAGCATGGATTACTTCATCTGGCCAGACTGTTGACTCTTTTAGGATTCGTTGCGACCATCAGTGCTTTTAATCTGGCCTGTGGTTATTTCTACTGCTAACCGACCTGGGCGACATATCTCCAAAGGCGGGTTGCGCGAGCTTTGGCATGTCTTCTTGTGGGACCAAGATAATCTCGTTTTCGTCAAAAGCTGAGGTGGCGAAAAATGCAACTGTCATCGTGGTTCCCGGCTGGATGGATTCATGAATAAGTCCACCAATTATACCTCACTTCTTGTGCACCAGGCTAAACCAGGGACCGAAACACTGGGGTGAATGTGCACCCCTGTTCTCCATCCTTGTTCGTGACACGAATCCACCCGTGACCACTAAATAGAAACCTGGTTCCATAGCCACTTTGTATGAAGCACTCAAACAGTGTTTTTTGGGACATTCGTTTTGCCTGATTTACTGTAGATGTTGGCTTAATTCCATAAGGAATGTTAAGAAATACCTTTACCGAGTTCTCAACAAGGGATGCAAGGAAAATTATTGGCTTCCATTATTCGTATGACCCTGAGTATCACAGCTCCACATCGGCGCTGCAATCATGAATTGTGCGTGGATTAATTCTTAACTACCGCTGCCGCTTATTCAATACTTCGCGCTGAACAGCGATGATAGGCTAGACTCAAAACGGAAGGATGAAGATACTTGCGGTAGATATAGTCTTCCCCCTCAAAGTAAAATAGTATCCAGATGGAATATGTGGTTCAACATTCCTGCTAATTACCACCGTTCGCTACCGAAGCTGCCGCCTGTCTAGCTCTTTCCAATGCATCTTGAGCTTGTTGTAGTGCCTGATATGCCGACTGTAATGCGTTCCTTGCAACTGGCACCGCCCCTTGAGCCTGTCCCAATGCGGTCAGGGCGTTTCTTGCAACTGCTTGTGCATTAGATGCATGTGACTGAGCATCGAAAATATCTGTTGCCGATGCTGCCGCTCTCGCCTGCTCAGCAGCATATTGAGCCATTCCCCGAGCTCCGGGAAGTGTTGCCTGTGCCAGCGCAACGGCACCAGCTGCAGTAGAAACGGCCGAGACCACCCCGCCCACTGCATCCCGCGCGTCCTCCATAGCACTTCCTGCTAGACCTTGGGCGTGCCCGTGTGGCATATTTTCGTATATCTCGCTTGCCGCGGCCAGGGCTGCCTCTGCCGCGGCCTTCGGTTCTGCAAACAGTGGTTGGAAAGATTTTGTGTCATCGATTGCCTTCAGGACCTTGTCGAGCACATCAGCTGCAGCAGCTGCCGCTGCATTGGCCGCGGCGACTGCCGTAGCAATTGCCGGATCGACTGAGGATTGCGTTGCAGTTATGCCGGCGGTGCTGGTGCTTGTCGTGAAGGTCACGATGGAAGTAGGCCCCAACCCTATTGAAGAACTGATGGGGATGTTTGTGGGAGGAATAATATTGGTGCTCGATGTAACATGAATGGTTGAAGATGAAATGCTCTGTGTAGAAATTGGTGGCAAAATGCTGTTGCTTTGTGTGCTGATGAGTTTTGGATAGCATGGTCGGAGAGCGCTGACTATTGACCCAGCGGAGATCCACACTGCAAGTCCGGCATATTGAATGGAGCGCATCTTGTACTTAAGATAATTTAAAGTACCCAAAGAAAGGATTATGCGTTCTGATGCGAACCGTAAGAGGTTTGCATCAAAGATTCAAAGCCCAGAAATTTGGAACGGATGGGGTAGGTGCCTTTATCTTCATGCGTCTGAATGCGACTAAGCTCACTTGCTAACACCATTTAGCAGACTACTAGCTAGCTATGGCTAAAATTACAAGATTGGTAGGCCAGATTCTAGTTGGATTGCGGATATTGGGATGGCCACAAGTCTGGTCACCACGGTCAAGTGTCGCGGAGCTCGCCGAGAGGTCTACTTTTAAGACTACCAATTTACCGTATTTGAGCGCCAGAGCGAAACCTCTTTTGGTTAAATGGAAACCTAATCCGACGATTTCAAGACTTAGTCGAGCCTTAGAGGCTAAGCTTACCCCTAAACTTTCGCCTACCCCTGAACTGAATCGCCCATCATCAGCTATTCACTCCTGGAACCTGGAATCCACCTCAAGACGAGATGCGGGGAGGCCTTGTTGTCTTCCACAAAGGAGCAAACCTTCCGCTCAATTTTAACCAGAGATCGTTGTTATCGCAATGAGCTATGTGGGCTGGCCTTTGGGGGCTAGAATTTGGATTCTCAACCGGAGCGGCGCCGTTGCTCCTCTAACTAGGAACTGCACGTGATTAGTTCGACAAGTTTTCAGCTGAAATCCCCCCAACGATTTGGGCTGATTCCCAGTGGTTCTAATGGGGCAAATTAAGCCCATAAAACCCGCAAATTTGTGCAATTCTTGCGATATTTCAAGACCGATGATTTTCCCATCGAGTAATCAAACCCAACCTCGCCGGGGTCCAAAATGAAAGTTATTCTATCTCATAGAGTGTGCAGCTGCATAAATGTTAGAGTAGCATTTATTGGGGTCATCATGAAGCAGCCAAAGCCGAGAGTCAATTTGCAGAGGGACCAAGCCCACTGTCTTGAAGAGTCGCTAGTCGGTTGGTTGTAAGGCATCGCAATACGTTGGTTGCGATGTAGATGTCAGACTCCCTGCATGTTTTGACCTTTTATTGCTCCATGTTATTACAAAAAGCAACTAGTCGCGAAATGGACTCTGACTTCCCACAATTGTGTCTAGGTGGGCTCATGCAGGGATACAACGTCTCGTTGGCCTCATTTCACACAGTCAAATCTTTGTGCAAAGAATGATTTGCTTATTCTACCCCAAACTGGGCCACCTCGATGGCATGCGTTCCAGCTCGAGTTCTTGATTTCTCTTGAAATTGTCCGTTAAGTGGGTACTGCTCTTCATTTTGGTAAAATGTCAACTTGGAAGTACGTGAAGTTTTGTAGAATTTTCATGCGTCGAGGAGGGCTCTTCAGCAGGGAGGGTAGGTTATTGAGTCTTAGATCTGTCTCATCCCATCCCGTATAATCTCGCAAAACCCACCATGGAGTGGATGAACCTTTTGCTTTTTTCTCCGCGTTTTGGCTCTTAACAACACTTTTGATTGGCTCTTTGCGTATTTATGGGGCAGGTTTCGTCTCTACGGTCGGATTTCGCGAGATTATATGATACTTCGCTCGGTGCAATCCAGCGCCATGCTCACTCATCAATTCAATTGCGAAACACTCCAATTTCCCTCTTAAAAATGACATCATTGCCCCAGATTCCCATTTTTCCTCATTTTCGTGTCCTCAAATTCTTGTCCATTCAATTCAATTGCAGTTCGATTGCCGAGTTTAACAAGATGCGTACAACGATCATTTTCTCCGCATTATTCGCATTTCCACTTGTTGATGCTATCAGGGTCCTTGCTGATGGAATTCAATACATAGGCGTGTCTAATAAGACTTCAGGGTACATTTTCCCAAGCTAGGGTTGCGAATATCAGTTGACAAGTACAGAATCAATAACTTTTGGGGTATTCGGTACGCTCTGGCCCCAGTGGGGGATTTGAGATGGCGATCACCGGTGCCCATAGAATACGACAACTCCTCAGGGGTTATCGATGCGACGGAGAAAGGTCCTGCGTGCCCGCAAAACATGGCTTCCTGGGAGTCCACAAATTTGCCTTCTATCCCACAGAGTGAAGACTGCTTGCTGCTTAATATCCAAACACCACTATCACGTAACTCGGAGAAACTGCCGGTCATGGTCGGGATACATGGTGGAGGTAAGTTCCATGGGCCGCAGCTACAGAGGAGCTTATTTGGAGAGCCAACACTGAAAAATGTTAGGATATATAAGGGGAAGTGCACGAGACGGCCCCGGTGATAGCCTGGTACACCAAGCAAATGGTTCCATGATATTCGTCGCTATTCAGTATCGTCTTGGACCTTTGGGCTTCCTTGGTGGAGACGATATGAAATGGGATGGCACAAGAAATGTTGGCCTGCTTGATCAGCGCCTCGCACTTGAATGGATTCGTGACAACATCCACCATTTCGGCGGTGATTCTTCGAAAATTACAATCAGTGGAGGCAGTGCGGGTGGGTCCTCGGTGGTTTTGCAGATGGTTATGAATGGAGGGTCTGAAAAGGCACCATTTCAAGCAGCTATTGCAGGTTAGTCGCTCCAGAAAACACAAAAACATGCGAAATTACTAACTCTGACATTGAGTAGAATACGGTTGGTGGACACCCTTTCATGACGAAACACAGCTCAATAGACAATACGAGCTATTTCTGAATGCGACAGGGTGTACAGCCCTTGATTGCCTCCGGAAATTACCAGTTTCAAAAATTCAAGAGGCGACTCGAATGTCCTTACTCAAAGCGTACATGGCTAAAGACTATGCTTACGGAACCTTTTACTGGGGCCCATCCATAGATGGAGCCATCATTCGAAGACACCCATGGAAGGAACTCCATGACGGCTACTTCACCGAGGTACCCATGTTGGTGGACAGGAATTTCTTCGAGGGATTCACCTTCTCAGATTACACACTTACTTCTGAGGATGATGCCTTATCGAATTTTTCAGCATTATGGCACGATAAGAACAAGTACTATGAGAAAATAGCCTGGAATCTTTATCCTGAATCATCCTACAACGCATCGTTCATAGATCAGTTACCCGCTGCAAAATATTTGACGGCTGTAGGTGTGGTAAAGAATAAGCTTACCAGTACATTCTTTAGACGAGCAGCCTTATTTGGAGATGCGATTGTCGGCTGTCCCAGCAGATACATAGCCGAGAAAGTGGCTGAATCAGGTATGCCGGTCTATAAAATGGTATTCAACTCTGGGATCCAATTTCACGGTGCGACCGCGAAATTCTTGTACAGCAACAATACAAATGGTAGGTCGATTTCTGCAATCCAAGTTTACATACAGTGATCTAACAGATTACCTTTTGCAGCTGATGGGTCCACCTCATCCGGGAACATATCCAATCCCGGAAATGCCACTTTGGCGACACTTATACGCAGTTACTTCATCTCATTTACACTGCACCATGACCCCAACGTGATTGCAAGCATCCAAGAACATGCACCTTTCTGGCCCCAGTACAGCCCTGAGGGTCGCCAGACTATGTCCATGTCTAATGAGGGCATTCGAGTCGTTCGTGACCCAGATGATTCTGAGAAATGTCAATTTTTGCAAATGGGGCGTGGGAATAATGCTGAAATATGGCCACAGTGGTAAAAGTTTGACGGTCGATGATTAAATATGACAAGCCAGGTTAAGAGAAAGCTTGAAGAGATCATGTACCTTCCGATGTGATGCAGATGGAATACCGTGATTATGATGTAGCATCCGCAGTTTATCATTTCGATCAGGCTATTGTATTATTGATGCGGCTGAATGCGTCATACTCGCCTAGATTGGAAGGTCGCAAGAGGAGGGGTAAGCTCCGGTGTTGTGAATGACCCGAAGCCGAATCTGACGCTGGAGAAGCAAACGGGGGTTTGGATTACATATATGCCACTACATTCTCTTAATGCCTCAGCTCAGGTATCCTGAAACGAATTTAATATAAAGCTTCAAAACCACACCAGAGCTCGTTATGGCCATGTCCGCTGATAACTTGAAGGTTGTCTATCAATCGGAGCGCCTCATCTATCGCGCTGTGGAGAACGATGACAAGGACAGAAACTTTTTGTACACCCAAATTCAAAACGATCCAATCATCTCCGCACTGGGCAGTTCAAGGGTTCTCAAACCGAGTGGGATGAAAGATATAGAGGTTCTCATCAAGGCAATGCTCCAATCCAATTTGGCTGTTGTTGTCTGCTTGCCGGGTCGTGAAGGGGAAGCGACAGCCGAGGATTCGAAAACTGCCCCAACCCCAATTGGGTGTATAATCATGGGTTGGGGTGATTCTGCAGGTCAAACCATCCATCGCTCAGCCAATCTGGGCATATCCTTGGCTGCAACTTACCAAAACCAAGGCTATGGCGGCGAGGCTGTCAATTGGGCTCTTGACTGGGCATTCAGATTCGGAGGCTATCATCGGGTTTCGCTCACTGCATATTCTTACAATACACGCGCCTTGCATTTGTATAAACGCCTTGGGTTTGTGGAAGAGGGGCGGAGCCGGGAAGCGCACTGGTTTTCCAGGAAATGGCATGATATGGTGAATTTCGGAATCCTTGAGCATGAGTGGGAACTACTGCGCAGTCGGAAGCAAGAATCAAGTGACATCGAGGCTCTATAAATCTCCGGAATTGGCTGTTAATAATATGAATAAATGTTCGCAGAACAGTTCAACAAGTGGGGCATGGTGACCTCATGGTGCTTCATGTGATTGTCCTTGTTGTTCCGATTTTCAAAACAACGATCCAGTGTCAAAATTTGCCGTGTCTAACTAGAAAGACTAGATGACTGCTAACTAGATTTGAGGTCTGTACTCACTAGGTTATCTGAAAATCTAAATGGTCTTCGATTCAATTATCTTATTCACCCTTGCCACCAATCGCAATCTCCTTGTTCTTCTTTTGCAGCCCGTTGGGCTTATTGCTGCGGCTTCCTTTATACTGTGTGCCAAGGATACTGTCCCAGAAAGTGAAAAAGGGCTGGGCAAAGTTGGTTTTGATTCCCCAGTGCTGGTGGTGAATATCATGGTAAACAGCATTGTTGCTGGAGATGAGTTGAAACGGGTCCCAGGGGATGCAATATCCACAGTGATCGTCAATACCCTTCATATTGGCCAAGCACAAGAACCAGATACCCTGGCGTAGACTCAAAGCGGTAGCCCTAAAAGCGAGAGTAATACCAACTGTATCCAAAAGGAAGCCCTCGACAGGATGATTATATAATGCGCCGTAGGAATACGGCACATAAAGTTGATGATGTCGTGAGTGAAAGGTAGCTGGAGCCATTCGACAGAATAAGTACGTGCTCAACTAAAGGTATATAGGGCAGAGAATCGTCAATATATCTGACTTACCGTAGCACCACTTATCTACATGCATAAGGCGATGCAAGAAGTACTCCCACGTGTCAAAAATAAACGCTGCACCGAAGAATTGAACAGCAGGGACCAGCACGTGGTAGATAACCTTGGCAAATGTTATTTCCCAGCTAGCGAATTCGGGCTCAGCAGTTGACGTTGTAAGAAAAGGATAATATCCTCCGGCAACGGCGCCAGCCAAATATGGAGAGGAATCAACCAATTTGTCAGAGATTGCAGTAGCATCAAGACCGATGGACTTCAGGACGTATGGTAAAGCCTTTTGGGCAACACGAACACGGGTGGCCCAGACGGCGACATCGTAATCGGTCTTGCCTACCATTTCGGGAGGGTCGTTCAAGGCGACGATGGCGCTGGTGGCCACCTGAAGGGCCTGTTGGAGAACAACGTCACGCACAACCTTGTAGCGAGTGACGTGGTTCCGTTTAGTGACCTCCTCGGGCGCATGGAGACGATATTGAGGTAAAAGGTCAAGGGTATCGACGACATGAAAAACCAGAGAGAACGCCCAATATACAATGATAGGAAGCAGGACTGAGAGCCAAAAGTCGGAGATCCAGGGTAGTAGATCTGTCCGAGGGGTGAGAGTGTAGGAGGGGAGCGGTGGCAGACTGATCGTTTGGTTCGTCATGGCGTTAGCGCGTGTAGTCGTGGGATGAAGGATGCAGAAAGAGAGCCAAAACGAGAAAGGCTGTACAAGAGGATAGTAAACTGCAAAGAAAGGTGGGATTGTTCAGATATTTCATGAAATAACTCATTTATATCGATCTAATGTGCCAACGTTGTTATCAAATCTGAACTGTTACCCTCAATTAGCTGTTTGAATTTTACCACTCAACCACTTACTGCTCCGAGCTATGTCTTTTCCGAAGGCATTTACAGATCCGCAAATGATATTTCGGGTTTCATCATAATACCGAACGTGACTGTTGGAATTAAAGTTTCTATCCGAAACGTGCATGGACTGCATTTTTCTCCGACATTTCTGTTTGCTCGGATCGTTTGTTGTACATCAGTTGACTTCATGAACTTTTATTGAATCATAATGTCAAATGCAGCACCAAGTAGTAAAAGACTGATTGATTGAGTGAACAATTAACTTGGTGCATCAGAGATCTCAGATTGGGAATTTTTATGGGGTCACTTTCCGAGTCGGTCTGCGAGTTTCAGTTCCGAAAATATCGTTTCCGAGTCCAGTTTTGATTTTCGCTTAGGCATCAAAAAAAAAAAAAAAACCAGATCACAAGTGTGACTCCTCTTTTAGATTATTTTTTCTTTGCAATAATGGTGAACCTACGTGAGAAATCACCAGACAAGAGATTCATATGAGATAATATGTATGAAATTAAAATATAAAGTATTCTGAGATCTGTAGAGATGATTCTATTAATTGCGTTATGCTTGCAGGGCTTGACCACGTGTGTCCTTCATATATGTAATAGAATAGCCATGCCTTTCGCCATATCGTCTGATCTTTTTGTGAAGATCGTATTGAACCAAAATCCAAATTACCCGAGCCACCCAAGATACAAAGGTTTCCACAATCCAATTCCTGCGAAATGAACCGCCAATTGCACCCAACTTCATTAAAGCGCCAAGCCATCCCACTGTAATAAAATACTCACCCTTCTCAAGCCCTTCAATTGACTTTCTAGCCACAACCTCAGGTGTCTGTTGAGGATCACTCTCCTCAAGAATCTTCGTAATTTCTGGTTTGTGCGCATTTTCATTGATGAACCCTGGTGAAAGGATAGTACCCGGGTAAACAACATGGACTTTGATGTTTTGAGGGTACATCATGACTTCTTGGGAAATTGTATCAGCGAGACCACGAATGGCCCACTTTGATGGAGCGTAGGGGGCGTATCCAGGGATAGGGTAAAATGCCACAACGCTAGAGGTCATAATAAGGTGCTTTGGCACTTTCTGAGTTAAAGCCTCAGGCGCAAGCCATTCGCGGAGGATTGCCTGGGATAATTCAGCAGTCCCGTAAAAGTTGACAGACATTTGGTCTCTCATCGATGACATCTCCATGTCGACGAACAAAGCTGGATTTGCGTAGCCAGCGATACACCATACAAGATCGGGCGAGTTGTTATTATTCAAGGCCATGGCTTTGGCAATGAGGCTTCCAGCATAATCAGGCTGGGAAACATCAGCAGTAATGTAATGGAATCTCTGAGCCTCAGGATCCTTGGCTGCGGCCTATGAATTAAAATAAAAGTTAGTATGGAGAAGTGCGTAATGAGTATATTGCTAATGACACTAGAGTACAAACCTTTACGAAAGTGAGTGCCTTGTCGAGTTTGGTAATGTTACGAGAGACGAGGATGATGTTGGCGCCTTTGGCAGCCAGCTGCTTACATACCTCGAGGCCCATTCCCTCTGAGGCACCCGTGATCAGGGCTGTCTGCCACGATGTGAGCAAAAGATTTCAAATTGACGACGTGGGCTTGGATAGGATGTGAAAATCGTCATAAGGAATGGAGTTGACGTACCTTACCCTCGACAGGCATCTTGTTACTGCCGAAGAAACCCATTTTGGAGCAAATAAAAGGCAGATTACGGAAAAGGCCAGCGGGACAAGGTGGAGTGCAAGCAAAACGGTATCGCTTGGGGATGGCTGAAGCAAAATATACTGCTATATAATAAACTAATTTAATTGCTAGCCCAAATTCCTTTCTTACCGAAGGTCATGCCTGCCTGCTTTCTTCCGTAATCGTCGGTTGCTAACAGAGTCGCCAGTCCTGCACTAGCGGCATGGAGGCGAGCATACCTATTGGGAAAGACTTGAAGCCACTATTAGATACACAAAACTGTCGGAAGGAAGCAACTAGCTACTACGACGAGTTTTCAACGGATCTGGTTTTCCGTTCTCGGACCGGCTATCGGATCTGATTCCGATCGGGCGTTCGGTCCGAGCGATGGATAACCATCATTTGAACCCGCTGATGATGACTATTAGCGGTTTCCAAACCACCGATAGGAAGTTTCATCTAAATTATAGTCGCTGGCATTATTGTTGATGCATTGAATGTTCTACCTCAGGTTCAGATCCAGCTCATGGCTAACAATGGGAGATCTAATCTGCCACGCATTCTTGGTTGTGAGCCCCCGCATTGTAGGCGAACAAAGAGTAATTACAATATCACAGCATCATTATTCCAGCTCCCTTGTAATTTATTGATAGTATATAGTATAATTATACTGTTCGGCACGGTTCAGCTCCCGGGTCTAGGCTATCAGCTTGTGAGCTCAGAAATTGCCACCCAAACCATTGGAGCCAAACAGATTGGGTAGGTTCGCGTTCCGAGTGTTTTCAGTAAACTTTACTTGGTATATCTGAGCATGGGATTAACATCCAATGGAGTCTCATCACTCTCCGTGAAACTTCCAGAAACTGATTCAACAATGATTGCTACTTAGTCCTATCTAATCAATGCAAACATCAAGTCCATCATGTTGCTGCATTAGCCACAGCCTATCTATTCCAAATGTGACTTGTCTTCATATTTACCTTGACTTTTCAAAGATGCCTACCTCAACGCATAATTGATTCTCACTCAGACTCTAGAGGCCGTCATAATGGTGTAGTAGAGTGTTGCTCAAATGATACACCCTCTTTCATCTGCTAAGATGCCATAAGCGAGTGGAGTTGATTGGATCGCCTATGCTTAACTCGCAGCATTTGATCAGCCATGGAGGAGAGGGCGGATATGTGCATGAACGGCACGCCTCTATCAATTGACAGGCGTCCGAAAAACCCAGATGCAATCGTGAGAAAGGCAGCGTCGGAATTCGCTCCTTTCTTTATAACGATGGAATGGAATAGAATGCAAGTTGATACTATAGTAAGATATAACGTGGGCCTGCTTGATGTTAGTCATAATGCCTCTGTCCCGTGACAATATCATGACCCACCAATTGCATTGGGAATCATGAGCAGCTGTGGGAATAGTACATCTGTATATGATGTCACGCGCTGATTGTAAGCACACCTCGTAGCTTTTCATTCCTTCAGTACTTGTAAGATGCTTAATGCCTAGGCCATGCCATCTTCCGTGTATGGTGAAGACGGCAGCATGATAACGGTTTATCAAGATGATCTCTTCTGGGGATTCCCCGCTTCTCTTTGCCGAAATGTTGCGGTCCTCATTGCTCATTTCCTGAAGAGATGCTTCTTTCCATGACTTTAAGGCCTTTCTCAGACCGGCTGAAACGCAATCGAGTGCAGAAGCTGATAATTTTAATGCTGCCTGGCTGTACAAATTGCCGACAATCATTGAGCATAACCTCGCATACTGATACCATATGTTTAAATAATCGGGTTGGAAGACTATTGAAGCATGGCTTTTCGCTGCATCCAATGATGTCGGATCATAGTTGATAAAGCTTTCATCCAACATCTAACCGTAATACCTTGATATTAGTAACCGAACAACGTACTTCATCCATGTTTAAGCCTTACTGAGAATCTGCCAAGACGCATTGAGAACGGTTTTTCGAAAGCGTAAATACACAGAAATGCTCGCTGTGCCATGTATTGATCATCAAAGGAGGCATATGTCGATCTAATGTGCTCTAGATTGTTCAATTGCAAATCCTGGGCAAATTCAATCGTACCGGCTATGAGCCTGGAGGTTAGGCCAGATCCCCTAGCATTGGCGCAATGACACTAAAATAGTAAGTGTCTCAAGTCTAACTAGACACGAGGTGTAAGATTAGGGAAGTACGCCTACCATTGTGAGAAGAGCCTATCTCGGAAAACTTCGTCAGTAATCAGTCAAGGAGCGTTTGATAATGTTTTCAAACCTGCAAGTCCAATAGATTTTCGTCGCCTGATCTCCTCCACTCCAGAAGTCTCGAGGCGGAGTCGAAATGGATTGCTGAAGTTTCATTGTGTCGCCCTGTTCGGTCTGACAGACTCAAAATTTGTGATCCAAGCGCAACGACTGCATGAGCGAGAACTCCCGCGCTTCTACTTCCCTCACCCTTGAGGAGGTACTGTACGAGCAGAGTATAAAGACGTGACCGGTCCAGAAAATTGCATATACTAAGCAGCGAGATGTTAGTTAGCTTTTATATGATAGGTTTGTATTTCTGGAATTTCTCACCCTTCTGGGTCACTGAAAGATGCTGTAGCGAAGTGCAATCTTGAATTAGCAGTCATTCTCTTGGTCAGCGTTGGCGTTTGTAACTTGCCATTTAAATACTTCCGTATCTCTTCTTTACTTAGAGGAGGATTTGACGGCTTATTCTCAAGTGCATCAGGATTCTGCCCCCTACCCTTTAAATGAGGTTGTGCCAAGACAGAAAGCTCGCAAAACAAACCCTCTATTTCATCAAACATTTCCCGTGCAACGTCCGAATATTGTCTCACATTCATGAAGATTGACGACAATTTGAAGTCGATCATCGAAGTATATGTTGGAAATTCTTCCACCATCTCCCGAAATACATTCCGGCATGGGGCAGGTGGCGTTTCTTCGTTTTCCCTCAAGTCTTCCATTTCGATGCTGCCACTTTCCCATGAAGCCTGATTTGTGCAAGGCGGCGTACCAGCCTTTTGAGATAACGGTTCAGTCTGATTTGTCGGGAAGTAACCAGCCTTTTGAACTTCTTCAATGTGAATTTCAGATTCGGAGAAAACTCGATCCGGTTCAGCGGTGGGTATGATGCAACTGAAGGCACCTTTACCTAAACTTTCTGCAATCCAATCGAATTCTCCAAGATTCAACTCTGCAGAATTGAAATGTGTGTCAAATGAATCATCGTCGACTGAAGCCAAATCGACAAATTCCATGGGTGAACACCGCGAGGCGCGACTTTGAAGTTTGGTAGCAACATTGTCGACAACACTGAATTGAGGAGAGCATTCTCGTGTGGTTGGAGTGCTATCAATGCTGATTTGCTTGGGGTACTTGGGATAAAAACATGACTTGTTGGATCTCTGTTTAATTAGCATCTTCCTTGTCAGAGTTCGTACAATCTCCTCCCCTGAAAGGGGTTGAAATGGTGCACCCACCATGCAATATCCGCAAGATGGTTTCGCTCCATCGCCTGATCTAGGTTAGCGCATGATTCTGTATACCATCGCCGGACGATGGTCATACAATACTCACATCGCACTTTGCTCTGTCTACACACACCGCAGGCCCCACGGCGTCGTGTTATTTTTTTCTTCGAGGACAGCATGGGGACAATTGATTGGATATGAAGAATCTGGGGAACGGGATAATTATATTGTTTAAATGATTGATGTGGTCGCAAAGGTGAGTGATGAGGCCTCTAAAATTGGCGGTGAGATGAGCTACGGACCATTTTTAAAGACATCTTGATCTGCATGCCGGCTTTGAAGCCTTATCCCGAGGCTGGTGTGGGGCAAGTGGAACAAGGGCATACTCGTCGATCAATTTGACTTTGGGAGTTACCAGCGACCAGTCGCCA
The DNA here is from genome assembly GCA_001879505.1 of Calonectria pseudoreteaudii. Classification (NCBI taxonomy): domain Eukaryota; kingdom Fungi; phylum Ascomycota; class Sordariomycetes; order Hypocreales; family Nectriaceae; genus Calonectria; species Calonectria pseudoreteaudii. The sequence goes on from KV875272.1 coordinate 162,085, forward strand.
CCAAGAAGCAATCAGACATAATCGATACTTTACATAACCATGCCAAAGACTATTTCGATTCGTGGGTTTAGAAAGTCAGGTGCGATTAGTGAGGCTTTTAGTGCCACAGCCGGTGGCTACCGAACACGCCAAGTGCTCTAGATCTAGCTCTGTTTTGCTACTTCTCTAATCATTCTTTTAATATTGCTCTTGATTTTTTTATCAAAGAATTACGGTAAGCTCACGGCGTTTTTTAATGCCATCTTTTGTTTTTGGGACGTAGGGGGCGATGAAAACGGATAAAAATCATGAGACGCTCGGATTATTTTTGAAAATTTAAATTATTATTTAATGGATTTATATTTTGTTCACATAGGTGGCTACGAATATAAATTTTGAAATTGTTTAGCTACACTGGATCACTTACAGAGAAGATCTTTACCACAAACATGCTTAGGCCCCAGAAAGGATTTAGGGTGGCGTAGCATTAATCTGGAACAGAAATCCCTGTGCTAGACTGCGCGGATTCGTATTCCTGACACAGGGGTACGCGGATCCGGCCGGCAGCCGCACTGCTAAGAGGCGGATTCCCCGATAATCATACGTTCAGGCCAAGGTATCGCGGTATCGGATGGTGGATATATCGATTGGAGGTAACTAGTTTGGGAAAGGGCTAAATTTATCTCTACATGATCGCGATATCCTAGATCACCTGAGCAAGAAATCATGTTCCCCACCTGATCCACATTAAAACCAGTGCGACGACGAGATCCCGCCCAGAAGCGAAAAATGCACAGAATACACCGAACCCATATCGGTGAAAAAGGATTCACGATAAACAAGGGTTTTTTGGTTTAAGTGCATCGTGGAAAATGTGCTAACATGGATAGTGGACGAGTGGACACACATGAATATGACAGGTATAGGATGAAATAACGTGTTTGATTATGGAAGGGGTGGGGCGAAAGAAAATATAGTTTCCTGGGATCCCCTGAGTGTCTGAATCAATATGCATCATCTCTTTGCATTCAACACACAAGGGAATTTTTAATGTCAATTAATAGACGGATCATCCCGGCACTATCGGATCGAAGTGGAGAAATTGTATCAGTTGTGAGTTGAGCTGACAAACTGAGCCGCAAATTTAACAGTTCAAGATTAATCCAATCAAGAAGAGGCCTAATCGAACTAATTTTTACGGATTATAATTGATTCAATATTGCTTCCGTGGTGAGCCGAATTAGGTCACGCATTAAGTGCGGGGAAATTGAAGACGACACAAGAATTGACCACACTTATCAACCTGTCATACGCCTCACGGAACACAGGCCAGCTTACCTATTTCGGTTCAACAAATCTTAGAGGTTTACACTAGTTGTTACACCGCTCAAAGTACTTCTAATCACATCATCATGTCATCAATCCTCCTACAACACTGCTTTAATCACAAAAAGGAAGGGGCAGGGTTTACTTTTGACATCTATAACACGGCGCAGTTAGTAAACATTCCAATTGAGCCTAGTATGTTGGATTTTGTACAACAAGTTTAGCTTTATAATCTCTTGCGCAATATGGTAGCATGCATGGAAGGCACGTGTTTCATGACACGTAATCAAAGCCAGTCGGACAACGGAGGGAGCGGTAATTTTCCCGTTGCTGTATAGACTTATCAAGCGCTCAGGCCACTTAATACTAGGAGCAGGGGGGCGATACAGTTTTAACCGAGCCACTTCACCACTCACTTTATCATGGATGCGCCGACTAACGAAAAAGCTTCGTATCGGTCATGTGACACGGGTAGTCTTACAAAAGAGGCAAATCTCGGCCCGATAGAAATAATATACCATTACTTACCGGCCGAAATCTGCGATGTTTCTAAAGCCTATCAAAACAGTTTCATTAACGGCTGTGAGAATCTTGGTGGACATGCGCGTAGGGCTGTGTTCATGTTGAGGGCGATGTGACGTACGATCCTCCTTCTCCACTCTGATAGATAAGTAGCCCAGTATCCAAAACATCACACGCCAGATAGAAATCACCTCATGTCTCTAAGACTTTGGTCTAGACTTTTCTTGGATGGTGGCAACCTCGTAATCACAATTGCCCCATTCGTCTCCACAAAGTCGCTTAGATCATGTCTCGATTTCCGATGCACATCCGAGGTCAACAGGCTGGGTTCAGGGTTTTGTGAATGCGAGATCCATGGAAGCGTTTTCCCACGGGACGCGCGCACTCTTAAGCGACTGCATAGGATGTCTTGGCATAACTATCCACTAAATATGGCGTCACTGTGAGGGATGCTCTAATACGAACCAGCTAATTCATGGGGTGGTAGTCATTAGATTGATAATAGTAGTAATTGTCTGTTTCGCCAGAATGGTGCTTGATTCGGGCTGACCAAAAAACGCACTTGGATCTGGACATCTTAGTTGCAGGCCATCTCACACATTCAATTCGAATACTTCAGTCCTAAATAACAATTTGTTTGCAGTGGCGAGACTGACAGAAGGTTTTGTTTCAGTGGCCGTTGCTATATCAACTGTTGATAGTTGGAATTTTAGTTTCTGTCTCACCTTTCTGTCTCTGACGATGAAAGGAAAGATTGGATGTTTCCTTCTCTCCTTGATGCCGCTAGCTCATTCCTTCTTCCCCTTCAGTATAAAAATCGCTATAGGGTATGTAACATGCAATATGTGGGCCTTCAAAAATCCAAATGCATAGTAGAAGCTGATGAAATACCTACAACATGCTCAACTAGGTACCATTTTCAGATCACTAGACCTGCCGAGTGGTAGGGATTCTCGTCATCACAAAGCCAAATTGATCAACAAGCCAAACCCTTGTCATGAAACGTGATGTGCGCGCATAGGGTCTCAGAAAATCTGACAATCGACCGGAGGCCACCGTGGTTTTGCTTTTTTTGCCCTGGATTATGTGCTGCGATTGAAATCCTGTGAGCCTTACGCTAGCCGCATTGATGGTTGTGGAACTTGTTTGTCTCCGCTCCGTGATCTGATTTTGGGAGATTCGTAACATGGCCGTGGGTTTTATCCGGCGATGGCTACACAAACAAGAGTGTCGCGGTACTCCGAATGGCCCGTGCGCCGGGAAATCCCGGTCTCCACCAAGTCCACTTGCTATGACACGTCGGCAGTCCCTTGGTCACCAGCTGAATATCGCATACTGTGTATAGACTGGCCCATTCTAGCTCAATTGACAATCAATATTACTGAGGCACATCTGTCGGGTTCCTTGCCACTCTACATAGTATCAAAGAGACACCTCTAACTTGCTGACTGAGCTGGCCTCCGTAGAAGCCTAACGATGCCTTCCCTGCAACTCACGGCTAACAATCTTTAGATTTTATTTGAGAAATCCCTTTAGTTATTATAACTATAAATAAATGGGCAGTTTTCCATTTCCACGTGGTCTTGAGCGGTCTCAGTGGCAAAGGCGAAAGGGGCATGAGGTACCTTACAGTGGACTGGCATCAATCGCGATCTGCGACGCCATTGGATCGTCAAGACATGAACAAGAAAAGATCCCAGTGGAAAATGATGAGGTTCTCGTAAGTTTATGATGAGTCTTCTGTCCTAGAGTTGTTTTACATGGCAAGAATAGCCCGCAAACTCGGTTGTTTATTAACAGACCTCCATCTCTGGTCTCCAGACCATGCCCCAAAGCTTTACCCCTTCACCACCCGCCAAGGTATTTCCTTCAGAATCCACCTGCCCCTTGCCGAGGACAATCTCTTCAGTGACGACAAAACCATGGCGAATCGCCAAATCTCGGGCAGGAACCGTGGAAGTTTCAACCCAGATAGGCACTCCATCTTGTTTAGCAGTTTCCTGGCACCTCCTGACCAAGGCTCGCATGAGACCTACACGAAAGTGGTTGAAGATGTTAGACAAGGAAGAGTTCGCACCGGGAAAAAAGAATTTCATACCACTCCGGCGCTGATTAATATTAGTGCCTCCATACATCAGGTAGTAATGCTTGTCGTTGTTTGGAATGGCCCGGTTCTTGGCTGCATTGATCGATCCAACAAAGTCATAAAAGAGACGCTTTTAAGTTATTAAATCAGAGTTAGTGGGAATAATATGCATAATAGGTGGAAGCAGCCAGTAAATTCAACTAACCCAACAACTTCTCACTCCAATATTCCAGAGCAAGGAAACCAGCCCAGCTTGAACAAGCGTGTAAGGGTTCTCAACGTGAGATCCTGGTGGAATCATGACGGTACATGCTGACCAATCATTTGCCTCGTAGATTACGACCTTGTTTAATGCTGCGCTCCTAAGCACGACGAGGAAATATTGTGGTGAAAATTTGCGTTTGTTCTCAGGGCTCAACCCACTCAACACAAAATTTGTAGGTGGATTGGTTACGAAGGCGCTACACATGAGAGATGCTGCTTTTTCGGCATAATCTGTGGAGATGGTAAATAGGGTATCAAGGTTTTGACCTTGTCCGATTGAAACTTACCCATGCCACCGGCGGTTATACGTACTTCAGACATGTCGAACGAGAATATTAATGGATAATCTGGGCTGCATGTGACTCCTTGCTCGAGATCTGTGACGAAAATTGCTCATCACAAGCTATTTATCGCTGAAATGCCGCGTAATTCTGGCCTACCTTATGCAGCCTTGTTGACGTGGCCGCGAATCGGATATTCTGTTCCGTCGCTCGGACTCGGATCCGAAAACCACTCCGTTCTACCTGGTCTCCACAACCTGAGGCGAAAATCCGAATACCACACAAGAAATCGTTAGATCGGATCTTGCAAATAGGCTTTAATAGTGGAGCCATTGTCTCTGGTACACCTTTCACATAGCCGGGCAGCAAGGTTTGCCACAGGTTGATCGCAGCTTTCTCCGCAATTACCCGCACAATGCGGACTTGCACTTTGTTGGAAGCGGAAGGCTATCGTGCATACCGTGTAATTCAAACTTCCAATCAAGATTTCCTATCATAGAATCTCGGCTCCTCGGAAATTTGTGCACCCGGACCGTTTCTACCTTGTTCGCAAGAGGCTCAGCTTGATGCAAACGGCCCTGCAATCAACTTGCGGAGCTATCTGCAGCTTTTTTGAGTTCTAGTTGTCCCAAATCATGCGATCCGTAGATGGCGAATGAGAGATTCGGTGGCCCCTCATCGGAAATCGGAATAGCATCAGTGTACCTATCGTCAATTGAACATGGACACTAGAGCGATGGAAAATTCTCAAAGAGTGAGAAAATAGATATATATACTCAAGTCAGATCGCACTGTAATGGAGAGATCAATCACGATTCACCACATCTTGATTCCATCAATCTACCACTGATCCATCACTCGAGGCACTACTTGTTCGCTTACATTGACCCAACGTCTTTTCATTCAACTCTTACAACCAAGCAAAAACTTCGAATTCTTCGGGTCATTATCTCAAGCACTTCACCATGACAGCACGTATGGAAGCCGCGAAAGAATTTTCCATGGTAGGTCCAGTTATTGGCAAGTCATCTGAATCTTATAGTTACTTATGCTGTCTTGTAGATGAATGGCACTAGCCATGACACCAACGAAACGATGCCTTTGCCGCCCTTGGCAGAGGCTAATTTCACCCCAGCCGATGTGGACAAGTCAATGCCAATCGCTGTAGTTGGGATAGGATGTCGCCTACCCGATGGAGCTGATAGCGCTGAGGGACTATGGGAGATGTTGATGAGTAAAAGATCTGCTCGGCGGGAAACTCCTCCCGAGCGGTTCAACATAAACGCTTTTGGTCACCCGGACGCTGATAGGAATGGAACCGTGAGTCATATCTCCTGAGGTATTCAAGTGCAAAAAGATTTGGCGATTAACTATTTCTGTCATAGATGAATAACCGTTGTGGACATTTCATTAAGGAGGATATTGCCGCCTTCGACGCACCATTCTTCTCCATATCGCCGGCCGAAGCAGAGGCCATGGATCCAATGCAGCGAATTCTACTTGAAGTCGTTTATGAAGCGACCGAAAATGCTGGAATTCCAATGCCGTCATTATCCGGATCAAATACCAGCTGCTTTGTTGGCAACTTTACAAGCGACTATGATCAACTCTCCAAGAGAGATGTTGAGCAATTGGCGAAGTACCACGTTACCGGTACAGAACATTCGATTCTAGCCAACCGCGTCAGCTTTTGCTTTAACCTGAAGGGTCCCAGTGTCACTATGGATACCGCCTGCAGTAGTAGTCTTGTCGCTGTTCATCTTGCTTGCCAGAGTCTCAGGACCGGCGAAAGTCAAGTGGCTATTGTCGGCGCTACAAATATTATTATGAGCCCGGATATCCAGATATCCTTGACAAACTTGCACTTCCTTAGCCCAGACTCGACATGCTTCATGTTTGATGAGCGGGCCAATGGTTATGCTCGCGGAGAAGGTGTTGCCGCGCTGGTCCTGAAGCCGTTGGACGCTGCGGTCCGAGATGGCGATACGATTCGAGCCGTCATTCGAGGATCAGCAATTAACTCGGATGGAAAAACTGCTGGAATCGCGCTGCCTTCCAAGGATGCTCAGATTTCTTTGATCAAATCAGCCTATGAGCAGGCAGGATGTGACCCTGCTCTGACGGGCTATTTTGAGGCTCATGGAACTGGTACCCAAGCTGGTGACCCCATTGAAGCTGAGGCAATTGCCCAGGCAGTCTCACAGTTTAGGCCGGGTGGACAGGAAAACAAGCTCCACGTCGGCAGCATCAAGACAAACATTGGCCACCTGGAAGGAGCAAGTGGTCTGGCAGGTCTTATCAAGGCCATTGTCAGCGTCGAGAAGGGTGTAATTGCCCCTAACCTATGGTTCCAGAAAGGAAATCCCAAGATCGACTTTGAGGGCTGGCGAATCAAGGTACCTACAGACGCTACGCCTTGGCCGACGGCAGGACTCCGTCGCGCCAGTGTCAACTCGTTCGGCTTTGGAGGCACCAACTCACATGTCATTATTGACGATGCATACCACTATCTAAGTGCCAGGGGCTTATCTGGAAAGCATCAGACAGTTGCCCGTTCATTGATTGCGGATGGCCAAAATGGAGGCTCAGACGTTGGCCATGGTGGCGGCAAGAAGATGGAGTCTGTCACTCCTCACCCGCGCATTTTCCACATTGCTGCCAACGACCAGCAAACCGTTGTAAACATGAAGAAGGCATATGCTGCATATCTAGGTTCTCATTCGGAATTGAACGGGGATAAATTCTTGGAGCAGTTGGCCTACACCCTCTCTGAGCGTCGATCTTGGTTGCCATGGGGCTGCTCTGTTGTCGCTCGGTCCAAACAAGAGCTGATGCAGAAGCTCGAGTCTGCAAAGGTCACCAAAAAGCTCAGCTCCAGTCCAGAAATCGCCTTTATCTTTACTGGTCAGGGAGCCCAGTGGTGGGCTATGGGTCGCGAGCTCATCACCCACCCTGTCTTCGCCGTTTCGTTGGCTGCGGCGGACAAGGCCATTCGAGATCTTGGGTCGGACTGGTCCGTACTGGGTGAGCTCTTGAGGCCTGAAAGCGAATCAAGAATCAACCAACCCTATCTCAGCCAGCCGATTTGCACAGCGGTTCAAATTGCGCTTGTTGACTTGTACGAGTCGTGGGGCATTCGTCCTTCGCGAGTTGTTGGCCACTCCAGTGGTGAGGTCGCGGCAGCCTATGCCACAGGGGCTATTTCAATCGAGACTGCGATGCTGGTCACCTACCACAAAGGAATGCTTGCATCGGAGCACCACAAAATCGGAAAGCCAGGCTCCATGATGGCTGCGGGCCTGTCAAAGGCCGAGGCTTGCAAGGAGATCGAGGCTATGGACGATAGTTTTGGACGGGTTGTCGTGGCCTGTGTCAACAGCCCTCGCAGTGTCACCATCTCGGGAGACACGCCTGCCATTATTGAGCTTGAAAGGTCGCTAAAGGAGCGGGACATTTTCGCTAGGAAGCTACTCATCAATGGAGCCTATCACTCCCACCACGTACTTCCTTATGCTGAGGCCTACCGTGAGGCCATAAGCGTTCTCAAGTTGAAGCCCTGGGAAGAAAGAAAGGAAACCATTATGTTCTCCTCTGTCACTGGCGAGGTCATTACCCCTGATGCTGATCTGACAGCCGATTATTGGGTCAGTAACATGGTATCATGTGTCGAATTCTCCGACGCACTCACTCTTCTTTGCAATTATTCGCCCAAGGACAACCGCGCAAGCAGTACCGCCAATGCGACCAGGATCCTAGTCGAGTTGGGACCTCACTCCGCTCTTGCAGGTCCAGTTAAACAGATAAAGGCCAGCTTCCCAGAGTCAAAGTCATCTTCGATTCAATATCTTTCCGCTCTCATTCGAAACACAAAGGCGGACGAATCGGCCCTTGATGTTGCCGGATCCCTGTTCGCTGTCGGGTATCCTGTTGATATTGCCGCTGCGCAATCATTTGGTGTGCGCAGCACAGAGCAACCTCGCACTCTTGTCGACCTTCCCAGTTACACATGGAACCATGAGCGCAAGTACTGGTCCGAGTCACGTCTCAGTCGCGACTACCGATTCAGACCCTTTCCTCGTACTGATATTCTTGGTGCTCCATTCCATGACTGGAACCCGATCGAGCCTAGATGGCGAAACTTCATTCGACTTTCCGAGCAGCCGTGGGTCAAGGATCACGTTATTCAAGGTGCTGTTGTCTACCCCGCAGGAGGATACTGCTCCATGGCACTGGAAGCTGCTTTCCAGATCAACGAGATCAACAACAGGGGTCCGATTGCCGAGTACAAGATTCGCGACGTCAGTATTTCGCGCGCCTTGATGGTTCCAGACTCAGATGAGGGTGTGGAAGTGATTTTCACCATGCGTCCAAGCCCAACCAGCAGCGTTCATTCTTCGGATACGTGCAACGAATTCCGCATCTTTTCCTATACCGTATCCAGTGGATGGATGGAGCATTGCCGTGGTCTCATTTCGGTCCTTCATAGCAGCGACGTCTCGTCCAAGAGCACAGGCGTCATGAAGGAACACGAAATCGCCACCTTCCAGGCAACAAAGAACTTGTGCGGTAAGCGTGTTGACTGTCGCGACTTGTACAAATTCTTCGACACGGCTGGTCTGTCTTATGGCACTGGGTTCCAAGGAATTGTCGACATGTCCATCGGCCCTGGCTCTTCTGCAGGTCAAATTCGAGTGACAGACACCCGCAGCGTTATGCCGCACAAGTTTGAGTATGACCGGATTCTTCACCCTTCCACCATGGATACGTTCTTGCAAACGTCTATCGCGGCGCTTTGCCAAGGAGATTTAAACAACATTAAGAACGCATTCATGCCCGTCTTCATCCAGGAAGTCAATGTCTCAGGCACTGTGTCCTCAGCCATTGGACAAGAGTTCCAGGTAGCTTCCGATGCCACCTTGCATGGATTCCGCGAAGCTTTTGCCAACGTTATTGCCCTACAAGAGCGTGAAAACACAGAGTCTGTCGTTAAAATCAATGGGATCAAATGTCTTGATGTGGCGGCTTCTGGTGACGGGGATTCACAAGACCAGGCTTCAGTTCTGAAGCATGCAGTGACCGCTCTCTGGGAGCCTGACGTTGACCTTGCCAATATGAGCAGCTTGAGCGACTTGATTCGTAAAAGTGCCATCCAGAAGCCCAATCGCCTCGCAGAATTCGAACTTTTGGCTTGGTTCTACACTGATAAACTACTCAAGACCGTGGGTGCCAGTGAGACCGAGAATATGCTTGATCACCACCAAAAGCTCTTTCAGCATCTACAACACCAGCGCCAACTTGTTCTGTCTAGCCAGCATGAGCAACAGACAGATGAATGGCTTAAGTTGGAAGATTTCGCAGTTCTTCTTAAAATCGAGAGCTTGATCGACGAAGTTTCTCGTTCATCTGACTATGAGGGACGAATGCTGATTCGCATGGGAGAAGCTCTGCCTGCTATTCTACGAGGAGAAATTGAACCCTTGGATCTGATGATGAAAGATGACCTCCTTTCCGACTACTACACAGTTGCTCTAGGCACTCACTCAACATACCCACAGGCAGCGAGATATATCCAACTTCTCTCACACAAATACCCTGATTTGAACTATCTCGAGATCGGAGCAGGAACAGGAAGCTTGACAAGGCCAGTGCTGGAGACGCTGAGCAGGTGCGGCAACCATGAATACCCCAGGTTCAAATCATATACCTACACCGACACATCGAGCCGCCTTCTGGAGGAGGCAGAGAAGAAGTTTGGAGCCTCGACGAAGTTCATGGAATTCAAAACACTCAACCTAGAGCAAGAACCGGATACCCAAGGCTTCAAGAATGGAACATTCGATGTCATTCTGGCTGCCAATGTGCTTCACGCAACAAACAATATTGATAGCACTCTGGCTCGCGCTCGCAAACTTCTTAGAACCGGTGGCAAGTTGATCTTGGTTGAAATGACTCGATCACTTCCATCCGTATCCCTCATCTTTGGTACCTTGCCAGGTTGGTGGAGCGCCTCGGAGCCTTGGAGGAAGAACTGCCCTCTGTTGACTGAGGCACAATGGGACGATGCTCTGCAGCAAAATGCGTTCGGCAGAATCCTAGTGAGCAACCCTGACTACCTCAGCGCACAGGAGGAGTCAACCAGACTCATGATTGCCTCTGCTGCTGAAGAGGAAGTGGTGAAAGTCAACGGTCACAAGCCCAACCGAACAGAGGTCGTCCTTGTACGTCCCGATTGCCATGAGCTTGAGAGTGTCGAGTTGGTAGAGTCATCTATCTCATTCCTCTGCGCTCGCGGAGTGGTTTCGAAAGTCTGCAAACTGAGCCAGGTAACAGCAAGTGATATCAAGGACAAGTTTTGTCTTGTCCTTGCGGAATTCCAGAAACCTATCATGTTCGACATCTCTGAGGAAGAGCTTTCAACCTTACAGCTTCTCGCCCGTGAATCCGCCGGAATCTTGTGGGTTACCCGTGGCGGTGTTATGGCAAGTGGTTCTAAGCCCGAGATGGCTATGTTCCATGGTCTTGCCCGCTCGCTTCGTTCAGAGCAAGAAGGCTTCAAGTGTATTTCGCTCGATTTTGATATTGCGAAGAAGCTCCCCTCTGCCAAGGCAGCCGAGATAATTATGAGTGTTCTTGACCTGGCGTTATTCGGCGATGAGAACAAGCACATCGGCATGGAAAAGGAGCTTTGCGAGAGAGATGGTATGCTACACATCAAACGTGTTGTTGAGGATGCGAGAGTCAACAAATTCATTGCTGCTCGAACAAAGTCTACTCCCCTAGAGGCCGAACAGCAACCACTGTTGCAGCATGACCGCCATCTGAAATTCAAGGTCAAAACCTTTGGAACGCTTAGCTCGTTTGTGTTCGAAGATGACCCGGAGATTACTGGACCTATTGCTGATAATGATGTGCAAATCAATGTCCGCGCCACTGGTCTAAACTTTAGAGATATTCTCATCATTATGGGTGAGCTCAGTGCTAACCGGCTCGGGTATGAATGCTCCGGTATCGTTGAAAAGGTCGGCGCAAACGTGAAGCACGTAAAGGCTGGTGATCGCGTTGCCGCAGTGTACCCGGGAAGCTTCTGCACCACCCTGAGATGCCCTTCTGAGTGTGTCCAGCGCATTCCTGACTCTATGAGCCTGTCGGTAGCCGCCAGTCTACCTCTTGTTTATGTTACAGCTTATTATAGTCTGATCCACATCGGTCGCTTGACCAAGGGAGAGTCTGTTCTGGTCCATGCCGCGGCGGGAGGTACTGGTCAGGCTGCTATTCAAGTTGCCCAAATGGCGGGAGCAGAAGTATTCGCGACCGTTAGCTCCGAAACCAAAAAGCGCCATCTCATTGACACCTACGGTATTGCTGAGGATCACATCTTCCACAGTCGCGATCTCTCGTTTGCACCAGCTCTCAATCACGCTACTGGTGGAAGAGGTGTCGATGTTGTTCTCAACAGTCTGGCAGGCGAGGCCCTTCAAGCAACATGGAAGTGCATTGCTCCTTTTGGCCGATTTGTTGAAATTGGTAAGAGGGATATTGACGTCAATAGTCGTCTGGAAATGGCACCCTTTGCGCAAAACGTGTCTTTCTCCGCCATTGACGTCAGTCTTCTCTTCAAACAGAACCTGAAGTTGCTGGGTGTGGTCTTCGAAAAGGCCATGGACTTGGTCAGAACTGGGGAAGTTCAGCCAGTTTCGCCCTTATACATCCAGCCATGGTCGAAGAGTGAAGAATGCATGCGACTGATGCAAGCAGGCAAGCACATGGGGAAGATTATTATTGAAGCTAGGGAGAATGATTTGGTGCCTGTAAGTCTTGATATTTTAGCCATAAAACTTGTGATGATACTAACTGTCTTCTAGGTTATGCCAAGGCCTCCCCCAGAAATCAAATTCACTAGCAATGCTACATATCTCCTGGCTGGTGGTCTTGGAGGCATTGGAAGAAGCATGTCCAAGTGGTTGGTAAGTGGCGGGGCGCAGCATCTGGTGTTCGTCTCTCGAAGCGGAGAATCAAGCAAAGTAAGCGGCTTCCTTCAGGACTTGGCCCAGGCTGGAGTTCATTATGCCGTGGTCAAATGTGACATTTCCGATGAAAAGGCTCTGGCGAGCGCACTCGCTCCAGTCCTCGCATCCATGCCACCGCTTCGTGGAGTCATTCAGGGTGCCATGGTCTTGAACGATCAGATCTTCTCCAACATGTCATACGAAGGATATGTCAACGCTGTCCGACCAAAGGTTCAAGGCTCATGGTCACTTCACAATGCAACCCTAGGTCATCCTCTTGACTTTTTCGTTCTTTTGTCGTCAGTCGCAGGATTTGTCGGAAATGCCGGTCAATCGAATTATGTTGTCGGCTGCACCTATCAGGACACCTTGGCAGCATACCGCCATTCGATCAATCTCCCTGCAACATCAATCAATATTGGCCGAGTAGCCGGGATTGGTTACATTGCCGAGAATGCTGGCGGTGTTTCTGATCAGAACTTGACCAAACTTGGCATGCTTGAAGTACATGAGGATGAACTACTCGCTATGCTGGAGCTGGCCGTGATGCCCCGAGAGCAAGGCATCTACGATGGTCAACTGATTACGGGCGTGCACTCAACTGTTGGCACAGATGGAGAAAATCGTGACTTGCCTTTCTGGGGTCGAGATCCGGTTTTTTCACACATGGAATTCGTCCGACCCCATCTCAGTGCTTCTTATAAAGACCAGGGTGCAGCTGGTGCGGCTGCAGATCTGCCAACAATGCTTGGTTCGGCCACTTCGATGCCAGAGGCACACGAATACCTGCTCCATGGATTCCTGCGGAAGCTTTCAAAGTCCCTGCTGATGACTGTTGATGAAATCGATCCAGAGAAGCCGGCTGATGCATTCGGTATCGACTCTTTGGTTGCAGTGGAACTCAGAAACTGGTTCGTCCGGGAGGTGAAGGTCAACATTCCTGTCTTTGAAATCCTACAAGCAGCTTCCCTATCCAGCCTAGCAGAGGTGGTGAGCAAAAGATCACCATTGGTGAACGAGAAGCTTAAAGAAGAAGCTAAGGCTTGAAATGGGTCAGATATATCATAGACTTCACAGGATGTTATCATGATATGCATTGGAGGTTTTTTAGTCAAACAATAGATTGCTAAATAGATTGGTAGATAGATCAAATTCTAGTTGAATGTGTTCCTTTTTAGCTTCAATTTTGTCTGATTTCACCTTTCTTTTCCAGTGTCGTATAGGTAAAAGTGAAACTGCGGCCTCATCGTTGTTAATTGAGTATTGAACATCTAGTAGATTGTTCACTTGTAGAATCAGGATTCATTTTTGTAACGATTTTCTTAACGTGCACAATGAATAAACTGTATTTGATGCGACTTAGATTGATGAAACCCACATAACATGCACTCACATCTAATCATTGGAAATATAGTGGACCTGATTGTGACTCCTTGGAAGAACGATAACTATGAGCCTGCAGGTGTAAGGCATCTCTCCCACGACATATCCATAATGATCAGTCGAATAAATTGCAACAACTCTGAAATTCAGCTACCATTGATTTAACGACATGTTTGGAAGCGGAGCCAACTGACTCTCAGCCTGTTAAAATTCAAGTACTTTGAAGCCGAAAAGTTCATCTAGTATCTACCAGCGACCTGCATCTACTACGTGGTCAAGTCAGGCCAATAGTACCATTGATATACGGAATTGTTGGCTAACAGGAAATCATAACTCTAGCATGTCCATTCTTCCGTGCGTGATTTTTAATCCAACATGCACACAAATTCGATTTCGGTTAGTGACTATCGATACCGAAGCCGTGGCCCAAAAAGGATGCGGAGCCCACCAATCCACAATCCGGATCGGACCTCTTTCCGAAGCACCCGGAAACCCGGCTGGCCAGTCTCAAGTCTCAGTTCTGTCGGATCGGATCAGTCCACCTCTTGTCGTGAACGAAAGGGGGGGGGGAATACAAAATAGTTCTAATAATGAAACTTAGAGTTTAGATAGAAATGCCATAAGATCTTTAAGATCCTGAACATCTCCAAACCTTGCTTTGGGTTAAAAATAACAGGTGGAAAATAGTTAATCCAACAGTGGTACAAGAAGTGGCAATGGTCACTTATCAGAAAAGAGACTTTTCTCTCAGTGTATGAGTTCTAGTCGATGTTTGAAGCAAATATCTTAAGAGGCTGTTTAATTAAACGACTTCCGCCACTGATTTGGTGTTGATTCTGGTTTGGGGATTTGTGATATTGCTATGTTGCTTTGTCATTGACCTCTCGACTTGACTTGTCTTGTAACATGGAAACGTGCCGTCCACGCAATTCCTTCTGATGCTCAGTTGGTAGTTCTTCTGTCCAGTCACCCCATTTCGATAGTTTAAGATGGCTCTTGATGTTCCTCAATATCACAGTTTGTTTAACAATTTCCATATTCAAACTGATGTTGATGCAATTTGATGATCATAATAACAAAAGAAAAGCTACTTGATTGATGGAGTTTTCGTGATAATATCAATCATCTATGTGAACATGCTCTACCTAGACATCATTCTTTCCTAAACTTAAATCCCAGCCTATCTCCAATTTCACTACAGGCTGAGATGACTCGGTCAAGATCGTCCGTAGTATGACAAGCAGAAACGCAAAATCTCGCCCTGCATGCGTCGATTGGTGTAGCAGGATACCCCACAACCACAACGGCGATACCTTTCTTTAACATTTCACTGGAAAACTTTGTCGATTTCGCAAGGTCGTATATGAGCACAGTGACTATTGGCGAGTCGTCGTCTCCTCCAACGATGAAGCCCATATCTCGCAGACCAAAACGGAGATATCGAGAGTTGAAGATCAATGTTGCGAGTCTGTCCTTGCCATCTCCCGGGCATATCTCGCCTGTCATAATCCTGAGAGAGGAGTGAATTTGCGCCAAAACCGGTGGTGCCATAGACTCTTCATGGAGGACACCGGCGTTTATGAGCCGTAAACGATCTATGAAAGTTTGCTCGCCAGCGATGTAACCACCATTCGCACCAAATGACTTGGTCAATGTCCCCATGAGAACGTCGACTTCACAGGTGTCGATGCCAAAATAATCGCACACGCCCCGGCCCTGGGGACCGAGGGCACCGATGGAATGAGCCTCATCAATGTACAACGTGAATTTGTATTGATTTTTCAATTTTATCAGGTTGGGAAGGTCCACAATGTTCCCTTCCATTGAGTAGAGGCCCTCGACAACAACCAAGATATTCTTCCATGGCTTCCCAGTTTTAGGTTGTCCATGGCTGATTGAACTTTGAAGCAATTTCTCCAAGTCCAGCATGTTGTTATGCTCGAAAACCCGTAACTTTGCTCCTGAGAGGCGGGTTCCAGCCCGTATGGATGCGTGGTTCAATGAATCCGAAATAACGAGACATTGATTATACACTAAACCAAGGAATGCTGTAGCATTTGTGCCAAAGCCCATCGAGAAAACAATTGCTGAGGGCTTTCCAACAAATTTTGCGACTACTTCTTCCACAGCTAAATGAAGATCGGATGTACCAGCCACAGCTCGAGTGCTTGCATAGCTGGTCCCATACTTTTGAATCGCTTCCTCTACGGCATCGGCACAAGGACCATGAGATTGTGCAAGGCCGAGGTAATTGTAAGAGGATAGATTTAATGCTTTGGTTTTCGTTCCGGCAAGTCGTAAATTTTGATTTTCATCCACCTCTCGATCTAGCAGAGTGATGTATCGCCCGGGCACGCCGGTAAAGGGACGGCTGAAGCAGTCCCTCATGAACCGCATCATATGGCGCAAGAAGAAAGCTGAGAATCCATGTTCGAGTGGAGCGTAGCCGTCAGCCTGGACTGGTTTGCGAGGCTTTACGACAATATCTTTCATCATGCTACCGAACAAAAATAGAAGTAACGCCATGTAGTTCTGTAGTACAGCTGTGAATGGCGGTGTGACTTCAGAAGCATGGGATTTTGAGTCCAGATTTGGAAGGGCACTGGACTGCGACATAGGGTTCTTTTGAATCGTGTCGAAAAGCTTGTGTGTGTTCTCTTCCTCTTTCGGGTGGGATTTATCGACCTTGCATCTAGATCGGAAATGATCTCCCAACTCCATTTTCGATGAAGCATTCGAATGAATACTCGAATTTGGGCTTGGATGGGAGGCCATGTTTCTTTAATATGTGTTATTAGTAAGATGTATATGTGTGGAATATTTGAGGAGAGGACAACTTGATAGAGTTGTCACTTACAGATGTAATAAACTTATCTCTTGTAAGTTAATATCAGTAATTGCTAAAAAGCCTTTGTTGAATGGTTAAGGACAAGAAAAGGACAATTTCTGAAAATCTGTTGTGTGATTCATGCGTACATATTATAGATGCACTTTTCGGATTTTATGACTTGGCGCAGATTTGATATTACTGGATCCGAAACCGTCAAACGCTAGTGCTGCAGATCCGACAAGATCCGAGCATTCAACTTACATGCGATTTAATCAGCAAGAATCCATTGGTTTTTACTGTGTTCGGTTGGGGTCCCCGATTCGGTTAATGATGGACCCACGTGCTGGTCCGAAACTCTACTCTTTTCTCCGGGGCATTGACAGGCCCCAAGCCCGTCATCTTCTTGGCAAAGGGTCAACCGAAAAATTCATGCCGTATGAATGTTGATTCCGAGGATAGAGCTTTCAAAAAATCGGAATACAATAGCTCGGATCAGTTTCAGTCGGCTTATGAAATCTCAAAGTTGTGTGATTTGATTGTCAGTCCTTGACTTTGTTGCTTTTCTATTTATGGACAGTTAAACTCCCTCTTTTGGACCACAAACATTTCATCGTATATCAAGGTCGACTCTACTGAATTACCATCTCCGGAAACACTGCGGTCATGACACCCCCTACTATGGATATGTGCGTTTTGCCACTGCTTGATCGACGTGAAGTCGAAAAACACAACACCACCGAGTCCTGCTATGTGATCTCGGGCTCATACGTTTACGATGTGACAGAATTCACCTCTGATCATCCTGGGGGTTCAGACCTCATCCTCAAATACGGTGGACGGGATATCGAAGAAATTCTATCCGACACCATTTCTCACACGCACTCCCCAGCTGCGTATGATATTTTGTCTGACTTTAGGGTTGGTCGCATTCAGAGGCAAGAAGTAGCTCAGGAAGCTTCACCTGAAAGCCTAGGCAATGTCAAAATTTCTTCACTTGGACAAACGGGACTCAAGGAATATTTGACCGACAAGGAAACCAGCGGTACGGATGCAACATTGCAAAAAACGGACCTGGAAAAGGACTTCCAATCGAACAAGTTTCTTGATTTGAGCAAGCCACTATTTTATCAAATCTGGAACGGGGGCTTTTCCAAGGAGTTTTATCTGGAGCAAGTCCATAAACCTCGATTCTATCCAGGCGGGAAATCTGCTGTGGTGTTCGGCGGCTTCCTAGAGCCGTTTACCAAATCACCTTGGTGGATTGTGTTTATTTGGATGCCCCTTATATTTTATTGCCTCCAGATTGGACGCGAGGGTCTCACTGGCAATTTTGAATCAGGGTGCTACTGGGTCTTTGGTGTTTTTCTGTGGACATTGGTGGAATACATTGTGCACAGATTTATCTTTCATATCGAGGCGTGAGTTCATTCATCGCGATTTTCAATTATATTACTCTCTAACCATCAGCATTATCAGCTATCTCCCAGACAACCGGGTGGCCATCTCCTTTCACTTCGTGTCTCATGGATACCATCATTATCTCCCGATGGACAGGATGCGATTAGTCATGCCGCCTGCAATGTTCACGGGAATTGCAGTTCCACTGTGGTATCTTGCACAAACCATGTTCTTTTATAACTGGTATGCAGCGACCACCGTGTACTCCGGGGTCATGTTTGGATACATTTGCTACGACGTGGCACATTATCATTTGCACCACCGAAACCTCCCCGCTTGGTTCAAAAAGTTGAAGAAGTTCCACATGGACCATCACTATCTTGACTATCAAAGTGGATTTGGTGTCAGCAATCGTTTCTGGGACAAGGTCTTTGGAACTGAGTTCAACATTGTTGACATCAAGGTTCGTTGAAACAACCATGCGCCTGTGGAAAGAACGGGGGGTATTTATATCCTTTGACTACGGCGGATTCTCTTCATCCCACCCTTCACCCTTTTCTTTCTTTTCTGGCCAGTCGATTAGTTAAGCAAATTCACGGTGTGTGCCTTATTAAGTAGTCGTTTAGCTGTTTATCTTTCCGACAGTGTTTCTATTTGGTGGTACGATTGTGAGGTTTGGATTCATGCTTTACGATGGAATTTGCATAAATTAGTATCATGAAGACTTAAATGTCCAATATTTGACATGTTATTCTTGCATTAAAGTGACAATAACTCTTTCAAACCGGCCCACAAAGCCTCTTTCAAGAGTGATAGTGAATGCGATCAGTTAAAATAATCCAATTAGTATTGATGTGGGTCATTGTAAAAGTCTTTCACAAATGTTCTTACGAAGTGATCACGGTAGCACTATGAAATAGGGCAGACTTTGTGACTTCTACTGTAAAAAGAAACTAATCCTGAAGGCACTTCACAGGCTTATAACTCATGCACAAAATTGGGCGGTTATAACTAGTGGAATGAAAACTTCACGGTGATAGACGTTGGTTAGCCTATCGTTGTATCACCTTTTACTCAAGGAAGTCACCTCGTCATCAACACTTATCATCGGGATCATCGAGTGCTCACATGCAGAGTTACTAAAACTTTTTAATCAGCACAACATCGTTGCTTCATTAGGTTAGACGTATTTAACATCAGCAAAACAAACCGCAAGTAATAGAATTTACTTGTTTCTGATTTGACTTCCATCGATCTATTATCAAAGCGTCACCACAACCAATGCTTGCGAATAAGCTTATTTCGTACTGCTTCATATGTGCACTAATCAACCTGCTAACAAAAGCCCTATGCTCTGCTCAGCCTGCGCCCCGAACAATTCTGGAATTAGTTACATAAACTACTCTGGCTTATCTGAAGCCCCCAGAAAGTTGTTGCATTCAGATTGCGTCTTTATTTGAACACCATGTTATTGTATTTTGAAACAGGAGATATCTTTTTCGTCAATCGCATGGCGTATTTTATTGTGTTCATATCTAAAGACCAAACCTTCTACGTAAAGGGATATAGAAGAGCTCCGTAGTTCTTGGTTTTGTCTCTTGTTACATGAGTCTTGCTTTGAACAAATGAGACCATTCCAAGATATTTTTCGTCCTCAACATAGCTCATCGAGAGAATTTGCATTATGACCACATCCTTAGTCCAAAACAGAGGCAAATTGAAACACAAGTGTCTACTGCTAGTTCAAGAACTAAACAAAGTACTTGATGTTGGCCTTTTAAAATGAAGCTATGATCGACCTTTTTATCGCCATGACGGCATCCGCAATGTTCTCCGTAGTTAACCCAATTGCAACACAGATCTTGAGCGATGGCTGCGCTTGCCAAGTGTTTTCTCTAGCAATAGACCTCAGGGCGCTTGGCAAAGCAGGTTGGCATTTCAACAGGAAGCCTTGTGAGAGCATCTGGGGAAATTTGGAAATTTACAAAGTCAGTGATTGGTACTATGAGAATTGAGAAGCAAAGGGATGCAGGGTGTGAAGTGAAATACCTTGTCGGCACATGCTTGTAGTATGCTTTCCTGCTGGTCAAAGCTGAGTGATCTGGTCGCGACAACTTTGGGGGTCAACACCAAATGTATGATAGGATTTTCCGATGAGCTGATGCAAGCCAGTTCAATGATTTCTGACTCCAAAGTGGCTCTGAAAGCTGTCAAGAGCTGTCGCGACTCCTTGATGATGTTGGGCTCTGATTCGAGCATGCGTAGCGTGTGCAAAGCTGTCGCAGCCAATGGTGCTGGAAGTGATGCAGAGAACATGTATGAAGCAGCATGAAGCCGAAGAAACTCAACAATTTCTTTTGAACCCACACAGAACCCACCCCCAGCGCAGAGTGGGCCAGCCAAGGAACCGGAGATTACATCGATAGACGAGGCGTCGATATCCATTTCCTCTGTGATCCCACGGCCTGTTTTTCCAAGAACGCCGAAGGAGCTTGTCTCATCCAGAATCAACCGGAATTTATACAGGGATTTCAGTCTGACCTGCAGTCGAACATTAATTGCTGAGTGGCGTGCCTCGATCAGTTTAATACGTACCAGTTCAAGCAAGTCAACACAAGCCCCTGTTGAATCAAACATGGCTTCAGTGACGATAAATCTACGCCTGTGTTTCCCTTTGAATCTCCAAGTGGCTATTTGAAGGACTCGATCAAGGTCGCCCATATCGTTATGCTTATACCAGAGTACTGCACCCTTGGCCATTCGCACTCCCATGAGAATGCCAAAGTGGACCCCTTCGTCGCAAATAATCACGTCTTCAGGCTGCGCTAGAGCTGATATAATGCTCGGCATGATAGAAAACGCTTGGGAAAAAAGAATGCATGCCTCTGCTCCAAAGCAGGAAGCAAGATAGGCTTCCGAGTCCAAATGGATATCTTGTGTTCCGTAGAAATGTCTCGGGCCGCAAGACCCAACGCCATATTTTCGCACTGCCTGTATGGCAGCTTTCTTGACCGTACCATCAGCCACTAAGCCGTAGATGTTGTTCGAAGCCAAATTGATGACGAATTGACCGTTCTCAAGCTCAACTTTCAAATCTGTTTGCCTAGGGGAATATACTTAGCACTCTCGGACTCGGCTAAATAAGGAAAAGCCAGCTAGTTACCCTTTTAAAACAGCAGGCTTTCTTTGGTGTGTGTTTGAGATTGCTTCCAGCGAGACAGCTAGACCTTCTGGAGACCACTTCGCGATTGCATTTCCCTTGTTGTTCTGTCAATGAAATAATTATTTGTCGCATTTGCTGGGTACCTACGTCGAACCGGGCGCGATCACGCGAAGTGCGGCGAATGAAAAGTCCCATGAGCCCCAAGAAGGATGTGCATGCCGCAGCCCCCAAGAGAATTGGCTGGGACGCAAAATCCGTCGTTAAAGAAGGCAATGAAAACATGTTGGGGGGTTTAGTTGAAGATTGATGCCAATGCCGTCCGTAATGTGGGATTGAGGCGTATGTAAGGGATGATAATGGTTTAAAAGAATCTATGGTAATCTTTGATCTTCGTTCTTTTTTTATTATTGTTCGTCAAAGGTTCGATCCGAACCGGAAACAGTGGGCCTCGGATATCGGACTGGAAATCCCGGTTCCGTCAACTTTGGCTCGGTTACCAGATACGAGCGGGATTGGCAGCTTTTGGGAAATTGGTGAAATGCTTTCCCTTTCTTTTGGTTTGCTTGGTTATGTATCCCCTGCTTCGCTCATGTGGGCAAGTGTCCCGCCACAAAGGAAAAGGTCAAAGAGCCAGCACAGCACCAAGTGGTTACTCCTAGTAAGGAAAGAAAAAGCTTGCAGACCCAACCAGGTGATCCAAGAATCGCGCCTCAAAGGTGTTCTACGATTGGATTCGGATAAGGTCGGAAAGTTGTATCCCCGTGACCAAAAAAATAAATCTTTCAACATCCATGTCAAATATGTGAAGGTTTTGGTCCGTGTTTATTGGGTGAGAGAATCCTGATCCTAAAAATGTATTTGATACAAAATCATTCTCGACGAGATAATTTTGTTCTGCTCGCTTTGTCTTGAGCTTTTGCCCAATCCACTCAGCGCAATTCGATCACCTGGCTCACGCAAACGAGCATCATACTAGGTATATCTTACTTCATCAAAACGAGCTCGGTAAATTTCTGTTTCACTTAATTCGATCAAACCCACTCACGCACACCTATTCAAATTCATCAAATATTATGATCTCACACTTCCACATCCCATATCCTGTTCTATTTATCTCATGACCTACCGTCTTTCATGCCTTTGACAGCATTCTAGACTCTCCCCTACCACCCTGGAGATTCCATTTAATAACTTCAAGATCCTTTTGAGAAAATCCAAGCCCGTTGGTCACGTAGCCATCCCAGTCTCCATATTTACCCTCAAGCTCGAATGTAAAGGCATGCCAAATTGACGGTGTTAAGCTCGCCATGTTCCATAAGCCAGGCCTATCTACGTCTGTGATACCAATACTTCCCAAAACGAACTCGAGTAGCTTATCGCGCGCTGGCTCAATCCCTATACGGGACAGACTGTAATCGAACAGAACTCCATCTTTGGATGTACCAGCAAGATGCCCCAAGAGGCCTGCGACAACACCGGTACGGTCCCGGCCCGCTATGATGAACGAATTAACACTCTCGCAGTCATAAATGCCAACACAAAAGACTTACCAGTGCAATGGAAAATAAAAGGCTCGGTTGGGCGATCGCGCACATGTTGCAGAATGGCTCGAATAGTGGGTCTGTACTTTTCAGTAAAGATCAAGTACTGCTCCCCCCAAACGCTGCTCCCGTCACCAACTGCCCATTCTTCCAGTGGAGGCTCTTCATGCGGGCTTTCTAGGTCCAACCAGACATTCTCAACACCCGGAATAGTAGGGCTGCGGTGCACTGAGCGCTCCGCGTCCTGCCGCAAGTCAAAGATGCGTTTCACGTGAGCGGATAACCAGGCGATGGCCTCCGGGTCGTCTGCAACTTGACCAAGATTGCCGCAACGGTAAATATAGCCCTCCGGAAGTAAACTGCCAGGGACAGCGCCTAGATCGCGGATATTGAAGAGAGAACGAGATGAGATGAATGGCGGCGAGGCCAGAGCGGCTTTGAGCTCAGGTTCAGGGATACGTTTGCGAATATCCGTGGTTGTGAGAGCCTCAAGCTCGGAACAGGATAGCACCATGACTTTTAGGTGATTTGGATTTCGCTTTCGATATCTCATATGTTTACGTCTTGATCCCGAGAGAAAATGGATGCGGTTGATAAATTGTGGGAAGTCAGGGTGTCGTGACTGCTTACTTCTCAAAAAAAACCCTCCTGTGTTGTCCCCATACTACATTATAGAATCGCACCCTTACTTCCACAGGGAATGTCACATTTCGGCCAAATTCTTGAGCATTTTTTACGCCCGTTTGCGAATTTTCGGTCCGAGCCTGTGCTCCGCAGTTGTATCCGACAATGTCCTTATCGGATCCGATTGCGATTTCTGGGTCCGAGGGTGACCCTTCGACCGAACTGCATATTGTTAGTCAAATGACAAAAAGCCCTGTGACTTGCGATTGGTGGTCGCCTAATGGGTTTCAAGTCGCTGTTATGTCAGTAATGTATTGTCTACTCATAAATATACTGACGCAATCGGCCCCGTCGTGCATCGTATCTCCACTATAGGTTAGGTGTTCAACCAAAAAACGATCCAAGAGCTATCAGAATCCGGGTTCCTTTCAACTTCAATTAGTGATCAAACCAACTCGCATTCCCCTCACTCATACATCGTCACGGTATTTATTCCATGTTTATTCATAGCTTCTATCTGAAATTTGACCTCGTAGAATTATTTATACTTGAAGGAATGGTCATGAGTAGCAGCGATCAGTTGGTGATATGAAATATTGGGAAATTGCAATGCAGTCACAATGAAACTCGATGGGAACTATTAACAGATATGATGAAAGCGCCTTTAAGTAGCAGAGCTACATACTATTCAGTGATGGTCTCTACTCGTTTTGTATGAGCAAACCTGGAGCTGAGATGATAATTCTTGGGGGATCAATCCGATAGGGATCGCTACCACTAGTGTATTGTAGCTTTGCATACCAAGAGGAAACGGTTGAACACTGTACTACCTTACAATATACTAGAAAGAGATTCATTACTTAAATCAAGTTTTGGGTTTATCTTCATCTAACTGGGATCGAGGGCCCCAAGGCTGGGAACAATTTAGGATAAATCCAGGTCTCCTTACTTGTCGGATCATTGTGGCATATCCTTCAATCATATTCGGATGACCAGCGGATAAGTCGGAATTCGAATTCCGTACATCGAGGGAAGTGCGGATCCATTCTAAAGAGACTTTGTCCAGTCAAATAATCTGCACCATGGCAACAGATCAATAATTGGATCGCTCTCACATGTCTACGAAAATAAGGTTGAACAATATGACGAGCAGTCCGTAATCTGTTTGAGATCAAGAGTGGGTACAGCTAAATCCAAAGGACCATGAAATCTTTTAATTTCTATGAAGCCTGTACATATATCACAGGTCGATGCCCGTCACAAATCCCTCAGCACTACCAACTAAGAATATCTTACTTAGTAAGACTATCAAAGTAAGTCAATATCCCTTTGAAACTCATGTTCAATCATTAAAGTATACCAGAGAAATCAAGCATAATAAAATGTTTGGGAGCTTGAGTTGCGACGATGGCCAAGAGTCGATACTTACCACGGAAGGGGGTGGTTCGAACTCAATCAGGACACCATCAACTAGACGCATCTTCATGCCTCACAAAGCTTGCCAATCATGTCGCATACGGAAGGTGTCTTCAACCTCGTCCCATATTTATTCAAGTCTACTAACCTTTGTTGGAATCATATAGGTTCGGTGCAGTGGCGACCTAAATGGGTGCGAGAACTGCAGAGCCAGATCCACTATTTGCACGTATCCGACCAATACATCTCGAAATGAGAGAAAACGAAATCGAACGTCCTCAAAAATTCAAATGTTTAACGATTCTCAATTTTCCATTATACATTATGCCATGTCAGAAAGCGACCACACATTTGGAATACAAGACATTGCGTGCGGTCAACCAAAAACTCCGGATGCCACAGCATCAACTCCAACACAGAAGGGTGTTACAGACGGCGAATTGAGCGAATATAATTTTATTCCATGTATATTTAACGGCAACGACTCCGATGACCTATTCTCGCTTCAAAATAACACCCAGAGATATTGCGAGCTAGAAGATGGGTTCGTTACGCCGTCGCAAGCAATTGCAGATTTATCCCATGAAAGTTTTGGGTCTTATACTGGTACTGTCCAAAGGGCAAACCTGGATTCTACATTTACTGGACCAAGTTCAGACGAGATTAGTCATGAGTGTCAATGTCTCACCACTGCTGCACGTCTCATTGCGGGGATTGAGAGTGATGGGGGAAATAACAGATACATCGATGATTCGCTCAGAGGTTTGACGGAGCTAACGGATCAGTGCGCTAAGCTCATTTACTGTCATTATTGTGAAAAGCGTACCGACTTTATGCTACTCTCAGTGTTGCTCATCAAGTCCATCACCAATATTTTCACTCAATTGGTCCAACAACATACTCAAGGTTGGATCGGAAAAGGCCTAGAGGGGAATAAATGGCCTGAGGCATATATAGGTACCTATTCAATTGAGACCTATGCGGAGAAGTCCGAGTTCATACAGGCCTTAATTACGGTTAAGCTAAATAAGCTTCATCATTTAATTACTGGTCTATACTCCCGAAATCAACATGATGAGAATTTCATGCTTATTGCGCAAGTTGAAAAGCAGATCAGAGAATTAAAAAGACTATTAAATTCTTAGATTATGCAGATAGTAATATTGCTGGTTTACCTATTGATTACCACGGCAGTTGATAGACACGAAAGACGTTTTGACTACAGTTGCAATAGCTTGAGTGTCTCGCATTGGCCTCTATATCACGAACACCTTCGCCGTCTATCTTTACCAAAAGTGTCAATAAAGAATGACAATCAATATGTGATGAGGTAAAGGGTGATCTATAGTCAGAATGCGTGCCTTACCTGGTTCCCCACCGACAAATATCGTTTGCATCGATGAAGCATACTGCTACCTCGATCTTTGGTCAGATCTGGGTCATTTACCGAGTTTGATGCGAAAACTCAACCATCGGGAAGAGGTACAAACATGCTTGCGACAAGATGTTTCCGCCCCAATCTCTGACTTTCTTCTCTAACTGAGCGAATTGATATCAGGGAGATTATGACCATCTGCATTCTGCGAAACCCTGTCTGGCCGTGTACTGACTGAGTCACCTCTGGAATTTTCACCTCTCATCGTTCCGTATCTAGAATCTATATATTTGCTGATTGGCCTCAGTAAGCCCAGGACAGGCCGGAGAGCCGGAAGGGCGACGGCTATGATCTGAGCTGCCATTTCGGATGTGGCTAGTATATCTATAGATTTGAATTAATTTCTGATTCTCTAACAAAATGGGGCGGCATTACTAACAGGTGGTGGTGATATCTATTCGTGTGGCAGAAACAACGAACCGAGCGGTACTAATGATAACAGAGATTATATTGATGGCGAAGATAGATATCATGCCCATCTTCTCTCTTTTACCCATTGATTTCAAGCGTCGGAGCATTCCAAATGGTAGTGTAAATACTGGTTGATGTAATTTAACATTAGTACCATACTCCGGAAATATTGTGATTGCTTCTTACCACATAGTTCGGCCACAATCCCAATTGGCCAATTAATATACAAGGTGAATCCTGTATAGGAGCGTGGTAATGAGCAATTAGTATCGTATAGCCTATAATATTGGGATCTTAGATCAGCATCACCGGAAGCCCAAAACAAAATTCAACAAATGTTAGAAACAACCAGCACGTGACTCATTGAACATACCAATTTTGCGAAATATCATAACCACACCAGAATACTTCTTCGAAGCAAACCGCCACAAACGCACATGTGGTATAGGCCATAGTCGCATAGAGGCACCTTCGTAATCCTTCCTCAGAGATGGGAAACAACTCGTAGTAGAACGCCAGTAAACTAAACCTCGGGAAATATAGACCCATGTCAAATATTATATTTGCAGTGTATAACCACTGTTTCTTGAATCAACAATTCGTATTCCATAATGCTCAAGATGACGTACTTCTTGAAATTCAGGGGTGCCGTAGCTATAAAAGCCGGCATGGTTTCTTGTAAATGCATATGTGTCCCCGACAACGAGGGTCATAAGAGTTAAGATCGACAAAATTAAAAGCATTTCTGAGATCCAAAACGTCCACATTATCTTCCGGGTGCGCACTACAAGCCGGGTGCAAATTATGAAAAGGCAAGTTCCAACTAGACTCCATTCTACGATCTGGAACATGGATTAGAGATAAATGAGCTTTATGTGGGATCGAAAGAATGATGATACCAAATAACTTTTCCAATCAAGTGGCATATTGACTATTCGTGGAGTAGTTTCACGATGAATCAAAGAAAATGATAAGAATTGACAATTAACATAAGTAGCAAGGGTGTTCCCAGGGATATTTGGCTAAAGGGAATTGTTTAGGCGGTAAAGCGTTCCCCAGTCATCTGGGCATGACTTCTTTATTGCCGCTTAGTGTTAGGATGACGGGCGAGGTGTGCATTAGTGATCAGACAAACTCAAGAAAAAGGTTTGGAAAAAGTATTGAATTGAGCAAACGTTTGAGAGATACACTTTAAGGTCATAGATCACATGACCCGAACCCAAATTACAGGTGCACATAAGTTGCGTCTTGGCCGGTTTCAGAATAGCCGGAATTCAAAAATGTCTGGACTGGATCTTCGGAACTGGTGAGCCAGTTGATAGCAAGGTTTCAGATTTGTCGTCTAACCTAGAACAAACACTGGATTTCTGATTAACAACCCAATATCAAGATTAATCCAATATTATGAGAGCAGAGTATTCATGGAATCTGACAGATTGTAGAATTTATATGAAAGGCGAAATTGGTAGCAATAGTCCTCGTCTCGTCAACCACATCTTTTGTCCACGTTATAATGGACTTGATACTCGGGTAATTTTATTATGAACAGGATTTCAAACCTTTCAGCATGAGTATTCAGAATTGGAAATAATATTCAGACGTGAAAGGACGATTAGTATGATTTCCATGCACAATCTAGGACGAAACTAGATCCGCCCGCTTCTTTGGTACCGCGCTGGAACATAACTTGCGCTGAATCTTTGCAGGTGCAATTGAGTTCAACATGCCGCTCACGTGATCAAATTTTCATAATCTATAATGCCTCTGCATCTTATTGGGTTCAAGTGATTGTACTTCCTTTCTTCATGTAAATTAATTTCAGTTCCCAAGAGCCTCAATGCATGCCTATGACTCATATCAGGTGCTCAGAATAGCTGGCACCGCTGCATCCGTATTTGAATTATGGTCAGTAGTGCAGTCAGCCCTAAAACACCATCCTAAAAACCACCCGAGTCCGGGTCGTAAATCTAACTGCCACACGGCCTGCTGAGCCGACGAATCGGGGATCCATGCCAATTAGTGACCGCCATCACGGTTGAACCTTATTATCGTGAGGCCGGCGCCCACAGCTTATAAAGGTCAGCGGCCACAGCAGCTATAAGAGCCACAAACAGATCCCTTCCACGGCTTCAAAAATAAACAGATTCTCAATACCCCCAATTACACCAAGAACCACAGATATATAGTGATACTAATTGTTCGATTGTACTATATTCCAACATCCAGATATGACACACTCCAATCTACTTCTAGCATAATCCACAAGTCGAAAGGCATCTAAGTTGTGGAATTACAGTCAGCATGGGGATTTGAATTGATAGTACTGTGTGAATTGATTAAGCAAGATACCAGTCAATCTCAATCCATGCGACAAAAATGAGACCAAAAGCTTCTCAGAACATATCTCCCTGATACGAACGGCGTTGTAACATTGAATGGATGCAGCTAGGTTTGGTACAAAATGAGGGCATTTATTTCGAATGCAACTTGCTCCAAAGTCCACCATGAATAGCCCAGATCGCTGTAGAAACGTCTTCCATGAGAGCTGAAGCCAATTGAAGACTAGCCTCTGATATCTTCAGCCACATGTCCAATGGCGATGGCAAGCTCTGTGACCCAAACGAGATGAACTCCGAAAACAACATCACGAAGGCGAGTTTCATGGGTTGTGTTATGCCGGTTGAGGTGCCATTCTATGATGTCACGCTTTCTCTTGTAGTTGTATATTCCCGTTGCGCCAGCTGCCACACCAGCAGCTCCCATTCCCAACGTAAAGGGCGTTGCAAGGCCTGCAATGGTTGTGACAGTTGCAGCTGTTGATATTCTGCCTGTGTATTTGTTCCATTCTCTTTGGAGGTCTTCGGGGCTCATGGTGCTGCATCTCTCGAAGTACTCTCTGAATTCAAACATTTTGTTGTGCGTTGAGATTGTTTAAAAGGAATAGGCAAATTGAAGAGACAGAAGTTGGATGTGTCTTTGAATGTTGTAAGAATAGTAGCGGAATATTGCTGAGAGGAGTGTAGAACAGCGGCTTGCTGGTCAATTATCACGGCATGGGCTGCGGGCATTTTATAGGAAATTGGGAGAGCAGCTCTCAATATCATAGACTGAGAAATAACCTGCAGAATGTGATAGGTAAGGCTCATACCCATGATACGCGACTTGAGGCTGAACCTTAGTATAAAGCCTTGCTAAGCCATACTTCAGCCGCAGACGATTCATGAGCCGTAAAGCACAGCCCCTTTAGTTCATCTATCTTACCTATTATTTTGCAACCTTATTCAATTTCGCCTTTATTCCTCCCCCCTGTGGCCAATTTTGTATCTTCGAATTCTGGGTGGCAGTGAGTGATACGACATCACACGTCAAGGTCTGACCATGCAGTTGTGTAGCCAGCCAATCGGTTGACTCTTTATCCCGAAAAAAAAAATGTTCAGACTAATTACATGTATGGCTCAATTCCTGACTAAAAGCTTCAAAGCTAGCCACTGCTTTTTGAGCCGGCAACTTTCGTGCATTTTGACTTCTCGTGCTCAATTTCACACTAGTGGCTGGACCTAGCAGCTCAGCCAGATTTTTACTAAGCGCCATTCAACTTCTTACTCATAAATAACCCAAACGAAACACTTGGGGTAACGATGAGAGACTTAAGTCAAAATTTCAGCTTGTTCATGTGATGGCGCTATTGGCGGCGGTGGCCTGATCTATGCAGCAGTCTCGACAAAGACTGGTAACAAATCACCAGAACCATAGCGCCACAAGACGAAGCATGGGGGATTTAAAGTTAGTTGGTTCACCATATTTGGGTTTAAATCAGCTTCTAGGTAATTCTGACCTTGCTTCAAGGCTAAATACCTAAGTGAACTGACGGATTCTTTCAGCTGGGCATGTCGAGTTCAGGTGTATAGATCCATGCAGGCACAGGTTGGCCCATAAGATAGCACTTACTGAGCCAGACACTGAGTCGGTATCCCTGGGGAAATATGTAGACTATTCTAATGGTGGCACGGGACAAGTTAGCTTTGGAAACATAAACGACCCCGCAATTTGCATCGATGGAAATGTCATGTGAAAATTATTAAATCAATGGGCGCCTGCACCAAAATCATCAAATTCAAAGAGAGATCACACTACTGGTCATACAATTTTGACTGGCTTACCATTTCGAAACCTCCAACTCGTTGGTACTCGTTTGGGCATCTCGAAATATTTCATCCAAAAACCAAATGGACAAGTGGATTAGTTTACATGGCTTTCGAGACAAGAGAAAATAAATAATAAATATAGACAGTTAAGACTCTCGCTCTTGAAAGTTTCAGCAAAATATATCTGCCTCTAGTCTATGTGTACACCATGCTCCACTGGCTTCCATGTCTCGAGATCTTTTTCTATTCTTTTAATAGCTGGATTCAGCCTTGTTTGGATTGTGCACGGATGGCGGTCGGGATACCGCGTAAATGAGTGAACTGACCATGCTGGAGATTTAAAATCCTGCACCATGGCGTTCACGTCTGTGACGCTAAAACCATTGTACGGGCTAGTGATTGGCGGGTTCAAGATCTTGTTCTTCTTCATTTCCTTCATCAGGCTGCCAAGCAATATGGCGGAGCATTCGTAGGAGCACTCGGACCGATCTCCAAGAGTTTCTATCAAGTTGTATAATGTCGAAAAAATTTCCGATGTGCATTCTTGTCGCTTTCTATCAATCTCATCTGCAAAATGATGCGGTTAGATCAATATGAAAGAGAAAGAAAGGACAATGACTACTTACCAAGCACATCTTCCGGGATCGGGAGATCTACTGCTCGAAGAGGATGTTGACAGTGCTTAACTGTGAGCCTTGCCATGCTGTGGAAAATATCGATGCGTGGGAATACTAAGGAGACTAGCAGCCAGAGAGTGGACTGTTTGCCATAGATACTTGGAAGTGTTGCCTTCAGTTTCTCGATCCACAAGTCGGCAAAGATCTCGACAGGCTCATGGCATTGATAGTAGTCCACAATGATGGCAAACTTCGCCAGTGTTTCGAGGTCAACAGATCTTGGCACCGCCCGGTCATGGCTGTGGATAATATCAAGGAATATGACCATGGCATCGCGGTCCCAGCCCTCCGTTTCGATCTGGCGAGTCCCTGAGCCATCCACCTGACTTTCGGCCCAACTTCCACCCAGCATCGATCGAAAGATAGGCGAAGAAAGCATTAAATGGCGGGAAGAAACCTTCATTCGATAGGTCTCCGAGGCAATCCTGGTTTCTTCAGGTGCACCCTCCTCGGTGGCTATGACATCGTCGCGTTCCGGAGCTGTTTCATCTTCAACAGCTGTATCCTCGCCGTCCACGTCGTCTGCACTGACCCCAGGAAGAAGTTCTTGGAGCCATAATGTATCCTTTGACCAACAAAAACTTGCGCGGTCAGTTTTCAGGAGCAACACCACGTCGCCCTCTGGGTCAAATTCATAGATTGATGACTTCATGACGTATTTATGTGAGATAGAGGGGAAATCGAAACTACTTAGCCAATGCGACCTCTTTTAAACGAGTAACAACACGCGGTTGATGGTTGGGCATCAACATTTTTGGATGCTCACGTGACCGCGGTCCATATGATCTGCCCTTTCCTCTTGCGCCACGTATTCTGTTTCCTATTGGCAGTGAAGTCGGAGTGACTAAAGAGTGCATAAGTATTTCATTTCTTGTTTATTTTGTGCAGCCGTAATGTGATATTTCTGGTCGGGTGTTCAGATTCAAAATGACACTCGTCTTGGCTATTTCAAGGCCTGTTGATTTGGCTGCCAACTACTGCCATACTACTCATGCTAGTTATAATAGCACAACTATGGCAAACAAATTCCTTAAAGCGGGTGTGGTTTCAGACATAACTGAGAAATATTAGCACCGCAGCGAACGCGAACAAAGTCTGCCAACTCAGCCACTGACCGGCACATAGCCACCTTTTGAAATGATCCTTCCAGAGGACCAGGGTAATTATCATGAACGGTTCTACCTACACAGAAATTTCAACGATTGCATGTAATTGGGAAATGCTCCGGTGCCCGTATATGGATCGAATTCAAGCGATTTATATTCAAGAACCTTGCTATTAGGTATTGGCAATCGCGTTACTCCAAGCTATTCGGACCCTGGACCAAGGCAGTTCGTGGGTTGTAAATGCAGTTTCCAATGTTTTTTGAGAGAAATCCAGATAAACCCAACATGTCGAGCCCTCCCCGAGAATTAACCATGTCGATAATGCCATTCCCGTGAATGATGAAAGCACCAAAGTCCCCTTCCAAATACTGCGATGGCTCTCAGCTCCATCCCACAAAGTTACATATAAGAAGGATACTCACAGATTCGGATGCCATTAATAATACAAGGGCAATTGTCACATCATTCGCCACGGTCTGGGAATTGACGGCCTCTCTCACCATGTTCAAGCATGTGAGCCGATACTGCAACTTCCTCACCCTGAATCTTTCCGTGTTTTCGTTATTTATATCCGATGTGTAATTTCTGCATGCGACGTTAAAGATGGCAGCCATAAGACCAGGTTGTGTCATGGCAAATGGCACCCACACTTCTCTCATCGAAGCTTGGAAAGTTTCTTCCGGTTCTCCATGGTAGCATCCAGTGTAGCAAAAGCTAATAACGTAGTTCAAGTCTTTTCTATGTTAATTTTGGAAAAATAATGATGTAAATGGTCAATTACGACCAGAGTGGTGGCTTGGAAAACTAAACTTACAAAAGTCGAAGAGATTTAGCTCGTCCATGGAGAGTACTTTTGCAAACCCTTGATATGCATCATTTCTTGAGCTTCCAATAAGCTGTGAAGGGCTCGCTTCCCAGCGCTGAACTTCAGTTGAGGCTCTTGGGTGATTGTGCGAGGTCTCCTTCTTCGGCGCAAGAATTCGAAGTCCACGTTGGTCCAGCTCTTTGTTTGCGGTACGTTTTTGGACCCTGGGTAGAACATAAATACCATGACCTCTTACAGGAGCATTTGGAATCAGGATATATGGTTTGGGATTTCTTTGCTTCTTTTCTTTCTCCAAAGCCCGTGCACGCTTAGCTACGTGGGACCTGATTTTGCTGAGGCTCTGTCTGCTTGTGGTATCATCTGGATGGGTTGTGTTGATAAACTGGATCATTTTGGAATATGGCTGTTTTTGAAGGTGAACGATGGATCGTGTGCTGAGTCAGCTGTCGAATCTGGCGTTCTTGATACCGTAAAAATCTTGCCTGCATCGACTCATCAGCCTTCAAGTGGTTCTTGAAGATAAATCCAACTGAATATCCTGGTTTTGTCTGACCTGTCGCGCCTACTTGCAAATTCTTCATGTGCAAACAAAAGTGACAGTGGGGACTTCACTTCAATGGAGGACATGCTGGATTAAATACCTCTAACGAAGGCAATTTGTGGCTTGAACTAGGTCTGACTCAGCGGCGCTCAGTACCAATCATTATTTATTTTCCTGGTGACCAGATTATTAAACACCCTACTTCACAGACAGTCAATTTGCGCGTAACATGACGAAAAAATGAAATTTGATCGCAATGGCATGCATTTGCTGTGAATGAGTTGAAAAGCAACAAGACTAAAACCATGTTTCATATTATTGAACATTTCCATAAAGCTATGATGCTATTAAGCCAGCTTCTTGAACTTGATGATCGATTCCATGCTCTCCAATACAGTTGTTCTCAAGTCGATCCAGTCACGCCCAGCCCATTTTCGGATTAGTGCAGGCGCAGTATCATTGAAGATCTCATATGTCATCCTTGGACGGTCAGGTTGAAAGTTTTCAACAAAATTGTGATTTGGGTAAGCTTCTCGCAGTATTTGAAGGCAGTCATCCCAGTTGAATGACTGAGCAAGAACCTGGATCCGCTGGCCCTTCACAGATTCATCCAGTGCGGCGGCAACATGTACGACTGCGACATCGGTAACGTGGGAGAAGTACACTATCAGAAACATGAAGTCAGCAAAATGTCCAAAATACAATATGCCACATATGAATGTGAGTCTTGGGATATAGAAGGGGCCAACTGACTAGCAGGGGTGGCTTTCACGGCAGATGTATTGCCCAAATAAAGTTGCTCTAGTAGCTGAGGTGGCACAGATCGAAGGTGTTTATCGATCCTCATGTCGCCCAGGATTGCGCAGGGGCTAACCGAATTAACAACCCAAGGCAATTTCTCATCCTGAACAAACTTCCATACCGCTTTCTCCGCTTCGACTTTGGAAGCGCAGTAGACAGGTATCATTCGATCAGGGCCATATGGCGGTGGAGCCCAGGCTGCTTGCAGCGCTGCCTCATTCCACGTGTCCAAATTAGTAATCTTCTCCGTGACGCCTGGCGTTGGGAACGTGGCAGCCCAGAAGGTGGAAGTGAAGACGAATCGCTTCACAGATGGTTCCCTGGCTCCGGAACGGCAGACAGACAAGGCTGCTTCAACAGTCGCGGGAATGCCGACGTTGGGGTCCGCCGTGAAGTCAGTAATGATTGCGACGTGAATGATTGCTGATACGCCTTTGACAGCATGGTCAAAGGCACCAGGTACGCTGGTGTCAGCAACCACCAATTCAACGTCGCCCTGCTTGGCGTACGGTGCGACAAAGTCATCATCCAATAGCCACTGGCCGGATTGGAGGTTGCGGACGGTACCACGAACCTTGAAGCCGCGCTTGAGCAGTTCCATCACGATGTGGCTTCCGGTGTGTCCATTAGCAGCGGTCACGAGGACCCATGAACCCTTTTCGATGGCAGTGTTTTCGAGCATCGTGAATGAGTTAAAACTGGTATGAGACTTGTGTGTTAAAATCGAGGATATGAAGGGTTTCTCCCAACATTTATAGCTTAACCTGCGACGTGGATATTATCCAAAATAGCTACGAGAGGAAGTTTACGGCATCTTCGGCAACTTCTTATAAATCAATCATGGCAATTCACCATTGAGCGTCAGTGGTTCCAACTTCATCGAATTCCTATTTAGTACAAGTATTGGTATTTAGTATCTGCCAGCTACTCACACGAAGGCCCGAACCAAAATAACTTAGTCAATTGGTGGAGACCAAGCAAGCGTAGGCGAGACAGAATGATCAATCATGCGACGCGTTTTAAAGCCAGCAAATTCCTATTCGGGTCTAGCGCTGATCTGCCCCGTTCTTCTTCGACACCAGCCCCTAAATAATCATCAGCCCTCACACATGGCTGCGTCAAATCTAAGGCCGGCAACAAGGCCAGATTTGTCAGTGACACTTTTCAAAGCCCGGTATTGGCTGAGGCAGGAATAAAACCCGGCCAAATCCATCCTTGGGTTTAGACTCAGGTGCATTAGCTTCGCGGGACATGTCAGCAGGCCACGACTTCAGCGCGCCCACAGACCAGATGACCCTGGGGATTTTGCAATCTGCTATCTGCTACATGGTGTAGCCCGAGTCTCGCCATGTTCATGACAGACTTGGTTTCTTTATAGCTTCTGGAAATTAAATGATCCATATCATGCGTCACCTTTGTGGTGTAGTCATCTGTCTAACGCGTTTGCACGCACCCAAACTTACGGTAGGAGATGAGCACCCATCTACGATGCTCAACACATGTCGCAATCACGTCCATGCGACAAGAAGTGATTGTGTACTAGGTGACTAGCTTATAGTAGGGTGCTATGATCACCTCTTGTGTTTGGAAATAATAATTTTGATTCGTATCATCTTCACCCGTCAACAATGCTATCAGCTTCCATCCAAATATTAAGAGTATATCCCACATATGATCATTGTCCCTACTTCCCACAACTAACCAGTGATTTTCAAATATTCCTCCAAGCAGTACCCAACCAACAGCAGTACCTCATGTCCACCGCGGTCAGCCAAAGGTAATTTTGCACAGCCATCATGCCAGCTCAATCGACGCCATTTCTTCCCTCTTTGAGTATCGAGGTGGTGGGGTCATCGCTGCGCTTCGTGACGGTGAATCGGGCTCGGCGTTTTGTGCGTCATGCTTATCATCGATCGGAGGCACAAGCACCGGCCTCGTCGGTCCCTCGATCGGTGTTGAGTCGAGTTCAGGGCTCTGCATAACCCTAGCAATCGCCGACATTTCAATCGGCACTTCGGGCTTCGGCAAGGTTTCTACGGACCCATTCATATCGACGCCTTTTCCTACATTTCGGCGTTTTTTCGAATTGGTCGTTTTGATCTGAAGAGGGAACCAAGAGTCATTGGGCGCTCCAGAGTGAAGACCGAGACCCTGATAGACGTCGACCAGCAACAAGAAAAAGTGGAAGATGCTATCCTATGTTAGAGGTTTGCAGTGAGTGTGTTGATTTATGACGCACCAGATTACAACTCCAACGGCCATCGTTGCTCGAGGCAAGGGTTCGATAGCATCCCACGCATCAGGGTTCAAGCTCATGAGAACCGCGTAGACGACAATGACTGCCAAGTCGAGAAGAAGCCAACAGCCTGGGTAGTCTCGCTCGGTACGTCGGAAAATAAGGAAGAGAAGTCTGGCAAAGTTCCAAGCCAAGGCGGCGGCGCCCTTTTTTTGGTTAGCCACGCAGATGGATTGAAGATGCAAACTTACCAAGCCAGTGAAGGTGTGACGATAGTCGAGGAAGGATTCATATTCAACAAATTCCGGAATTTTTGCCACACATCCGATGTCCACGGCTGTCAAGATAACACCAAAAATGCGCAGCACTAGCTCAATGTTGCGAACGGTCCGGCGCGACACCTGCACAAAGCCGGACTTTGGTTTCTGAACTGAGGGCAGCCCACCTTCTAGTTCATATAGTGAAGTCATAATGGAGCAACTTAATAGGAAATATTTTCGTATAGGAGTTAAAGTTCATACATATCCAAGGGAAAGGATGGAAAGATATTTATCTTGAACTGTGATGAAAGCATCGAAATCCTACAATGGCTTAGCTTGAATGCTAATGGCCACGCGAGAACAATCTGCTGTCATCAATCCATCGCAATGGCCTTGGCAGTGCAACTTGGCTCCAATTTAATTACCCACTGGGGGAATGCCGTTGGGGTTTCATATCTCGGCCAGTTCTGAATCTGGTTGTCAGACTGCAAGGCGGTGCAAAATCACCCTGTGCTAGTATCGTAACGACGGCCATTTCCCGCTCGGGTGACACTGCCATTACCGCGCAACAATTGTCAATCGTCTTAAAATAGAGCTGTTGTCGCGTTTTTCTATTGCATGATAACCAATGACACGCAAAATGCGAATTTCGAGGTGGCTGATCCACCACGAGTGAGGTCCGCGAGGACCTGCAGGTCCAAATCCTGGCATGCTTGAGGCCAGTGTGTGGTCGACATGGTGATCCCGAGCGTCTCCGAAGCCAAGCCCAAAGTCATGTAATGTGAAAAATCTCCCTTCCTTGGGTTGCAGGCACTTTTCGCTTACCCGTTCAAGTCGCCTTTACCTCCGCCCATATAAAGAACAAGAAGCTTTTAAAAAATCTCGAATGTAGCCAGCCAGGGGAAGCAAGATGGCACTGGCGATGGCGCGATGTGTTGACAATGCTATTCCATAAAGGGCTTAGCGTATATCTGGCGGTGGCGGAGTTCCTCGGACCATCCCTCATCCACATATGATCGGCATGAACCTGGTTGATGAAGAGGACAAGGAGCCGAAAATTCAGTAAGGAATCCAAAGAGTAGTCTGTCGGGTTGAAGATCAGTTTCAACATCTCGTACCAGTATTTCAACCCACGTGCGAAAAATTATGCAAATGAGGGAATCACTCCCTCCGATGGGTTAGCTAGGCCTCTTGCCTCGGTTGGACTTGTGGGGGGACTCGAGCTGACTGTTGTGGAACAGATTTGACCTAAACTACTATGATCCCTTCATATCAGACCTTCTTTTTCTCAGGCTACCCTGGCCCCCATACCACCTCCCTAACACTGGATTTCCCACCCTTGTGATTGGTGCCCTCTCAGGCGATCCTGGCGGGAGAGGCTGTTCTGCAAATCCAAGATGCCCGCTTACTGAATCCGATGCCTCTAGCAGCACGCCGAATTTTAGTTTCTCCTCTCCCGCCTTGTCCAGTATATCCTCCAGCGAAGCCATGCATGCACCCTTGATAGCAGGGCCATTTGGGCCTGCCGCTGTGAGCGAATGAACCAAGCTGTCTCTGGTGAGACGTCCGCAAGCGCCGCTGCGGCAAAGAGACAAATAGAACAAACATCCGAGGCCGATGACGAGCAGCACGCCGAGGGTGACGATGATTCGTAGCTTGTTGAATTTGTACACGACAACGTTGCGCTCATCCAAGACGGACATTGTGACATTGAGGGCGTTTTGTACCGGTAGACCGGTTTTGGCGAGCAAAGGCGTAACCCAGAGCACTCTTTGCATATGTGACAGAAGGTCCGATGGCATGGTGACGGATTCATCCGTATTCGTGACCGCTCCCATAACAAACAGAGATTTACCAGGGTTGAGTCTGTCACGAACATCTAACAGCGCTTTCCCAACAAATACTTGCAAGAAAGAGCCCATCAGGGATACGACTCCGCCTGCCGGTCCGTAGAATGAAAGCTTCTTTTCCAGCTCGCTGTCCAGATTAATAAACTGATCTCTGGAGCAGACAAGGTCACCCATACTTCCAACTCCGGCATTAACATGAGCTTCACAGCTCCCAATGGCTGTCTGGACCGTGCATAGGTGTCCAAGGTAGTGTGTCCCGTTGAACATGAAGGCTTCCACTTCTACCTTTGAGAGTAGGGTCAGGTCAACATCAACTCCATCAGACAGGGCCGTAGTGTTGGATACATCTCGGAATTTGCTCAAGTCATAACTCGAACTACCCCCAACGGGTTCAGCATCTGGGTACCGGTAGGTGAAATTGTACACGTCCCAGCCAAACGCATTGGATATGTTTCCAGGGACAGCTTTGATGTTACAGTCAACGTCCAGGTACTTGACGGGGCCAAATTTTGCAACACCAGTAACGTTGGCATCTGTGTAACGAAGTCCGTTCTTCTCTCCCATCAGTGCTGCGACGGCTGATTTCTTCGTGACCGTCGTCGGGGCCCATGCCACCATATATGCTGTGTCGCTTAGGGCGATCGATCCATTAAACTGAGGGTGATATATCGGCAAATCCACCGGAACTGTCTGTCTGTGCTGCCTGACCGCAACGGCGGACTGCAGGACAGGTTGGATAGCAGAGGTGATGAGAAGTCCCAGCAAACCAATGATCCAGCCGATTCTCAACAATGGATAGAGCAACATGCCGATCCCCAGACGTGAAGCCAAGTGCAGCGACTCGGCCGTCTTCAACGAGATGCCCCCCGCCCCTGCCGCCTCAACCCGCGGCTCCTCATTAGCGCTGGCTGGCGCGGCGAGATTTTGCCACAGATTTTGATAAAGAGCAATCCCGAGCAAAGTGGCGAGCGAACCTCGCAGTACGACCGCTCCCAGAGCGATAAATGTCGGGGCGTACTCATACCATATGTCGCCGCTCGTGGGCTTTTCATCGGCGGAAAAGGCGATGGCGAGAACAAAGCAGATTGCGATGACGAGAGAAATTGTTGCAGTCCATGTCGCTTGCAGAATTTGCTTGAAGGGAACTTGTCCGTTGGCCGGGAATCTCGTGAAGAGGGCCGTGGTGATTTGGCGGACGTGGTCCTTCTGAGCCATCGCGGGCGGTCAGTAGAAATTAGAGTTGGTTGACCATGCCTGACAAATTAGCCAGGAGGGAACGGGCCCGTCTTAAAGGATGGACAAATCCATTTCCGTTGTGCTTTTCAGGCTGTTCAGCTCAGCCGCAGCTGGAATGAAACAGACACAGGCGTCACGAGTCCAGACCTCGACGCCACCATGAGTCTCGGCCTTGAAAGTCCCCTTAAAAGTCCCGCACTACCTCGATTTGTTTGGCCTCTCTTGCCACCCCAGCAATAGGAAAGTGGCCAAGACGCATTGTTTCTCTAACAATTTGCATGCCAGTAGTCTGGTAAATGCCTGCCGTCTAGTCCTAGAGCGTGGCCCTCCAATGACCAGTTGCCAACCGAGTTTTAACATTGCACCTTGTGGCAGTTTCTACACTCAAGGTGCACACGAGCAAAGCCAATGCTGCTAGCGCGGTAGGCT
This sequence comes from Calonectria pseudoreteaudii, assembly GCA_001879505.1. Taxonomy (NCBI): domain Eukaryota; kingdom Fungi; phylum Ascomycota; class Sordariomycetes; order Hypocreales; family Nectriaceae; genus Calonectria; species Calonectria pseudoreteaudii. The sequence continues at coordinate 202,857 of KV875272.1, forward strand.
GCCTGCGCTAGCTACAACCTTAGTCAATCCTAAAATTCTACCATAAATTAGATTTGGAACTATTTGACGGGCCGCATCTCATTCAGTCATTATGCAAGGCGTTTGGGCCTCAATTCCTCCCTGTGTTCAAACCCAAATAAGGCATCCCCCTCCCCTGCTCGCTCAAAAGGGCAAACGAAGAGTGTGGCCCGCGCGATCCGTATCCACTCTCTCCTGATGGATGTGACCCGCGCCGCAGGGACCATCCCCTACCCTACAGCAAACTCGCGACGCGACTCAATCACACGACCTTTGCTTCCAGCAACGCCTGCCATTGACGGACGTGTGGCTATATAAGACTCGCCATCCTGTAATATTTCCTAAACTATAAGGCATTTCCATATACGTGTTGTGGCGCGTCTATTCAAGTACGACTCATTTAGACTGGATATCAATGCCAAAAGGAACAAAAAGGGGTCAGCTCAGTTTAACCAACCACAGAGTTGAAATATGACACAGGCCCCACCACCGATTATACCACATCAACAAAGCCACGGAGATGTTAAACAATATTTGTGAGATACATTGTTTCTGAAAGTGTCCCATTGTGTCTTTACTCTGATCCCAGCTGGGTGGTGCCTAGAATATCTCCATCAATTAGCGCACCACTGTTTTTTGATGGCCCCAGCACCTGTCAGCACTAGCCACCTTTTTGACGAGCTAACCACAATGCCTCGTAATCAGCCTCACGTCCAAGCCTCACCAAACCAGCTCGCATATTATTGTGCCCATTCCGCCAATCGCTGGAAAACCGGTTTCTCGTCTCTGTAATCGCCCACTCACATCATGTCGTGTTATCAATACCACCCCCTCGACTTGGAGACTGATGCCATTCGCCTGGTCCGTCTTCGGAAAGGATATTCTGCCGAGGAAATCCGTTGCGAAGTTTTCGATGCATTTCTCCATCAAAGCGACGGTGTGCCGTACGAGGCGCTCTCATACACTTGGGGAGACGCTTCGAACCCTGTTGAGATCAATGTCGGTGGGAAAACGACTCTTCCTGTAACCGGCAATCTGTACATGGCCTTGCACTGCCTGAGGCGCTCTGATGTGGACAGGATACTATGGATTGATGCGATTTGCATTGATCAGCACAACGATGAAGAGAAGGGCCACCAGGTCAGACACATGCGACTTATCTACGCGAATGCAGAAAGGGTCTTGATCTGGCTGGGCCGGAGTACCGACGAGACCGATCTTCTTATGGACATGATGGAGAAGCTTGACAAACGAGTGGTGAAAAGTATTTCCGCCTCCAGCAAATCGCCAGACGGCTGGAAGATCCCTTGGATGGCTATGCTGGAAGAATACGGAGGTGCAGGGACGGATTTTCACCAGCGGCGATGCGATGCTTTGACGGACCTGCTTCAGCGCGCCTGGTTTAAAAGAGTGTGGGTTCTGCAAGAAGCTGCAAATGCGAAAAGAGCCGATGTTGTGGTTGGCTGGCGATCCATTCCCTCGCGAACCTTTGTCATGATGCCTTCCTTGCTGGAAGTGCCTTGCGAGAAGCACGCGCAGGCTGTCCTGGACATAATGCCAGGGCCTCTGAGGCAGCGATCATGGTGGAACTCGGATCGCAGTCTCTATAAACTAATTGGCGTCTTCAGCGACAGCCAAGCAACAGATCCTCGCGATAAAATCTACGCTCTGCTTGGTTTATCATCGGATGCTCATGATGGAGAAGTACTCCGTCCGGACTACAGCCTCGCAGTCAAGGATACGATCCGGAATGCGGTTTCATTTGTCTTGTTTGGCAGAATACTGGACCCTTCCACCTATAAATTTCCCCACTGGACACTGGATGTGTTTGTCCAGCACCACAAGTACTTCCCTCGACTACATTACGAGACGTCATTGCAGATAAAGTCTTATCCTGTTGTGCTTGAAATGATAAATGGAGGAGCTATGAAAGTGGATGAGCAAACTGTGCAGAATATGAAGAAACAGACTCTCTGGGACTTGGCAGAATCAGGTTTACATCCAAATATCATGCAAGCCGTACTCGACACTGACGTGGATCCCAATGCGACGCAATCGGGAGAAACTGCGCTCAACATTGCAACAAAACATGGTAAAAATGAAATGGTGCAGATTCTCTTGAAACACAAAGATATAGACTTGAATTGTCGCGACTCGGAGCGGCGCACACCACTCTGCGCGGCTGCCGAATTAGGCCATTATGAGGTGGCCAAATCCATCCTGTCACACAAGGACGCCGGCGTCAACGTACCCAGCGGCAGGATAATAAGCACACCTCTTTGGCGAGCTGCAGAGAAGAGGAATGAGAAGATGGTTAAGCTTCTTCTTGATCACGGTGCAGAAACTGATACCTGGAGCGCTTCAGAGAGTCGATCTGCTCTGGGGATGGCAATAGCAGATGGAAAAATCACCATGGTCAAGCTCCTCCTTCATCATCAGGCCAGAGCTAAAATGCGAGAGGGCTGCTTGAGTGAAACCTCAAACCTCGAAGGAAATGAAGGGGCTGAGACGCTGCTTAGAGACAGCGGCGTACTGGAGTCGAAGAATCCCTACGGCGGCCAAACACCTCTTGTGATGGCGGCTGAGCATGGAAACATTGCCCTGCTTCAGTATCTCATTGACCAAGGCGCCAATCTCGAGTCTATGGATTCAGCCGGCAGAACAGCACTGAGCACTGCGGCCGCAGCGGGCAAGATGGATGTGGTCCGCTTCCTCATCAATCACTTTGCCGACATACATCAACGAGATGGCATAGGACGAACTCACCTGGCGCTGGCCGCTGAAAATGGACACGCAGAAGTTGTGAGGTTTCTCGCCGACTCTGGCGCCGAGGTGAACACCCAAGACAAGTATGGTCGCACACCACTGCTCCAGGCGGCGAGGCTATGGTGCACTCCGGTGGTCAAGGTTCTCTTAGAGAAGGGTTGCGACGTGAATACGCCGGACTTGCTAGGAAATACTGCCCTGTCGGTGGCAAAAAGCAGTTTCCACAAGCCAGGGAAGACCGAAACAGATTTAATTAGGCTGATGAAGGATAAAGAGTTTGAGGATTATGTGGCGAAAGTGAAGAAAGATCGTGCACAGCAAATGGAAGTGGGAAACACGGAATAGATGGGCTCAATTCTGCTGCATACTCCAATACTACATACATGCTGTGATGCAATTTCTGTCTCCCTTGAATTGGTAGGGGATAGACTGCTCCAATTGAACATGACTTTTATATAGGCCAGGCACTCGATTGGGAACAGAAAATATGCACCGGGCAATCGCGGACGGCTATTTCCGAGCATAGGTGTTATCGTCACATCATCTCTTGCGTCTCCTGATATCTGGCTGCGCCGCCGGGGTTTTGGCCCCGAACACCGCCCCACTGATCGCCCTTTTTCTTTGCCTTGTAGATGGCAATGCAGGTGCAAAATTTGTCATGAATCTGCGAGATGGGCGGCGTGGTTGAGCAGGAATGCCAACAACGCACAGAGTGTTCCACTGCGATAGGATGCCATTCGCCATGGCGCGCGCGCTCGTGGATTCGGAGTCTTGATCATGCCCGAGCTGTGTGATAAATATTTTTTGCCTGTCCTCCCTCTTCCCAATTGAGAATCGATACAATGCTATTTTCTAGATATCCGGCTTTGGTCTCACTGAATAGCCAGTCTTGAAATTGGACAAACAGCTGTCGAATGTCATCCAACCCATTACGCATCACAGCGAAGCGTGCCAAGAATGGTTTTCTGATTGTGGCCGTCATTCAAATTGGTAGCCGGCATCCAACTGCCGGGTCCCGCAGCCCTGGACTGGCTCCAAAGCGGTTAGCGCAATGCACAGCGGTTCCGAATACGCCGGCTACAAACCATGCGATCACTGAGGATATTGCCATCAGTTCCCAACGCGGCTGTATGCCCAACAGCCCACTTGTGGATTAGGAAATCTGATGTTCGTCTGTCACTCTTTTCGTAGCAGGTAGAATAACCTTAAACAGACCTGGACATGTCCGCTCGTCCAGTGAGCTTGAGCATGCCCAACTCCACGGAAAGTTGGAAAGTCCGAGCATCCGTTTCAACACCCAATGCCACAGTAATTGCCCTTTGGTAGCAAAATACGTTATCACTGCTGTGTAAGAATGCTTCAAAATAGGGACTACCACAGCTATCGCAATCGGCTGTCCCACGGGGAGTTTGCAAACACATCGGGGAAATGCTTTGACTGCGATGATCCCAGCAGCCGGATCGACCGGAACGTCCACTTTTTAGACACTTCCCTTTGTAGTAAGCGGAATTTCCTTTCAAGATATTCTTTATTCCCTTCTACCCCGGCTATTTTCCTCGTTGGGCAAGGAGAGCCCATGCCTCGGCACAGGAGGAGGACGCTCATTAGCCATTACCTAAATGTGATACCCTTTAGAGGAGTATCAGCCCGTAGTAAAATTTTCGTCCCCCGGGACTAATCTGACGCTTGTGAGCTGACTGCCGTGATCTGAGAGCCGGTGGTCTGACCCTCGTGGCCTGACCGTTACCCGGTTTTGGCCCACCACCATCAACCTTATTGCTGGAGCCTGCTCCCGGCTCCGACCGCCTTAGACCCGCAGATCAATCAACGGATACGGAATCAGCGTTTGAGACCCTAGGGCTGGCTTGTCTTTGCAAAGCTCAATTTTCTTTTAGTCTCCGAGGCCAATGGGCCACGCGCATGATGATAATGTTGGCCCCCAGTCTGTGGCACCACGCCACATGTGAACCGTTGAACTGAGCTTTTGCTGCTTCCGCGAGGGAATGATCGACATGAAGCCGCATGGTTGGCAAACCCAATTCGGAACACGAGGCAGCTTTGCGTTGCTGCTGCTTCTCATGCTATTTCCTGAGGTTCCGGTAGAAATCACGCCAGGTCGGTCTGTAAGTGAAGACGCTTGACGACCAGAGGACTTGTATAAAATCATGCTAGAGGAACGGTGCTTCCTGACTTGTTTCATGAAATCCATCAGCATCAGCACAAGCTTCATCTTCCATCTGAGCACCACCGACAATCACCAACCATACTCAACATGTCCGACTACAACAACAAAGAGACCAATGGCCACAACGGTCGCTCCGATGCCCTCAACAAGATCCGCACCAGCGCCACCGTGAGCATGGACGCTGAGCTTTTCGAGCGGCTGTATCTTTCCCCACCAAACAAGCCCACGGGACAGCTCGAGAAGACGCTGGGAAACCCAACTCCTTTGTAAGTATCTTCTAACCCGACCTGGTGTTTGGTTTGCTAACTCGAGTGAAACACAGGGCTCTCGCTGGATACTTGGCAGCCATGATCCCACTGGCTTGTGCTCTCATGGGTTGGAGAGGCAGCGGTAGCTTCAGTGCCGCATCTATGTTTGTCACCCCAGTTATCCCACCAACCAATTTATCTAACCGTTACCCCTTCTAGCCCCGTCTACTTCTTCATGGGAGGTCTGATGATGTTCTTTGGTGGTGTCCAGGAGTGGATTCTTGGACACTCGTTCCTCTCCACCGTTTTCGGTAGCTACGGCTGCTTCTTCCTCGCTCTTGGAGGAACCCTCACACCCAGCTTCGGAGCCTTTTCCTTCTACGCCCCCGCCGATGCCACCTCGACAGCTGAAGGACTTACAACGACGGGCTTCAATGCCGGCATGGGTATGTCGGACCCTGCTCAATCCTTTCGAGAATAGCTCATACTAACGAAAACTGTTCAGGATTTTGGTTCATTGCCATGGCCGTGCTGACAATCATCTACTTCATCTGCTCTCTCCGCACAAACGGAGTCTTCGCCCTCTTCTTCCTCCTCCTCATCCCCGCCTTTACCTTGATGGCCGGAGGCTTCTGGCTCCAGGCCGACAGCTACACTGGAAACGCCAGCGATGCCGCTGATGTCTTTGAGGTGAGCCATACTCTAACCTTGAGGCGGGTAAATAGAACTAACAATGCACATAGGGCGCTGGCGCAATCTTCTTTGTGTCCTGCCTTGGTGGATTCTATCTCCTCCTCGCTGTCCTCATGGAGACTGTCGACTTCCCCTACAGCCTTCCTGTCTTCCCCCTGACCAATGTGCTCAAGGGCAAGACCGCCAAGCAGGAGGCTGTTTAATCTCACCGCTTGAATAACTGGGGTCTCAATTTATTTGATTCGTCAGCCAAGGACCCCACAGGGCAGATTCGCAGGCTCACTTCGCCTTGAAGCCTGCACAAATATTTTGGGGATGATCAATGATGATAGACGTGGATAATAAATAAATAATACCAAATATGACTATAATATGTTCTTTGACACGGTTTTGACTCATGTCAATGCTCAGGTGTTGAAGGCGTTTTCATTCTTTATTCATCAATTACATCCAAGATTTCAATTGCGTTTTATACCCAAGTGATTATTTTACAATTCGCACCCTAAGACCAGACATGAGGGTTGATGATAGTTTGTACGGCCTGTGTTTGAATCCACCAGCCTTGAATGCCATTGTGTTGTTTTATTGTATTGGAATAACGTTTGAAGAGTTTTGTTGTTGCTTTACCTTCAGGCTCCAGCAGCCATTGTGGTCGCTGTACCATTGTATTGAAAAGCATATATATCTAGGCAGCCTGCTCCAAGGTTGCGACTTTGTTGGGCTCCTGTTCGTAGGAACGGACTAGAACTTCACTGAGATTCAAAGACCAGACTGAGCACATCTGGTTCGGAAAAACGCACATAGACATAGAAGCATAGGTTAGTGGGACACTCGGCATTTGAGATGTTGATCACCGGAAAGTCTTGGAAAGAACGCATTAAAGTTGAGATACCTTGTAGAGACTGAGCGGCATACATAGTCAGGATTTCTGGTCTCATGCGATGCCAACCAACACGACGGTAACAGAAGAGAGTGCTCACACATCCAGCGGAGTGGCTACCCCTCACTGGCACTTCCTGTCCATTCCTTCACCTTGGGAAGTAGTAAGCTGGCAGATAGCCTCCAGGTAGAATGCAAGAATGACTGCTTGGATTTAAAACAGAATTTGAGCCGCCTTGAACTGAAGGCCAATGAAACAAGCTGATGATAGAGAGAGAACTGATAGGTTAGTTCCAGCCCTTCAGACCTTTATCTTATCTAGGATGACATTCCATGGCGGTAATTGGTTGGGAAAATTTGTGACCCTTCTTGCACCCAATCAAAATGATTGCGTATTTCTTTCCTCAACAATATCGATCCAGGGTACACACTCACTTGGTGCGTTGCACCAGGAGGCCCACCAACTCATGGTGATAAGTGCGGGGACGCTCTTGTGTTGAGGCTTGTGTGTGGCTGAACATTGCAGCCACAACACCAAGTTGAGCCCCACAGATCTATAAACCCCTCATCGATTACTCCCCTATGTCTTCGTGATCGGGGCTCTTTCGATTTTATATTCAACAACTCGATGTGACCAGACTGTTCAGCGTGACACATGGTGATCGATTCAAGGCAAAATAGTCCAATCACTCCCAAAATAGACCTTATCATCCAACACTCGGCGCACATCCTCCACCATGGATAATTGTATAGGCATCGATGATGCTTCAATCCAGCTCATTATCAAGCTGCAGCTGGAAGATCTGCAATCCATCGCCGATTCATCCAAAGGAAAGCAGAGAGAGGGAGTTATTGACGATGTTGATGCTGCAATTGCGACATACAAATCGGAGCTGAAGTCGATGCAGACAACTGTCTCGGATAGAGCCATGTGCCAAAGTATCGCTCATGCAGTTGTGGCAGATAGAGATATCATCCAGAAAGAAAGAAACTTCGAGAAGCAGGCGGCTCGAGATCGGGAGATGGCCCTTCGAATGAGCACAAACCCAAATGCTGCGGCCAACCAGATAAGGACGGGTCAGACACAGATCAACAAGGATGACTCCGAGCTCGACGATGACATAATTGAGAAATTTGAGGCCTTATATGTTCATTGCGAGGAGGATAACCCGACCTGTGCAGCCGAATCCTCTTCATGGGCAGCAAGCCGTCCTGCTCCCAAGCGATCACGCCCGTTGGTGGAATGCGTCTGCTGTGGCGATAAGCAAAAGTTTTTCAATATGGTTCGCTGCCCTTGCTCCCACGAATATTGTCGAGGTTGTGTCGAAAGCCTCTTTCGGGCGAGCACCACCGATGAGTCTCTGTTTCCGCCAAAATGCTGCAAACAAATCATTCCTATTGAAAAGATTCGACCTTTTATTCCATCGAAGCTAGTAGGCGAATTTCTAGCCAAGAAGGTCGAGTTTGAGACGCCAAACAGAACCTACTGCTCTATTCCAACGTGTTCCACCTTTATTCCCATACAATTTATCAAGCATGATGTGGCGACCTGTGTCCGGTGTGCCACAAAAACATGCGTCATTTGCAAAGGAAATTCACACCCTGGAGAGTGCCCAAAGGATATTGGCGTGCAAGAGGTTTTGCGAATTGCGAGGGAGAATGGATGGCAGCGATGCAACTCCTGCCGAAGAGTGGTCCAATTGTCGCATGGGTGCAACCATATAAGTATGCATCCGCCAAGCTTACTTATCCTGTCTTGCTAACCATATGATAGCTTGTCCATGCGGTGCTCAATTTTGCTATGTGTGTGGCGTGCTTTGGAAGCAATGTCGCTGCCCGCAGTGGGAGGAAGATCGGCTTTACGAAAGAGCCGCTGCTATTGTGGATAGAGCCCCTCGAGTTGATGCGAGAAGAAGAGTTGGTCTGGTAGAAGCTCAAAGACGTAATCTGATGCAAAACCATGAGTGTCAGCATCAATCTTGGAGATATCGTCAAGGGGCAGCTCAGTGTGAGGGGTGCCATGACCACCTCCCAGGTTACCTGTTTGAATGTAGACAATGCCATACTTTGGCATGCAGGCGATGTAGATACAATCGACTATAGATTCTGTGCCTGGTGAGAAGATAGGGGCATTATCAAATTTAAAGCCAGGATGCCAATATTTATGATTTTCTTTTTCTTCAGTTTTGAAGACATATCTCAAAGTGAGTTTTAGTCTCTCACCTGTGCTGAGCATGTTCGTGTTGTACAGCGTGGCAGCAGTGACATTATTTCCATCAGCACAAATATACCATGTCCTAAACTTATAGAGCGATAGAGTTCGAAATTCAAGGGGAAGGTACGATAGAACCGAGCAATACACTTGTCTCATGCGGTGTCGCGGCGAGCAAGTCACTGTTATCTTGGCACCATGCCGCCCTCACAAGTGGGGCATTTAACATCACACAAGACGAAGCATTGTGTCCCAGCAAGCTTCACTGCAGATTTTCACAATAGATTCAACAAATATATACACCGTTGTAATCCATTTGCGTAAGCATATTATGTCCGAGGATTTGATTCGTCCAAGGTCATGCCCATGTAGGACAAAGTGGCAGCGTGATGATCACCGATGGATTTCCCAATATCAACTAGCCCCAAGGCGTAACGTAAGTATGATCCATATTTATTTCGCTAATTTTTCATATAATGGCGTGACAACCTGCTTCGAAACCTGGCCATGCATTAAAACGCTAAATGTGAACAATGATGAAAGCCTCGGGCTTCGACAGGGAATGAAACGCGATTCAGAGAACTAAACTTCCTTGGCGCTTAGAAATGTGCTAAATATTCTGGCAGGTAGCTACGAAAGTGGCGGGCCGTTTGTAATCAAGAATCTTGTTGTGGACTAACTATAAATGCTTGAGAGCATATCCTCGAACATCAGTAGCAACGCATATTAACACTCACCCCTCATTATTAACAACCCGTTTCTAAGAATCCCCGGCCATCATGCCATCCTCCATTGACGATCTCATACTTGTTTTTTGTGCGGCCGGAAAGCAAAGCACTGCTCTCTTGCCTCTGCTTTCGCAAGCCTTCAAGAACTTGCGACTGGTTGTTCAAAGCGAGCCCTCTAGGGCAAGGTTGCAATCTCGATATCCAAATGCCGAGGTAGTGAGTGCAGACCAAGCAGACCCCAAAGTAGTTCGCGAATTATTTCGGGGCGTTGTCACCGCTTATTATGTCGGTCCGAGCATGCACCATCAAGAGACTCAAAACGGATACCTCGCCGTTGATGCTGCCGTGGAAGAGCAAAAGAGTGGAAACTTTAAACATTTCATGTAACTTCCCTGAGCACTTAGTATTTCTTAGCTGCTTTGGATTCAACTGACAAAATCCAGCTTCGCTTCCGTTCTCAAGCCTCAGTTGCGCAAACCTCTCAACCATGACGGCAAGCGTTACGTTGAAGAGTACTTGTTTGAAAGCCCGCTTGGGTACACAGTCTTGCAACCTTGCAACTTCCTGGCTGAGAACCTATTTCCCATAGAAAGCTGGATAGAGCAAAAGTCTCCTCTTCTTAGTCTGCCCTACAACCACGATATCCCCAACTCGCACATATTTTTGGAGGATCTGGCTGAGGTGACTGTCAAGATTATCCAGGAGCGAGAGAAACACTTTCATGCCGAGTATCCGATCTCTTCGACATTCCCCATCGCATACCAAGACTTAGTGACTGTTGCAGAGCAGATCCTCCACAAGAAGATTGAAATTCAAACGTCTTCATTCGAGGAGAAGGTGGAGAGACTGGTAAAGGGTCAATTTGGGAACAACTACAATGCGGGGAATTTGAACGTCGCCGAGAGGCTTGTTCTTTGGTACGAAAGATACGGCCTCAATGGGTCACCAAACATTTTGGAGTGGCTTCTTGGCAGGAAGCCGACGACATTTGAGCAGTGGGTTCAGCAGCGAGTCAAGGTTGCTCAAGAGACACAAGTCATCCACATTTAACTGGCTCAATTGAACTTCATATCTGAAAACGTTGGATATTGATGCATAAATCCATTCAGTATTCGATCTTGTATCCTAAAAGAAAATACAAATGAGTAGGCTCTCACACGATCTGTTAGTGATGGATTTCCATGAAGAGAAGAGACTGTGAGAGTACCATAAACACCCGTAGAGTTTCTGCTTAGTTCAGGCGCTTGCTACCAAGCCCAAGCAATCAATCCAGCGTGCGGCTATTTTGTGTCAGCCCATTCAAGCAAAAGGTTCAAAGTTTCAGGGAACTTTCTGGCATAGATGAGTCAACATTCTGCTGTTGTTGGATCTGATTAGAAGCTACAGATTGCTGCAACACGATAGAAAAATGAAAGCAAAAAACAGAAATTCGCTCAAAAGGCCACAAGAAAATCTGCCGTTGAGTTTGGCGCAGCCATGGAAGAGACCTATGAGGTTGAATCCGTGTATAGGAACCAATCGGGCAAAATCCGCGTATGGTGGTTTAACAGGTCTAGTGTTGAGTGGAGGTCGCTAATGCAACTAGTGACCTTGCCCCTGCGATGACACCATTACTGGGGGACAACTGGCAATTGCTATCGAAGAGCTCACTGCAAGAATCCTTGTAAAGCAAAGATTAGTATCTCTGAAACTAAAAGGGATGTGCAACTTCAGCCATTCCCCGAGCGGTGGCGCCTTCTTCCATTAGAGGGGCCATTGAACAAGCCTGTTGGGGTTTTCAAGAACGAATTCTTGCACCACGCATCGTACACTTCACTAAGGATGAAGTGTTTTGGGAATGCTATTCTCTGGAAGCATCAGAGCTTCTACCGTATGGCGTTCTAGATTCGTTCTTGACACATTCGAATAAGAGACTGGGGATGAGCTTGGAGTTGTCAGCTATACAGCAGGTCAAATCGCAACATTGTCAATAAGTGGAGGATTACTATCAGACCTCCCTCGGCTATCCCGACCATCGACTACTTGATATATCAGCTGTAGCTGAGCGGTTTTGCCCAACAATGGATCTGAAGCCTTCAGACTAGCTGGTCGGTATGTGGAAAAATGACTTGCTGCAGTCCGTGCTCCGGAGTCAATACCTGCTCCTCAGAAGGAGTGTGCCTGAACCGAACAAACTTCAACATGAGACCGGAATCGCGCCTTCTTGGTCATGGGCATCTGTCATAGGTTTGATACGGCTAGTTGATTTCTTATTTCTGTTAATTACTTGCGAAGTGTTGTTTGTATGGGTTGCGGGACTGTCGCCGAACTCCTTCGGCGGGGCAAGGTATTGCCGACATCGCCTTCGCGGTCCGGCTTGCAAGTGTCGCCGGAACTTCCGAGATGGTGCACCTTGGATACAAATTGGACAGTGTACTAGCTTCCAAGAATTCGATGACGTCAGGTTTCAGGACGGGGAAGCTATGGTAATTGACTGGGATACGGCCAGAGAAATAGTGGGGGATGAGCTCTTTTTACTTTATATTGCTGCGGAGTAGATTGTAGACGGACTCATGGAATGTGGAGTCATCTTCCACAGGGCCGCTGAACATGGGACTTATATTCGGGCCGGGCTATTCTTCGATCCCTTTACAAGTAGCTACCCTGGATCTGAGCTTGAGGACGCATTAAACGGTCGTCTTGACACAATGAATACAAGCGATTACCTCGAACTTGGGTTACGTGGAAAGTATCCATTTGACCTTGTCTAATGACATTGATCCTGGATTACTGTTTGAATTGGGAATAAAAGGAAGGAAATAAGGACGCAAAGTAGAGCTGTGTATACATAATAACCTGGATCTATAGAGCTTCCATATTTCGGAATTGTCTTATTTAGTGAAGAGATTGGCATTGACTAAATACGCGACTTCCGAAATTTGTCATCGCACGCGATGCAGCTAGGCCTTACAAAGACTCAATACCAAATAGGGAAAGACAAGGGGAAGCAACAATGGCTCGGTATCTATATTCCGCTTAAATATGCCAAATGTCAATCCGCAAACTGGCATTGTTTACACTTTCGGGCGCTCGGTATGTAACATGCCGCCGGGTGGGGTTCAGTAAATTTTAGTGCAAATAACCTACACCAGGGGTCAAAGAGGTAGATCTTGACCCACCCGATTTGCCTCCTAGCACACAACCAGCTTGTTCAAGTCGGGTCTAAGTGACATCAGGATCGTGCAATGGTCACCTTTGTGGCAGCTTGCCGAACAAGATTCCGCGTTACAATGTGTCCGATCTCATTACCAAATTAATTGTTTCTAAAAGGTCAATGCAAGAACAAGCGGGTCCATGCAATTGCCGATCTTCTCAATTCCCCCATCACCGGAATCTGGTCAAATAGAAAAGTCTGACTGATAAATTTCTGATTCCGCCCGTCATCGCGACCCTGCTACCAAGATGGAATCCCTCGGGCACCACACTAAATAGAGGCAACTCAAGTGGGTCGTAAAAGTTTTCCAAACCTCGCGGTGGAGAATATCATGACAGGCAGAAGTGTATAAAGGCTTCCTGAAGTATCGACAATTTGGAGAACATATCTCATCAACTACAACTTACCTGCATACTCTAATCAGTTGGTAATTTTCCGACATGAAAATGCGTCCCCCTACCTTGCTAGCTTTTACTCTGCTCTCTACCTTTGCGAAGGCAAAGCCCGTCGCACCGTCTGAAACAATCACCTACCCTTGGCGCTTGTACGATGGCCAGCCAGTCCCTGAGAACATTTCTCAGAAAGGTCGCCTCGATGCTCCGAAGATGAAGCCCAGTGTGAACTCCACTTCAATCGACTGGTGAGTGCTCGTGCGCAGGTATCGGCAAAGGGGAGAGTGTTAACGAGCCACCAGGTGGTATTTTGACGCTGTTTCTACCACGTCCCAGAACGAATCCATTAGTGTTATCTTCTACTCCCATGGCCCAGACAGCTTCGACCTGCCATATCAGGGTGGGCCGCTCACTATGCAAGTCACTGGAACGTTTGCCAATGGTACGCAATTTGCGTTCACTGAGCCTGCACCAAACGGTGCCGTGATCAATGTGAGCCCAAGAGGCATCAAGGGTGAATGGAAAGGTGCAGGTGGCTCATTCGAAGGAAACAGCCTCGATCGGCCTGATACTGAATATGTTGTTACCTTGAACAACACCAAGTATGAGATTTTTGGTTCTCTCAGATTAAAATCTGTACGGCTAGAGTTGAGATGTCTTCTGATCTGGCAACTGGCTAATAATCTTGGCAGATTTCACCCTCCCACTACCCCTGTGACGTCAATGTCCCGAATGTTTCGCAACAAATCATTCCCCAATACTACTGGTCCAACGCCGTGCCTGACTCCGTTGCTACGGCTGATATCACTATCCAGGGCATGCCTCTGAAGTTTACTGGAAATGGCTACCACGATAAGAACTGGGCCACCACACACATCAAGAACGAAGTCCGCTCATGGTATTGGGGTCACGGCCGCGCCGGGCCTTACTCCTTGGTCTGGTTCAATACCATGACGCTTGATGGAAAGGAGCATTTCTCGTCTTGGATCACAAAAGATGGAAAAGTCGTTGCCCAGAGCTGCGATAGTGAGGCGATTGTTGTCCGACCGTGGGGTGAGAACGATCAGTTTCCTCCGCCTCCGTACCTCGATGCCCCGTCTGGCTACAGCCTAAAATACAACGTTGGTGATCAAGTCTTCCAAGCAAACTTCACCCGAGAACTAGTAGCGCTGTCTAGCGATACCTACAAGAGAATGATCGGTTCGTTTACCGGTGGCTTTGTGGGTGGGAAACAGTATACTGGTCGCTCTCTATGCGAACAGTTTCAGCTTTAATCTACCTTAACAACTTGTACATACTTCCAGCGTCAGACCGTATAGTTCTAGGCCCCCTCTCTACCGTCATCGCCCGCTGTTTAGCGACCACAATAGCCACATTGATCTATGCGTTCTGGGATCTGCAAAAGAAAAGGCTGGGCCTGGTTGGAGATTCAACCACGAGATGAAAGTGCAGTAGCCGAAGCCGAAGCTACTGTTTCAGCAAGCACGGCGGTGATTATGGGCCGTACTATCGAGAGCTTTCTGTGTTGCTGTAATTGATATCCACGGTTCGATATTCACTATAAATAGATGAGACATTAGTTTTTTCCGACGTTATTTGGAGCTTCCAGTGCGTGCAACAACTCATTATTGGATGACTAAAATGTAGTATGACTTGAAACCACTTTTATGACCTGCCCCATTCAAATTCTTGGATTAACCACATGAATAAATTTCTTCCAACGTACTGAAGTCTTTTGCGTAAAATCACCCAGTTCAGTGTTCCCTTTTCAATCATGAGGTTGATTCGTCACGCCTCGTGGTAGCTATAGGGATTTGGACTACTCTTATCCTATCACTACCCCGGCGGGCTGCAGAATCACGACGGGCTCTTGATCAATCTCGAACGTCAGCCCCCGCCCGGAGATGATGTGTGGAACCCCACGAATGTGACATGCGTAGTTGTAATACTGCACTCGTCATCAGCTGTATCGAATCTTTGCCATTGCCATTTTCTAGCAGAATAAGTTAAATAGACATTATTGAATGTCTGTAAATTTATTTATATTTACTATTTATTTGTTTTATTTTTAGAATATCATAGTTGTAATGATCTTTTTAGTTTAAAGAATCTGTTGGAATATTGTTAATTAGCTGTTGAATTACCCGGCAGAAGTTCGGCCCTTCCGGTAGAACTTCGGCCCTTAGTATGTGACCTATAATACTATAGCCTTTTGGCTATAATATGAGGCTATAGGTCTAGATAGAAGGATATATATAATTAAACCTATTTAGACTACTCTGACTATTAGTAGTAACCCTAGAACCCGGGAATTACCTATATTGATCAGTTGTAATAGTAATTACTATTTTGATATTTAGATTAATAAAATATTAAATAAAGAGACTAGTACTATAGACTTAATAAAGATCTAATCTTTCTTAATAAGAAGCTCTATATATTAACTAGAATATAATCTTTTCTTATAGTAAATACTATTCTCTTTCTAAGATTATAATAAATTCTTATATCTATTATATAAAAGATTTTTTTCTTAAAGTTTTTCTAATAAATTATTTATTTATTAAAAATTAATAAAAATTAATAAGTAATAAATATTAAAGATTTTTCTTTTAATAAAACTAAGTTATTATTTAATAATAATTATTAATAATTCTTTTGAATTAATTAATAGTTAGACTAAAGAATAAAAAGAAATAAGAGAGTTTAATAAATTATCTTTTAATCTTATATTAATCTTTACTAAATACTAAAGATAAATTAACTCTAAAATATAGGGAATTTATAAGAAGATTAAAGATATAGATTATAATTAGG